>JAQFVV010012398.1:17733226-18113226 GCA_028023455.1 Epiperipatus broadwayi | reverse complement strand
ACCAAATGAGAGCGACATGCTTTCAGCCACGCCTGTGGTTTTCAAATCACAATGTGTAAGACTAGGTTGATGCAAACTTTCGAAATTTTACTCTGTAAGCTTTATTGTGTAAGTAAAGACAATATATGCATATAAAGAGAAGGAAATCATGTTCATTTGGAAATTCTATCAGCTTGATCTTTTTGGGTACTAAACACCATACGAATAAATTTCAGAAAAAGATATTATTTGTAAAACATCAAATAAAATCTGTAATTTTAATAATGAATTTATCTATATTTTTCTACTTATGATAGAAACCCAATTGGTCATTTTTTGAAAGAATCTTTTAAAAATGACCATAAAGATTAGACAATGAAAATAGATTCGCCGCTGCCCGAAGGTTAATGAAATAATTAGGCAAGAAGGTATTACGAACAAACATTAGACACTTGATCACCATTGATAATAATAGTGCGCAATTGCATGCCACTATTAAAGCAATGTAATGAACATTTTAAGCATTAAGACATATATTCCATTTTAGACGAGAATAACAATATAATTATGTTAATATTAATAATCATTATTTTCTTCTGACAAAAATGACACGCTTAATACCCCCCCCCCTCATTATACGTGTGTTTTGATAGACTATGTATGAAATGATAGTTTAAAATTAAACAATTTATATATACACCGTGTATTACTTCCATTATACTTTTGTTTTAATTTTCTATTTAATTCTTTTTATGAAAGAGAATAGAGAATGTTATAAAAGTTTACAATACACTTGTTAAGATTTGCACAACTGGATCCTCTCCTTTGGCAATCAAACTAAAGTTGCTATAGGTCTAAGTACAACAGCTGTGACCAGGCTCCACGTTCAATGTGCTGCCCTCTTTAGGATTAAATAGATTTTTTATTTTTAATTGATATTAAATTCAAAATAAATACAGTATTAACTATTAATTTAATCATAAGTTTGAAACATGTATACGAGAAGTACACATTTATAATGCATTAATTTAGCTTATGTAGAATATACATATAAGATATATGTAATAATTCTATTAAACGTCTGAAAAAGATTTCGAAATATAATATTTTGAAAAAAAAAAAAAAAAACAGAAAAGAGACATTTAGAAATATATTTGCATATATATATACACGCATGTACACAAGGTTCTATGTCTATTTTAGATATTTCTACATCATAAATATTATATATCCTAAACATTATACATACATACATGTAAGTTTATATAAAGAGGGACGAAAAATTAATAGCATTTATATATACGAATTTAATTATTTTATAGCTATGAGAACATTAATAAAAAAATGTAGAATCTAATTCATTCACTATTTTAGTTCATTTCAAGATTTTTGTTTTAAGGAAAATAAAAATTTAAAACAAATATCTACAAAAAATCAATCTGTAAAAAAGGTGGCGATAGAGCTGGTAAAGAACTTTAAAACAAAATAATAAAAAAACAGCAAAGTTTTACAAATACGATTCATAAAATATAAACGAAGTTATGACATTATCCTATTCAATCATTTATAATAAGTATATGATTAAGACATAAAATTTAATTCGTCTCTCTCTCTTATCCTCTTTCTTTCTATATATATAGGAAAAGATTCATATACGTTATGTATATATGTGTAATCTATAATATACAAATACGTAATATAATATTTAAATGCAAATATATTGTCTATACTGAACCCAATGAAATTTAGAAGGAATTTAAATTTAGACTTTCAAGCTCCCTATAGCGATCCACTCCATCCTATATAACCTTTACACATGACCACATACATGTGAAAAAGATAAATAATCTCTAATATACGTATTTCGTGATGATCCATGGATGTGATTCAAATAATTATTAAATTACCTATTTTAACTTTCTCTCTTTGTATTCATATAAGAGTAATTTTTTATTTCACCATGTATTTTTTAATCAGTTGAATTGATATTTGAAAAAGTTTAAATGATTCCCAAGATCAATTTCACGTCGAACACGTAAGTGCTCTTTATAAAGTTGGTCCAGATCACAATCTCTCATATCATAATTATCTTTGCTTAGTATTTGTCAATATCAAATTACTGTATTACAATTTATTCTAAAAATGCCAAATGTCATTTATTACTAACCAAAAGTCTGGGAGTAAGTAAAGTAATTTACGTCTATGACTAATTAATTACTTTGAATATAATAATGCAAAAATAAAATCTCAATATTTATATGTTTTTTAATAAAATATATAAAAAAATCAAATTCTTCTTTTTTCCTTATGAAGTATATAGTTATGCAAAAGGCTGGTGGGAAGAAGGGAGATATGTATATACCAATATGCCATTATAAATTAATGTAAAATTGTAATTATCAATAATGCAAGTCATATGTAACGTGACATTACTTTTATAAGCTTGTATATTTCTGCATAAAAACTATGGTACCATCCTTCACAGAAGCTCAAGAATACAGTTTAATATCTATTATTACCAAACAAATTGTATGATTAACTTAACATTATTCTACTTTTTCCCATACTAATATCTTAAATTATCCTTAAATATACTTATAAGTTTTCAACTTCATCTCTTACGGGTAATTTACATATATTTGATGTATAATTGCAAGGAAATCAAGTCATATATCACGTGACTGAAAAGATTGTTTAAGAGCTATTGGCACCTCATTATATAATATATAAAGTATATACATATGTAGTACAAATAATTACAATTACTAAATTATAAATTCAAACTCCATCCATTAAAAATATATTTTAAATGTACATATATGTGTGACTCTACTTTTCACACACACCCTTTCTTATCTGTCTCAATTTCTCACTCTCTCTATATATATAATATTATAAATCGATGTCTGTATTTCTTCAAAATAATATACACAAATTTATAAATAAATATTTAAAAATACAGTATTTAAAAGCTTATAAAAATATATATATGTATAACAGTCACTTAGGAGCGCTTTCAACTAACTTGTAACTTAGTCAACTATCACGTGATAGTTGACAAAGCTACAAGTTAGTTGAAAGCGCTCCTAAGTGACTGTTATACATATATATATATATATTTATAAGCTTTTAAATACTGTATTTTTAAATATTTATTTATAAATTTGCATATATATATATATAACATGCAATAAGGACATTTCAACTCTTAAAAAAAAAGAGAAAAACAAAATAAAATAATAATAGTAATGTTTTGTGATGACTATACAAACCAAAGATGTACCACAAATACACTCACACATAAAATATATTGGTCCTTCTTTTTTTTATATTTAATATTTTGCAATGAAATCTTTTAACTTCTGTAGCAAACTTTCCTTTTGAAAGCATCAACACCTTGTCTGACTGTAGTTCTCCATTGTATTTTTATTCTCAGCTTTATTCTTTCAATAAATATTATACTTCTTTAGAGTGCCTTTGAGTAAAACTTTCTAAGTATAATCAGACTCACCCATAAAGTACTTTTTTAATTCATTAATTTTACAGATTTAATTCAATGAAGATATGGTTTTACAATAATGGAGTCTATAGAATCACATCAGAAAGTTAAAAAAATATTATTATTGGTTTGATGGTCTTCCATAAGATTTTTGAAAATTTTACAGAGAATACTTTTAAGTAAATTTTTCTTAATAATTTTATGTTATTTTAATAGGGAGTCCATTTTCCATTTCCTAAAATAAATTAGATAAAATAATAGCTTTATATACAACTAATTTAGAAGCAGTAATAATATCATTAATATGAAACCTCTCTCTTTTAATTTATTAAATGCAGTTTGTATAGTACCCAAACATTTAAATTTATTTTTCTATTTAAAAAGTTACCAACATATTACAACTTCAAATTGATAACTATACAAGTTGAGAGTTGACAAAGTTTTTTCTTTTTCCAGTGGCCAATAAAGTATTTGAGTTTTAAGATCATTAATGATTAAATATTTTTATATATATTGCATTCAAAACATATGTGAATCGTCTTTTGAAATGGCAAAAATTTAAAAGACATACAGACTGCATATCTATTTACATGTGTTTGTTTATGTGAACATATGTATGTATGTGATAAGTTTACAACACACTACACAAAAGCATATATCATATTAATACTATCTAAAAATTAAATCAAATTGTGAATTAGTATCAATAAATTTATATTACTATATCTACAAACTTTTTGCTTCTTTTTATAATCCTTATTGATTTTAAGTTCTTTTATTACTTTTCTTTATATTGTTCTGGTTAATGAATGCCAGTCAAAACTCTAATAAAACCTTCATATATTTAAAAAATTTTTTTTTTATTTATTCCCTTCAAGATCCAGTAAGAATGTATAACTCTAAGGTATACTCTTTGTTTTAAAAAAGTATAGTTGTTTTTTAAAACTAAACAAACAATTTTTTGATATAATTATTTATCATTAAAAATCAAAAGTAACTCCAGTTTTTCCAGTATCTCTGCAAAATCATTTGTTATTTCAATTTCACCAATACCCTCTATAAAATCAGCAATGATTCCAGACTTTCCATCTCTCAGAAACATAAGTAATGGCTTTAGGTTGATAGAATCCTGTGAAAATTTAATAATGATAATTATTCCATAAACCTTTACAAAGGCAGTAATGTTTTTAGACTTATCAATTTCCTCTGCAAAATTGTCAGTGATTCCAGACTTCCCAGAATTCTATGCATCATTAATAGTGTTGACTTTGATAAAGTACTATGTGAGATCAACAACTTAAATTTCCCAGCATTCTCTAAAAAATTGTTAGTTTCAATTATTGAAGACTAGTAGTTGTTTTAACTTTATTATCACTTTTTGCAAGATTAGTAATAGTCTAATTTTACTGAAATTCCCTCTAAATCTTGATAAATCTTTATATATTTTGAACAATAGTGATTAAGCATAATTGATGAAATCGATGTGTTCAGTAATAGCTACAATCTCAATAGCACCCAAGACAAGATCAGTAGTGAGTTTACTATGCTTTCTGCTAAATTAATAATTATTCCATTGGATTCAATTTTTAAATTGATTTTAAAAAGTTACATATATTGTATATTTTGAGCCATCCTTTGCATCCATATATTTCTTTTGAATCTAGAACTGGTCCTTAATAAAAAAAATATGCAAATAATGCAAATTCTATTAACAACAATTATTTGGCAAATGTATATGTGTTTAGGGATAAAGACCAATATTTTTACTTGTGAACTCTTTCATTTTTTTAAAAGAAGTAATAAACTTTACAACAATTCTTAATGTAAATATATGGTGTGAATGTGTGTGCATTAATCTCTGTTTACATATGCTGTCTATTTATATTTATATAAATTTATAATAAGTGTTTTTTTTTTAAGTGTTAAAAATATTTGCAAACAGAATTATCTAGATTAAGTTTGAGTAATCAGTTATTATCATACACATATAAAATATCTATCCATAGTATTTAAATCCCCATATTCAGACTAAATTCTGGATTTTTTCTATATTAATGAGGTTTGGAATTTAAAATTGGAAAGATGCAAATATGCATAGAGCCATCACTTTTAACAGTACTTATATATTAGACCTGCTATGCCTTTTCCCGTCTGTGTTGTCCACCCATAAATTTTGAACCTTGTAATCCCATCAAATAAAACCTGTGATCTCTTCAAATAATTTGAACATCAGAACTTCTAAATTTGGACACAAAAGTAATCAAAACACATTAAAATACTAAATAAAAATAGGTAGTTGTGAGTTTTTTAAACAGCACCTTGACCTGTCAAAACCATCCTCCCAATCACCACACTCAAAGTTTGGCATTCTGCCATTGCAAATATGGCCAGAAAATTTCAAATTTTACTTGAAATTAAAATATATATATATATTAACTCTGGCATGAAATTATAAAACAGACAGAAAGAATGCAACGCTTTTGTTTGCATTCTGGACAATATTAAAAAAAAATCCACATCATTGATTCTGTTTTAATAAAAGTTTAATAATAATTTTTTTTATGTTTTGATTAAAGTTTACTAATTTTTTTTTTTTTATAATTTAACAAAATAAATGTAGTAAGATATTTCACAATCAAGACCCCATGCAGCCATTATGTCGTATAAACATGTACTTTAACTCTCCATTTTTTAAAAATCTGAGCTAGATATAGTTTTTTTTTTTATCTGTCCGTTTTTTACTTTTCTGCCATAGTTAAGACATATTTTTTTCTTTGCTTTACTGTCCATTTTGTAGTTAATATACTGATTATTTTTGTAGTTAATATACTTATTTAAGCAATATAATAAATGCAGTATTTTTTTTTTATTTTGCTTATGTAATATTACTTTTTGGGTAGTTTGCTTTAGTGTCCACTTTGTAATTTCATACCAGAGTTAATACACATAGTATTTTTTAATTTTGAGCAAAATTTGGGACTGTCTGGCCATCTTTATGATGGCAGAATGCCATAACTTGTGGGGGGGGTGGCAGGTGAGGGAGAGGATGGCTTAGACTACATGAAGTGCCATTTTAAAAATTCACAACTACCTGTTTTCATTTGGTATTGCAATCTGTTTTTATTATTTTTGTGTACAAATTTATATTTTTCATATCGTTAAAAATATATTTTTTTGGATTTAGTCTGAAGTGATTAGTATTACATATTGGAGCTGCTAGATCTTTTCACATACATACCAATCTGCTAATAACTTTCTAAATCTTGCAAATGGGAAATAATATGTGCACATTGTTCGTTTTGACAAATTTATCAGTTAAGTTTGTCAGAAGTATTGGTGTAGACAATATTTGATGACATTGCAAGATTAGAAAGTTATTGGAGGACTGATACAGATTTGAAAAGGTGAAGCAGGTCTAATACATAAATATCCTTTTAACTTATGATAGATGGTACTATAATGGGAAACTGCTCTTTTATTATTTTAAGTTGGTAGTTTAGGGATTTGTCTTGACCAGAGGAATTCATTGCTTATAGTTATTGAAGAAATGAAGATACTAAAGTATATAATTCCTGAATTGCTTCCAGATCCATATAACTCTTCAGACAATTTCACTGGAGTTTAAAACTTTAGTCTGATTTGAATTTAAGTTTCTATATTGGTAGTAATGTGAAGTTACACATGTTTGCTGGGTATATGTTTATTTTTTATGAACTTTTAATCTTAGGTTCATTGATAATGATAAAAGTCAGAAATCAATCTGTGGATGGAAAGATTCAGATACTAAATATAGGGATTTTATATGCATCTTATAATCACTGACTACTTAAGTGTACACTAAATAGCACTAGAATGAGAGCTGCTCTTATATCATTATATTGTTTTAGGTTGTAAGTTTGATTATTTATTATATGTAAATTCTATGACACTTTGATGTGTACATGTTTCTAAATCTTTAATATGACATCATAATCATTTTCAAACATTTGGTTCACTTAACAATTAAAGCGTTTTCATGTTTGTTCTAATATTTCTAACCTTTAGCTTTTCTTCCATATATTTTTCCAGAAAATTTCTTTATCTTATATTTCTTATATATAATACCTTTTTAGATTTGCTATTGTCTAGAATTTAATTTGGGTCTTAAGATGTCTTTAAAGTTTTATATTTTCTAGCAATATGTTAACATCAACCAGACTTAATTTTCTCAATGATATAAGTGATACCTGATTATTTTTTTGATGCTGTATTTTATTTGTGATATTTATTTGTTAATTCTAAGAAAAATCTCTTTATAATTGGTAGGGTGCTGTGAAATCTTTATGCAATCTTTGAATAAACTGTAAACCTCACAATCACCATCAAGCTTTAATAGAACTCATTTATGAAAAAAAGTAAAAGAACTTTTTTTTCAAGTTTAAAACCACATTTCTTTTTTAAATTATTTTGATTGAAAATACCTTATCCAAATTTAATTATGATTTAATTTTAACTATTATGTTTGATTTTAAATTTCCTTCCACTTCTTATTTGCATTGCTTAATTATATATAATATAATACACCATATACTCCTTAAATTACACTCTACAATGCTGTAAGGAAGGAAATAAAATAAATCATATGTTAAACTGCATTGTAGAATGTAATTTAAGGAGTATATTGTGTATTATATTATGTTTGATTGTAATGTACATGTTATTAAGCTTATATAAATTGACTATTAATAATTTGGAAGTTTTGACTCCATAGCTTAGCTGAATTAACAATTTTTCTTGGTAAACAGTCTTATGTAATCTGCTGTATAAATGAAGCAATTCATTGGTGTTGCAGTTGAACTTAAAGTATAATCATCTTCATCTTTTGCATTCATTTTGTGGCTTTGCTTTTATTTGGTAAAAGAAACTTGAATTAAAAATATACTTATTGATTTTAACTTTAAGTAAATACCAAAATATTAGCATGTTTTAATGAAAAAAAATTTAGGGCCAGCTCATTTTTTTCCTATGAGAAGATAGTCTTTTGCACATAGTTATAACACTTTTGTTGCAAAGATTAAAATGGAAAATATAACATTACAAATAATATGTTTACTTATTTATTTTATTTTTGTCAAATAAATTAAAGATTTGTTTTTTTAATTTTAATATTAAGAACATGTTATTTACATTCAGCTTTTATCTGAATATATTGGCTTTTAGCAGAACATTAATCAAATAAAAATTTATTGATATGAAACAGGAAATATTAAATAAAAAATGCCTGTCATGAATGTTATTATTATTTGTTTCTTTTTTTTTTTTTTTTGTAATTATAAGACAAATTTTATATATTTCAAAGAATATTTTCATTACATGAATAAATTCTTTTCTAAAATTTGTTTTGCACTTAAAAATTTAGTGGAATTTTTTTTTATTGAATTAATTTTTTTAGACTAAACGTTAAAATGGAGGCTTTTGTTTTGATTATTTATTTCTGTTTATTTTTTTTTTTTTTTGTTTATTTACAAAGCTGATATCGTAACTAAAACAAATATGATAGCAGCTCAAATTAGTTATATTACAAACTGCATAAAAAAAGTTTATTTAAGAACATGTATAAATTAAAGAATAAATATATAAACTGCTTAAAAAATAAAAAGAAAAATTAGTTATTTATGCACTTAATCATATTATTAAATATTTTATAAGGTTACTTTGTAATGAATGTAAATGAAGAAAGAAAAGTAGTTTCAATATGTACAAGATCGAATCACATAGTTTATAAAAGTTTTAAGCATTTTGAACTCTTTTTGGTTTGCTTTTTATGAACGGAGTATTAAATAAAATCTCCTACATAATGGGGAAACTAAATATGATATTAAAACTTTTATTTAAAATTTAAATATTGGAAATGATTTTTTCTTTCTACCTACCATTAACTTATGTAAATAAATAAAGAAAAATAATTTTTTTCTTTCATTCATTTGTATATCAAATCATGATATTTCTGTAAAATTGTTTCCACAATATTGTGAAACAAATAAAATGTTTTCCAAAAAACATGGTGTTGTAAGAAAACAAGTCAAATCTTGTAATTAACTGGTGATGAAATCATAGTTTGAAAAACATGTTGTTAAACAACACTAGGTCAGAGATAAATAGTCCAGGCCAAGAGTCTAGTCTACTATAGTTTATCTGAAGTCTCAACTTAAATAGCAATGTTGCAGTGATCCAATGCCAAGGAGAGAAACTGCTGATTGAAACTGTTTTCCACTGTAATTCAGCTGCATTTTGTTGACTGTTGTTTTTAAAGTATTTTCAATATTTTTAATATTTCAGTTATAATAGTCAGTATGATGATTTTATCTAAAAGAAAACTATCTGCCATGTGTAGTTAGGCATGAAAAACTACATCAGTCAAAATACCCAGAAATGCAGTTGGATTCAGAAACTGACACTGAATTTTGCCAAAACCAAAATGCTATTACTGTAAGAACTACCAAAGACTTACTGACCCTATACCTGATCTAATGTCAGTAACACTGTTGCAATTCCTCACTAACATCACAATTACCCAAAAAGAAGAACTACCATCTTTGTAGGAATTAATGAAAACTAATGTAAATATATTCAAAGAATGATATCTACACACAACCATTGTGTAAAGCTATTTAAATATATCACTTAGTAAGATCTTATCATTATAGATATAAAGCTTTAAACTTAAAATTTTAAATATCTTTTATTACTATTATATCTTGTACATTGTATATGCATTAATAGTTGCAAGTATATGCAAAACAGCTTTTATTTATGCAATATTAATGTAATGGTAAGATTTGTACATCTCCATAACAAAATCCAGAGTATAGATAAAACACGATAAAGCTGAACACATCTAGATGATGAGACACAGAGTTCAATCAACATTCAATTTATTCACCCATAGTCCATAATTTTACACCCTATGAAATTACATGTCTTAGGTTACACATGCATTTCAATTTAATCATGGGGTGGCATAGCACAGGGTGGAACAGGAGGCTTGAGAATTGGTATAATAAGGATTAAATAAACTAACTATATATATATAAATGATATACATATCAATATGAAATTCGATGTAAATTAGTCTATAAGCAAAGTATGGAAATGAGTTTATATTTTAAGAAATAATTTAATTAATATAATAAAACAAATAATGAAATAAAACACATGTAATTACATAATTAGTACATGGGATATTACACTCACAGGTGCTATACAGTTAATGAGATTAGTAGCTACATATTTTCTCATTTGTGGTGATTAGATTTATGCCTATATTTAATATGCCAAGCCCTAATTGACTTGTAGCTTGCTAATCATGAGAAAACACATATTAGCCAAAGTTATAATGAAACCTAAAGTGCTTCTATAGTACCTGTCTATATTAAATTTAAAGAGTGGGCACATAATCAAGCTCAAAAATATTCAGGCAAGCACGTTAATTGAAATTAAGTTTCAGCCTAATGTGAATACTCATTTAATATGGATGAGAGAACTGGTTTACCCTAGATTTACCTATACACCCTATAACACTTATTAAAATATTAATAAAGATAATTACAGTGTAAGAAAGTCATTATTCATGGGCTTCAGCATTAAATGCTTGGTGCCCTAGGACTGAATGACACCATGAATATAGGAACATTAAAAGTTCAGGGAGTTGAAACAGGCCTTTAATAAACAATTTAGACCTTCATGTTCCAGTACTAAAATACTGCTTTACCTGAACTAAATGTATGATCATGACCTCCAGCAATAACTCATCAGAAAAACATGCAGCAAGCAGTTAATGTACAGTGCATACTTCATAAGAACACAATCACAACATATACTTATACCAAACACAAGTACATTTAACTAACTTAGGTTAAAGACAGATAGCATTTATCTGCACAACTATATAACCCAGCTCTTAAGATTAGTATATTAATCATATTATATTTAGGGACTAAATAAATTAGTAACCTAGTTTAAAATTCCAGATCTGCATCTCTAATATACAATATAAGATATTTTATGGGCAATTAGTGACAAAACATTATAAATATGCTTTATTATTATCTCTATGTCTAGTTACCTATGATAGATGTAATACATATATGTAAAGTTATAAGTTATAACTATAGCTGAGAAAACTTATCTAGGATATAACTGATTATAACTACATTAATGAATACAAGTCAGTTAGTTAAAATAATAATAAGATCTTGAGTTGGGAGTAACAAATTAAAATAGTTAATATTTATTGAAATGAAGATATGAAAGATATAATCGAAATGAATAAACAATATATATATATATATGGTTTTGAGTTATTTGGCATATTAAAATATACATATAATAAAATAAAAATATTAAGATAAATTGAAATAAAATAAATAGGCATAAATAACCACAGTAATTTATAGATTAAATTAAATCATTACAGTGTGATACACTTTAGACAGACTATTTTAAAATTATAAGTTTTAATTATTGACAAGATTGAGTTTTACATTAATTTAAGATGTTATAGAGCAAATAAAGAATGTTCATTTATATTATAGCTGGCTTTTATAGATAGTAATTGAAAGATTAAAAGTTTATAAACAGAGCTCTGTGGCAATTGAAAATTTTACCGATTTTCTTCATTGCAGCTTCAAGCAAACTGGACAGTGACATTGCCACTATTTCTCCTTGGATAGATGGCTTGGTTTCCATTAGGGTCTTCTTACAACAGACTTCTGGCTCTAACACTATTTATTGCAGATGTGATGGTTAACTGTGACACCATGTTAAACATAGATCATCACCTCTCATATGAAATGCAGTGAGTCTATTCCCTCTACTCCACCATGTTAAAGTTAAAATGGGCATAGATTTGTTCTACCACTCTATTATTAACAAATAGTATATATGTTTATTATAAAAAATTGGACTATTTATACCTTTTTATCTTTGGCCATCTGGTTGTTTACAAGATTGCAGGCTGCAGGAAAATCCATTAGCACATCTGTGAGGATTAATATATTTAATTTTCTAAATTTCAACTTTTGTTTTAATTTTAAATTTATATTGATATTATTCAATAGTGCCTGATGAGTGCACATTATTTACAACTTTGCTAATTTTCAGAAAATATTATTGAAATAGTTAAGGCTTTGCAAATTTAAGATTTTAAATTTAATCTCACACTATACTAGCACAGATGTGGTGGCTTAATAAAAGTTATTTATTACTAGTTTAAAGCAAAAAAAAATTCATAATTGGTAAAAACTAATTATTTCGCTATATATATAGAATAGTGATATCTGGAATATACCTAATATGTCTGCAACTTAAGCAAAATGAAATATAAAATAGATTAATAATTTAAATTAAATCACTGTTTAAACTATGTGAGTTTCAAAAATAAATATATACCTCTAATATATATATATATTGTAATGGGCATATACAACGTTACATTATTTTTTTAAAAATTGAGACATTGAAAAGTTCACATTTAAAAATTTCTTTTTTTTTTAAGTCATAAAAATTGAAAATTAATTCTATCTTAAACTTGTATTTATATAAAATCACACAGATGAAAAAAATTATTAAACGAAACTTTCTATTTTTAAAAAAAGAAAAAGTTTTAAAACTAAATTTTCAACAAAAACTTAAAAAGATTTAGAGACAAAAATATATCATTAAGTTTGGAAAACACATTAATTAATCCTAAAATGGAAATGATTGTTTTAATTAGTTAAATGTAAACTAGCTCTTGGGCATTTAAAAGGTATAAGCAATGGTCAGATAGGAGAGAAAAACAATAGGAACAGAATGGCCAATGAAAGATATCAATCAGGAAATCAGACCTCAGTGAAAAGACCATCACCATCAATGATGTAATGCCCATTGGATTCGAAAGTTTACATATAAAAGAAAAAGTTTGGAAATAAATTTTTGGTGAGTGAAGAAAATTTAAGAGAAGATGGAGATGTGGTAAGTCGGAGAGTTGAGGGTGAAGGGATTGAAAGATGCACTTTCAATTCCTTCAGTGGTAATAAAAGAAAAAAAAAGGGAATGGAACATAATTTTTCCTATATTGAAGACCACAAGATCATCGGGGGATTTAACGCTGGATTCCAAATGGCAAGGAACTGTAAAGGATGAACTTTTCTAAAACAGTAAGAACTATATAACTAATGAACATTTCTAAACTGTAAGAACTTTATGAACTCTAAGGAATATTAATATACTAAATTTGAAAACAATAAGAAGTCTAAATGCTAAACTTTTCAATATTTTAAATAGAAGAGTTTCCTATCAGACTAAATTAGTTATAATTTTATTTGATGTATTTCTTTTGTAAAATCATTTCCATTTATTTATTATTATTATTTTTGTTCTTTAAGTTTTTATTATGATTTCTGTTTTTCGTTAAACTAAATTATATAAATGTTAAATTTAAGTCGGGCGTGAATGGCTATATAGATTTGTGAAGTTTTATTAGGGGAGGGTAATCTTAGGTTATTCATTTCATAGTTGAATTAGGTCAATGGATTGCATATATTGGTGCAATTAGTAGATGTAGTACGAGGTTCGCTATGGGCAAAATTGCTAGTATATGCCGCACACTCCCGTTTTGCCTATGGAAGAGATAATAAGATGAAGAACGCTGTCCCTTCTTATGGAGTTTTTTTTAATTGATCTTCTCGGCAGATAGATGTAGTATTCCTATCTGGACGAGAGTCAATTTCTTCTCTTAACCTATATTTGTGCTGTCATATTCATATTACATTGAATACATTGATATATCAGATGGATTGACGTTGGTTTAACTGCGAACTTTTGGCCTAAGGTTAAATAAGGGATAAAATATTTTCTTTTCAAATGCAATCTATGTAGTCTATTCATACTCAACACTCTAAATGCATTAAATTTAAGTTGGGTATAGACACTTGCATGGATTCGTTATCGGTTAATTATGTTTTTGGTTTTCATATTTGATCAGAATATATAGATATTCAGTAAATGATGATACCTGATGTTACCTGATGGTGAATATCTAAAATGTATTTATTCGGATGTCTTTTAAGTTATTGGTGTCAATGCGGCATCTTACAATGAATCCCATTGGGTTTCTTATAAATTTCCCTCTGCATTCCATCAATGACTTTATATTTTGATCGTTTATGTTTATTTTGAAATGTTTTTAACCATGTAATCTATGTAACCGATCTACACTCAACATTATAAAACAAACTTTTATAAATCCATCTGTGTGAACTTATAGAAATTAAAATGTAAATTAAAATCTAAAATCATAGTTAAAAATGTAAAACTGATGCTAAAATAATTTTAAATCTTATATATGTTTAAATAAATGTTTATGTATTATTTCTGGCAGTGGTTGCCTTTATTTTGAAAATGTTTTTAGATAAGAATTATTTTATTATCTCTGCTGTTCCAGTGAGCTGGTGACATTGGGCTAACGGTCAGAATCAAAATATATAAAATAAAAAAAATATTTTTTTTAAAACTTACCTATCTGCCTACTATATAAATTTTCTAGGTTGAAATGCTTAGTGGTGCCCTGTAGTGCAGATACAGTAAGACTCACATTTCCTCGATCGTTATAATATATATATGTCACTCTAATTATAGATTTAACATTTTTATTATATATGTGTGATTATACATGTATAGCTGCTTAAAGGTGTTTGCAAAGGTATTATGAGAGGGTTTAAATCTGGCACAGATATAAATGGAAGGAAAAAATAGATGAAACAGGTAAGTGATCACAATTGACTGTTTCATATCACCACAATTATATAAAAAAAACATGCTTTTCCACAATTATATAAAAAATAAAAATAAATGCTTTTACTTAAATTTAGATTACAATGATGAAACATGGTATTACTGGTAGCAATTAAAATAACTAAATCTTTATTCTTTCACTTGTCTGAATATACCTTACACCTGACTTATAATTCCATGCTCTAATAAAAAAATCTGCAAACACTATAAATGAAAAATAAAAACAAATATATATATATACTAAAAACACACAAGAGAAAACAAAAATTCCTCAATGAGCATATATATAATACCCCAGGAGTTTGGTTAAATTATTGATTAAAAGCAAAAAAGGATGAGTAGATCCACCCATAAACTAAGATCTTGTTCAGGTAGAATCTGGGGGTTTCTTCACAAATGGCTTAAAGCTGCAGGCATTGTAAGTTCTTATGATGGTGTCCTTGTCCTCCAGTATGCATGCATTATTCCCATGGTCCCATTTAATTCTGTACAGACTTCAATACAGAGGAGAGAATTTTTTGTATTTTTAAGAGTATGTTATTGGATTTAGGGGTCCTAACCCATACTTGATCTACTCTAAACTTATGAGTATATTTTTCCTTTATCACCCTCCTTCTGACTGGCTGTTTTAACCTGGGTCCTGTGGTACATAGATCTTTATCTTGATTAATTTGTTCATACCACTCCAGAAACAGTATTTTAACAAGCAGTTGGCTCCACTTCTCATATTGTAAGTGTGGTGGGGTGAACCCTGTAGATTTTTTATAGTATTATTAATATAGTGGTATATTTCCTTGGTCTGGCTTACCCATCCCATATGATTAACACACCTAAGTGCATCTAGTACTGGCAGTTAATTTCTTTCATTATCCTCTCATATGGATTAGGTTGGAATTTCCTATGGAAGTCAAAGTGTGTTCAATATCCTGTCACTCAACCCATGTTCTCCACTCTACAGATGTAAAAGTGGATCCATAATTGGAAAGGATTTTCTTTGGTTTTCCAAAAATAAGGAACTGCTGATTCTGAAGGGCTTTAATAGTGCGACTGGAGTCTACCCTTTGAACCAGGTATGCTTTTGCATATTTTGAGAATAGGTCTATGTAACCAATAGAAAATGGTTCTGGTGGAAAGGTGATAATAGTCCATAATGGTCTATCAGCAATATGCATTACAGGACCCTTATAAGACTTATTGGAAGTATTTTCAGAATATTGATATACATATGAGTCCAGTAGAATTGTTGTCTTATGACTTCTTCAGTTATACAGGGCCAATAATGTCCCACTAGACAGTAATCAAAATCCTCCAGAAATCATTTCTCCGATCTATTCACCTTCACAATACCCTATACCTAAACTGCAATGTCCTCCTCAGGTTTCTTGTCTTGCCACAGGTAAACCTTTATTCATATTTGAGTTCCTTCATAATTTCCTGGTATTCAGGATGTTCTTCCTTCCAGTGACCAGAGGCCTCTTGATAAAATCATCTACATCATTTATCATTATGGTTAACAGTTGGTCTGTCACTCTACTGTGACATGGTTTAATTTCTGCAGGATGCCTACTGAGTAGAGTATGTTGGCAAATTGTATTTTCTGGCCCAAGACAGTAAATTACCTGGTAATTGACTTTTGGTAAATTTAGGTCCATCTGATGAGCCAATCATTATTCAGGTAATTTTTGTTAATAAACTCTAGGCAATGTTGATCAGTGATGATAACGATCTTGGACCCAATCAAGAAACTATTTGAATTTATTGCAGGCCCAGCCTGCTCGTGACTGTGTAGTTCTGTTCTATACCCTTCAAAGGGCAACTTCTAAAGTAAAGGACCTGGTGTTGTTATTGCTCATTTATCTAAAATAGAACCACTCCCAAGCCTTTTCAGTTGCTATCTGTTTGAACATAGAATGATTGGGCAAAATCTGGGTGTAGGATCACTGTATCTGCAAAACTTTTGTTTTATTTTTTGAAAAAAAACTCACTCCTACTTTTCACATCACTCCCATAGTTGTCCCTTCCTCAAACAATTCTAGGAGGGTTGAGCATCTTGGCCAAATCCTGGATAAATTTTGTGGTAATAGTTGCATTCCCATAAATGACCTTATGTGCTTCCATGTGGTAGGTTTGAGAAAATTCTCATTAGCTTGAATCTTATTATGATGAGCCCTGAGACTATCCCCACTTACAATATGACCTAAAATTAAATTTCCCAAAGAGTGAAACAACTCTTTTTCAAATTGACTGTCATGATTTTCAAGTTGCATTCAGAAAAGAATCTCTTGAAATGTTTTAGGTATTCTCTCCAAATTCTGTAATGCAATTATCACATCATCCATCTAACAAACAATATGCACTTTAATTTCTTTGGCTAACATCTGATCTAGGCACCTCATCAAGGCAGCACCACTATATATATTCCAATCCAAAGGGTCCCTTCTGAACATGAGAGTTTGTCTCTGGTATCAAAATGCCATGCATTTTCAGTCTCTGGGATCTAATGCCAGCTGTTAAGTCCAATGTGCAGAAAATCCTTTTTTAACAGTCTCTTAAAATTTCAGATATTAAGGGTGGTATATCCCATTGGGATGGTTATACTATTTAGCTTTCAGGCATCTAGGCAGAGACCCACTGATCCATCTATTAAGAGGTTGTATGATGGACTCTTTTCAATGATTCCCCAATGTAACATTTGTTGGATCTGGGCCCCAAATTTCTTTTGATACTGTAAGGGTATCAGATAGATTTTCATCTGGAAATGGGATTCTTTTGTAACCTTGATCCAATAGGTGTAATCATTTATTTCTCCAGGCATATTGGAAAAGATCTCTATATTTTTCTGTAATACTGTCTAAACATGATTATTCAACCTTCTGCACTATCAGATTTTGGTCTTGACTGGACTGCATACAGGGGAATCCAATATAATAAGACTAACCATATCACACCAATGTTGCTTAAGTAAAGTTGACCCCAATAACTATATTTTGGATTAAACTGGTCATAACCAAGAAAGAATGACCAAGGATCATTTGGCCCATTTAAGGTCCAAACATACTTGATATCTCTCAGTCATCATCTTTTAGTCATTGGCAAGAATCTTTTGTGCAGACTGAACTGGCAATTTCAATATCAAAGACAACTTTTCTTCCATCCACTTCAACCATTCTTTTAAAATCAAGGACACCCAGATGCCTGTGTCTACCAATGCAGATACCCATATGGTATCAATTTCAACTGAACCACCGATCATGACCTAATTTGAGTTTCATCCCAGCTTCTTCTGATTACGTGGGATATATGTTTCTTCATATAAGTTTTGTTCCTTATTAAATCCATGGGACTCTGGTAGAAGGAACAATCTTACATGGTCCCCTCAAGTTTAATGACCACTCTTTCTCAGAAGGTTCTTTCATCCTCATTTGATTTGAATACCTTTGTGGACAGCAGTAATGCCACTGTTTTTTTTTGTTTGACAGTCCCACCACAATTTAGTGTAGCCCTGTAGGTAGTGGACTGCAAGGGCAATTTGATCTGATATTCTTACTCTGTGGCATTGAAAGAGCTTCTGCAGGCTTTCTAAATATGTTTTTGGACTTTCTCATATGTCCTCTTTGAAAGTTTTAATTTGTATTTGAAAGTTTTAATTTGTATAAATTTAGCTATTTGTACAGGAGGATACACCTACAACCCATAATGTCCCTCAACAAACAAATTCCCTATTGGTGCATCCAAATTTTTATAGTTGCACTCTGCTTCTTTTCCCTTTTCCTATTCCCAATGGTTGTTTCCAGTGATCAGTGACTTATCTCACAAACAACTTCTTTTCAGTCACATTGCCAGAACTCATGGTGCTGTTCAGTATTTCAGTTCCCTTTTGTCCTGTTGTTCCTACATTATTAACATCCCTTTCCCTACATATCTGAGCTTCTTCTGTAAAATAGTCATCAATACTTTTCTCTTGAGCATAATAACCCCTACTCTGACTGCATCTGTCGTCCTTACAAGATGGGGAATGTGGCTCTCCTGACCAGCTCATTTCTGGACTACAGGTACTGTGCCACATGAGAGGTTCTCTTTCAGCTTGTAAATGCTATCCATAACTTTTGCCTGCAATTATTTTCTGGCTTTGTTTCTGTTCCAGTTTGTTTTCCATCAGTTTTACCTTCAGGTTGCATTTGATTTCTTTGACTGCTTCTCTCAATGAAATCTCTTGTACTACCATTATCTTCCAGATCACTTCACACTCATTCCTCAATTCTTGTATGATTTTGTCAGTTTCCTGCCAGCATGAATCCAGATGTTTGCCTAACTTATCATTGCATTCATATTTCTGTTGGCAGTCAATACTTAACCCCTCCAGGCTCTCTCATAACCTTTCTTCTATCCCTCAATCCCTGGATTTCAACTTTTCCTCCATCTTCAGGTCCCTTGCTTCTGGACTTTCTTGGATTTTTATTGAACTCTGTCTGTTTCTCTGGTCCATTGATTCTAACTTTTTCCTCTATTCTTTGATCCCTTGCATTCCAACTTTCTTTAATTTTTAAGCATATTCTGTCGATTCTCCCAGTCCATTGCTTTTAACTTTTCATCCAATCGTTGCTCTCTTGTGTCAAAACCTTCTAACTTTTGTAAGATTACACTTAAAGGGTCTAGATTGTCCCTTACTGGTTTGCCTTTGTTATCATCAAGGATGGCTTTTTAAAATACATGGTGATTTCTATGTACTCTCCCCATGGGTATTGACTTGTGCTAACTTTCTCTTTAATTTCCCCTTTTGAACTATGGTTCACACCCAATTGGATTTTGAACACCCCATTCAGTTACTTTGTTTTCCTCAACCACTCCCTTCCAACAAAACATTTCTGATGGTTCTTTGGGTGTCACAAGGCTTTCCCTGCATTCTTCTAAACTTAAACTTGCTATTTCCATGTCTTCACCAATGCATCTTTCCCCTCCTACTTTTTCCTCTGTACTGCTATCCATCTATGGTTTTTGATATTGTGTTCCATAACAAAAAAGAAATCTACTGATATTGTTAATATGACTTTTTACCACCTTCTCCTGGAAATGACTAATTCTACAGCCCCTTCTTCCAGTCCACATCCCACTATCCATTTCACTGACTTGCTCCATCCCCCATTTTTCCCTATTATAGTGACATGTATATCTATCTTAATTTACATATACACAAAAGCAAAAAAAAATGTGAAAAATCCTCACTAAATTATGCCAATAATAAGATATATCTGCCCAACATTTTAAACATATACATAAAACAATTTCCAGAATAAAATAGCAAAAATGTTATAAAAATGAAATCTTATTTAACATGTCTGTTTCTTTCTTAACTTAAGCTGCTTTTATTTCTAAAAAAAACAGGAATTCATCATTGAATTTATTATTATTTTACATTTCTCTGCCAGTTTTAGTTTAGAGTACCCATACATTGATCTTCTGTCTATTGATTTCATCTCACTTGTTTCATTGCCCATATCCAATCCAACTCCAAGCAAACTACAATTCGAAAATGCTGGGTCCCCCCTTATTTTTTTCTTAATTTTTTTTCCCTATTCCTGATGACAAAATTTTTATGAGAGCAACTCATAGAGTTGTTCTTGGGTGCCAGTCATTATTGAGTAAGTAAAATTACACACACACACACATATATATATATCATCTATTTAAAATTTTAAATTGATATGTGCTATTAGACAAGCTAAGCATAATTTTTACCACACATCAATTACTATATGTGTATAGATTAACAATCATGTCAAGCAAGAGAAAAAAAAACTTCAAAGTCTCAGGTATATGCCAATAAAAACATTTACATGTATAATCTGGAAATATAAAATCTTATATCCATATACTGTAGCTTTCAACCCTAAAGAAGGACCAACAGGATTTACATCTTTGAATTAGTGAAAAAAAAACTTTAATTACATACATAATTTATCTCATGTCAACATACTATTTTTATAATATATATATATATATATATATATATATATATATATATATATATATATATATATATATATATATATATATATATATATATATATAACAGTCCATGAATATAAAAAAATTATGGCATATATTGACAGAGTATATCCCACACTGAGGTTTCAGAATCAAGGCGCAAAAAAATTTACGTATATAAATATAAAATTGTGTTGGAGTATATGGGGAATGTGGATATTTTAATCGAAGTCCCATGATTGGGCAGTCCAGAAAAATGATTTTTTTTTGCATATATAAAATTATTATGCCACAACACATTTGGGGCAAAACAAAAAAAAAACACTCTGATCAGGGGCATTGAGAAATAATCATTGCCCCATGCTTGGGCATCCAGAATCTGGAAAAAAAACTTTTGTAATGGTAAGATTTGTACGTCCATGAAACAAAATACAGAGTATATGTAAAACATGCTAAAGCTGACCAAATCTAGATGGTGAGACTCAGAGTTTGACAACATTACATCCATTCACCCATAATCTGTGATTCAACACCCAATGAATGACATTTCTTAGGTTACACATGAGTTTCAGTTTAAATTGCAGGCCAGCATAGCACAGGGTAGAACAGGAAGTTTGAGAATTAATATCTTAGGTTACACATGGGTTTCAATTTAATTGCAGGCCAGCATAGCACAGGGTGGAACAGGAGGCTCGAGAATTAATATAATAAGGATTAAATAAACTAACAATATATTTACCAATAATTAAGTGTATTATACTAATATATATATATATTCACACGCACAAAACCATAAAACAATACAATACTAGATTAAATCCAAAATTTTACCAAAATCTTTACACAGCTATGATATATATATATACAAACAAACCTTCCCATAATTTATTTCAAATTCCACCTTCCCATAATATCAAAAGAAGTCTTCATAAGATTGATTGCCTCAGAATCAAGGTTTTATCATCAAAGTCTCCTTTATTCTTCTTTTTAACTCATTTTTTTCATTAAAAAATAATCAAAGCATTGTTAAACAATATTCTATGACCTGTATTCAATTCATGAATATATAAAGCTGAGTTAAAATACCTATGTTTAACTCTTCATTAAGGCTAAACTTACTCTGGCCTTGTAGTTGTGGTAAGTTTTATGTAGGCCAGAGTAAGTTTAGCCTTAGTGAAAGGATTAAGGTGGTATCTTAACTCAGCTTTACATATTTGTGAATTAAATACAGGTCATAGAATATTGTTTAACAATGCTTTGGTTATTTTTTATGAAAAGAATGAATAAAATTCTTGATTCTGAGGCAATCAATCTTATGAAGACTTCTTTTGATATTAAGGGAAGGTGGAGTTTGAAATGAATTATGGGGTTTGTTTGTTGTATATATATATATATATATATATATATATATATATATATATATATATATATGTTTGTTCCTTTAGTTTGATTTTCACTTGAGAAGGTCTATTTGTAGTAGATGAAACCATGGTTGTGTAAAGATTTTGGTAAAATTTTGGATTAAATCTATTATTGTATTGTTTTATGATTTTTATGTTTTTATTTTTTACTGGTATAGTGCTAAGCAGTTTTTGTTATATATATATATATATATATATACATATTGATATGTATATCATTTATATATATATATATATATATATATATATATAAATGATATACATATCAATATGGAATTGGTTGCAAATTAGTCTATGAGCCATATAGTGTGGAAACAAGTTACATTTTAAAAAATAATTTAATTAATATAATAAAAAAATAATGAAATAAAACACATAATAATTATATAATTAGTAAGTCAGATATTACACTCACAGGTGCTATACCATTAATGAGATTAGCATTTACACATTCTCTCATTTTATATATTTAATAAAATTACCTACAGTGTTTAGATTTATGCCTACATTTAACATGCCAAGCCCTAGTTCACTTATAGTTTGCTAAATCATGAGGAACATATTAGTCAAAGTTATAATGAAACCTACAGTCCTTCCATGACATCTGCCTAAGTTAAAAGAGTCAGTACATAATTAAGTTCAAAGAAATACAGGTAAGCATGTTAATCAAGATTAGGGTTCATCCTAATGCTGAATACTCATTTAATATGGGTGAGAGAACAGTTTTACTCTAGGTTTACCTATACATTCTATGGCACTTATTAAAATATTAATAAAGATAATTATGGTGCAAGTGAGTCATTATTCACAGGCTTCAGCATTGAATGGTTAGTGCCCTAGGACTGAATGACATGCCATGAATATAAAAACATTACAAGTTCAGGGAGTTAGATATTGCTTTACCCAAACTAAATAGATGAGCATGACCTCTTCCAGTAACTCATCCGAAAAACATGCAGCAAGCAGTTAATGTATAGGGTGTACTTTATAAGAACACACTCACAATGTATACTTATATCAAACACAAATACATTTAACTAACTAGGGTGCCCTAAAAACAGATAGTGTTTACCTGCACAACTATATAGCTCAGCTCTTAAGACTAGTATATTAATCATACTATATTTAGGGACTAAATAAATTAGTAACCTAGTTTAAAATACCAGACCTGCAACTTTAATATACAATATAAGGAGGGGAAGCATATTTGATGCGAAATTAGTGACAAAACATTATAGATATGCTTTATTAATATCTCTATGGCTAGTTCCCTATGATAGATGTAATATATATATATATATATATAATTATAATTATTCAAAACAATAGAATAATATATATATATATATATATAATTATAATTATTCAAAACAATACAATAATTAATACAGTAAAAAATATTTTAAAAAACAAATATATACCACAATTTAATAGAAGTACTTTCAACTATCTATGTAGGTGTTATCAACTAGATTCAAATTGTATTACAAAAAAGCATTACAAATGCAAACAAAAATAATAATAGTAATATTTTAAGTGCTATAGATATTGATAAAATAAAATATACTTGGATATCAATACCATTTATTTGAATAAGCAAATGAAATTTATAAAACAGATATATAAAAATATATGTCAAGTCACATTTCATACTACTCCTAATTTAAATAGATTAATAAATATTTTAAAAAAATAGATGTAGTATTTTGAATCAAAGTTGTGCAATATATAAATGGCTGTGTGTTTGTGGAAAGATATATATATATAGGTGAATCTCGATGTACATTGGGAAAAAGATCAAAGGAGCATTTGTTGTTTTATAAACAAGTACAAAAATCAAGATAAGAGAATGATAGAAATGCTGACATACCACCGTCAGTATTTTTTGATCATAATGTAACATGTAATTATGGTTTTGATTTTGATTTTAATAAAGTTAAGATTTTGTGTATTGAAGGAAATAATAATAAATGCAAAATTAAAGAAGCTATGTTAATAAAAAGTGAAAAGCAACATTTGATAAATAGACAGGCTGCCAATATAAAAATTAATGAATTGTTGGGAAAATTGATGCATGACATATTACTTTTTGTTTACATTTGTAACGGTTTTTGTAATACAATTTGAATCTAGTTGATAACGACTACATAGAAAGTTGAAAGTACTTCTATTAAATTGTAGTATATATTTATTTTTTAAAATATTTATTACTGTATTAATTATTGTATTGTTTTGAACAATTATATATATTTTGTTATAATTGGAATACAGATGTTGATTAATAATTTATGTATGTGTGTGTATATATATATATATATATATATATATATATATTATATATATATATATATATATATATATATATATAAAGTTATAATTTGTAACTATAGCTGAGCAAACTATGATATTATCTAGGATGTAACTGATTATAATTACATTAATGATTACAAATCAATCAGTTGAAATAATAATAAGATCTTGAAACAGTGAGTTGAGAGTAACAAGATTGAGTTTTACATTAATTTAAAAAGCTATAGGGCAAGTATAGAATGTTCATTTATATTATAGCTGGCTTTGATAGATAGAAATTGAAAGATTAAAAGTTTATAAACAGTACTCTGCATCAATTGAAAATGTTATCGATTTCTTTTGTTGCAGCTTCAGGCACAGTGGACAGTGATGTTGGTACTATTTAATCTTGGATAGATGACTTGGTTTCCATTAGGGTATTCTAACAACAGGATGCTAGCTGAAATGCTATTCATGGCAGATGTGATGGTTAACTGTGATGGCATGTTAAAGGAACTATAGACCACCACCTCCTGAAGGAAAAGCAGCAAGTCTATTCCCTCTACTTTGCCATGTTAAAGTTAAAATGGCATGGATTTGGTTTACCACTCTATTATTAGCAAAACAGTATATATATTGATCATAAAAAATTGAACCATTTATACCATTTTATTTTCAGTCATCTGTTGCTTACAAGATTGCAATCTGCAGGTAAAATCCATTAGCACATCTATGAGGTTTAACATATTTAATTTGTAAATTTCAACTTTAGTTTTGTTTTAATTTTAAATTTCTATCGATATTGTTCAATAGTGCTTGTTGAGTGCACATTATTTATAACTTTGCTGATTATTGTAAATTTAAGATTTTATAATTTAGAGTCATTAGAGTCATGCTATACTAAAGCAGGTGCAATGGCTTAATTAAAATTGTTTACTACTAGTTTAAATCTAAACAAAATTCATAATCGGTAAAAACTAATTCTTTTGCTACATATGTAGGTAGATGGTACCTGGAATATACCTAATATATATGTGACTTAAGCAAAATAAAATAGACTATAAATTTAAATTAAATCACCTTTTAAACTATGTGACTTTCAAAAATAAATATATACCTGTAATGTATATATATATTATAAGGATCAGGGAGAATGAGTCTTAATGTATCTGCACTAGAAAGGCGCCATCTAGGCATTTGAACCTAGAAAATTTATATAGTAGGCAGATATGTAAGTTAAGTAAAAAAAAAATTTTTTTATATTGGTTGATTCCGACTGTTAGCCCAATGTCGCCAGCTCAGTGGAACAGCAGAGATAATAAAATAATTCTTATCTAAAAACATTTTCAAAATAAAGGAAACCACTGCCAGAAATAACACACAAACATTTATTTAAACATATATAAGATTTAAAATTATTTTAGTATCAGTTTTACATTTTTAACTTTGATTTTAGATTTTAATTTACATTTTAATTTTTATAAGTTTGCACAGGTGGATTTATAAAAGTTTGTTTTATAATGTTGAGTATAGATCGGTTCAAAATAAACATAAATGATCAAAATATAAAGTTATTGATGGATTTGCAGAGGGAAATTTATAAGAAACCCAATGGCATTCATCATAAGATGCCGAATTGACACCAATAACTTAAAATACATTTTAGATACTCCCCGTAAGGTATCATTATTTACCGAATGTCTATATATTCTGATCAAATATGAAAACCAAAAACATAATTAACCGATAACGAATCCATGCAAATGTCAATACCCAACTTAAATTTAATGCATTTAGAGTGTCGAGTATGAATAGACTACATAGATTGCATTTGAAAAGAACATATTTTATCCCTTATTTAACCTTAGGCCAAAAGTTCACAGTTAAACCAATATCAATCCATCTGATATATCGATGTATTCAATGTAATACGACAACAACAGCACAAATATAGGTTAAGAGAAGAAATTGACTCTTGTCTAGATAGGAATACTACATCTATCTGATGAGAAAAGCAATAAAAAAAAACTCCATAGGAAGGGACAGTATTCTCCATCTTATTATCCCTTCCATAGGCAAAATGGGAGTGTTCGGCATATACAGCGATTCTGCCTGTAGCGAACCTCGTACTACATCTACTAATTACACCAATATATCCAATCCCTTGACCTAATTCAACTATGAAATGAATAACCTAAGATTACCCTCCCCTAATAAAACTTCTCAAATCTATATAGCCATTCACGCACGACTTAAATTTCACATTTATATAATTTAGTTTAATAAAAAACAGAAATCTTAATAAAAACTTAAAGAACAATAAATAAATAAATAAATAAATGGAAATGATTTTACAAAAGAAATACATCAAATAAAATTATAACTAATTTAGTCAGATAGGAAATTCTTCTATTTAAAATATTGAAAAGTTTAGCATTTAGAGTTCTTTTTGTTTAGGAATGTTTATTAATTATATATTTCTTACTGTTTTGAAAAATGTCCGTAGTCTCTGATTTCTTGTAATGGAAGGTATTAATTTCCACGAAGTCATAAGGATATTGGTGTGCAGTTAACCATTGGTCCTTTATGGTTGATGGTATTCTTGCAGGCCTTGATGTCCTGTGGTCTGCAATATCGGAAAACAATGTTTCATTTTTTGAACAACTGAAGGAATTGAAAGTGCGTCTTTCAATCCCTTCTCCTCCAACCCTCTCCAACTTGTCCTCTCTTAATAATAATTATTTTTTTTATTTCCAAATCTTTCCTTTTATATTAATTTTGCAGATTAACTCAACATTATGTCATGATGATGAAGACCCTTTCATTGAGGTCCGATTCCTAAGGGATTTCTTTTTATTTGCTAGTAGTTTCTATTGTTTTCCTATCTGACTCTTGCTTATACATTTAAATGCCCAAGGACTAGTTCACTTGGACTAATTAAAATAATCATTTCCATTTTTTAATAACATTAATTAATTTTTTTATCTTTAAATCTTTTAAGTTTTTTTCTTGAAAATTTAGTTTTAAAACTTTTTCTTTTTTTTAATAAAGTTTTTTTTTTTAATTTCTCATCTGTGCGATTTTATATATATTAGAGTTTAGATGATTTTTTAATTTTCACTTTTTTTAATTCTTAAAAAAGAAGTTTTTATTTGCGAACTTTTATTTTTTCATGTTTAATAATAAAAAAAATAATGTAATGGCATATGTGCCCATTACATATCAGTAAACTTGCTTAAAAAAATAAACAAAAAAAAATATTTTACTTAGGGTTAGTAATTACGGTACATGATTAATGAAAATTTACAAAGACATTCGGTTAGTAATTTTACAAAAAGACTATATACAAAAAAGAAAAATGTTGACCATCGTTTTCCTAAGAACCATCTATGTTTACACCCCCTCCCCCCAAGAATTCTATTTTCTCTATATTTCATTTTTAACAAAATGGAACGACAAGCGAATTATATAAATTATTTATTTAAGAAGGTTGCATTGAAGTAAATATGCTTTGAAAGATAATGGGTTTATATATGTATATTTGCAGCACAATTATATATACCATCAACTTATTTATGACTGATTGAAATGCTTACATAGGATTACACTGAAGTAAATTCCCCAAAAGTACTCATCGTAAGGTACCACATTTCAATCATAAACTTACATGGCTGTGCGGTCCTATACACATTAAAAAAATGAAACATTAATTGCAACCTTTTGACTTTTTTTTAACAAAAAAATTAGTTTTAAAATTATTTATACTTTCTCATGTTTAATATATGTGCTATTTCTTTCTGGCAGTGCTTTTATAAGATTTAACGTATACGGTAGATAAAAATATTTCATTAAAAAAATTTTTCTCAGGGTATTCGTGGTTTATTAAACATCCAGCACACATTGGGAGTCCAATTATAATGATCAGGGAGAATGAGTCTTAATGTATCTGCACTACAAGGGCACCATCTAGGCATTTGAACCTAGAAAATTTATGTAGTAGACAGATACGTAAGTTAAGAAAAAATTTTTTTTTTTATATTGCTTGATTCCGACCATTAGCCCAATGTCACTAGCTCAGTAGAACAGCAGAGATAATAAAATAATTCATATCTAAAAACATTTTCAAAATAAAGGAAACCACTGCCAGAAATAACACACAAACATTTATTTAAACATATATAAGATTTAAAATTATTTTAGTATCAGTTTTACATTTTTAACTTTGATTTTAGACTTTAATTTACATTTTAATTTTTATAAGTTCACACAGATGGATTTATAAAAGTTTGTTTTATAATGTTGAGTATAGATCGGTTACATAGATTACACGGTTAAAAATATTTCAAAATAAACATAAACGATCAAAATATAAAGTCATTGATGGAATTGCAGAGGGAACTTTATAAGAAACCCAATGGCATTCATCATAAGATGCCGAATTGACACCAATAACTTAAAAGACATCCGAATAAATACATTTTAGATACTCACTGTAAGGTATCATTATTTACCGAATGTCTATATATTCTGATCAAATATGAAAACCAAAAACATAATTAACCGATAATGAATCCATGCAAGTGTCTATACCCAACTTAAATTTAATGCATTTAGAGTGTCGAGTATGAATAGACTACATAGATTGCATTTTAAAAGAACATATTTTATCCCTTATTTAACCTTAGGCCAAAAGTTTGCAGTTAAACCAACATCAATCCATCTGATATATCAATGCATTCAATGTAATATGACGATGACAGCACAAATATAGGTTAAGAGAAGAAATTGACTCTTGTCCAGATAGGAATACTACATCTATCTGATGAGAAAAACAATAAAAAAAACTCCATCGGAAGGGACAATGTTCTCCGTCTTATTATCCCTTCCATAGGAAAATGGGAGTGTGTGGCATATACAGCAATTCTGCCCGTAGCGAACCTCGTACTACATCTACTAATTACACCAATATATCCAATCCATTGACCTAATTCAACTACGAAACAAATAACCTAAGATTACCCTCCCCTAATAAAACTTCACAAATCTATATAGCCATTCACGCCCAACTTAAATTTCACATTTATATAATTTAGTTTAATGAAAAACAGAAATCATAATAAAAACTTAAAGAACAAAAAAAATAAAAATAAATGGAAATGATTTTACAAAAGAAATACATCAAATAAAATTATAACTAATATAGTCAGATAGGAAATTCTTATATTTAAAATAGTGAAAAGTTTAGTATTTAGAGTTCTTTTTGTTTAGAAATGTTCATTAATTATATATTTCTTACTGTTTTGAAAAATGTCCGTAGTCTCTGATTTCTTGTAATGGAAGATGTTAATTCCCACAAAGTCATAAGGAGATCGGTGTGCAGTTAACCGTTGGTCCTTCATGGTTGATGGTATTCTTGCGGGCCTTGATGTCCTGTGGTCCACAATATCGGAAAACGATGTTTCATTTTTTGAACAACTGAAGGAATTGAAAGTGTGTCTTTCAATCCCTTCTCCTCCAACCCTCTCCAACTTAACACATATCTGTCCTCTCTTAATAATAATTAATTTTTTTATTTCCAAATCTTTCATTTTATATTAATTTTGCAGATTAACTCAACATTACATCATGATGATGAAGACCCTTTCGTTGAGGTCCGATTCCTAAGGGATTTCTTTTCATTTGCTATTAGTTTCTATTGTTTTCCTATCTGACTGTTGCTTATACATTTAAATGCCCAAGGGCTAGTTCACTTGGACTAATTAAAATAATCATTTCCATTTTTCAATAACATTAATTTATTTTTTTATCTCTAAATCTTTTAAGTCTTTTTCTTGAAAATTTAGTTTTAAAACGTTTTCTTTTTTTTAATAAAGTTTTTTTTTTAAATTTCTCATCTGTGCAATTTTATATATATTAGAGTTTAGATGATTTTTTAATTTTCACTTTTTTTAATTCTTAAAAAAGAAGTTTTTATTTGCAAACTTTTATTTTTTCATGTTTAATAATAAAAAAAATAATGTAATGGTGTATGTGCCCGTTACAATATATATATGTCAATCTAATTATAGATTTAACATTTGCATATATATGTGTGATCATACATTAATAACTGTTTAAAGTTGTTTATGTAGGTGCTTTGGCAGGGTTTAAATCCATTACCGATACAGGTGAGATGGAAAAATAGGTGAAACAGGCAAGCAATCAAAATTTACTATTTCATTAATGAATTGTTAAGTTATTCTTTTTATTAATGTATTTAGTTTGTGTTTGCTTCTCAAACTTATTCCAAACTTAATACTTTTAACATCCAATATGCTTGTAATATCCACAACCCTGAGAAATCATGTAACCTCTGGGGATCATGCTGGAATAGTGGTAATAATTTGTAAATGATGATGATCAAGCATTAATAAAACTTTCTATTTATAAGGCTTTTTGCCTTAAAGTTTCACTTTTCTGTACTGAAATTAGAAAAAGATATTAAAAATACTCTTGGGAAAAGTGGTATTTAGGGTGTGAATCATCATCCTCATCATCATATTGGTTAATATTAATATATATTTGAATTGAATATTTTATTCAAATTTTATTAATCACACAACGTTCACTTTATAAATTTTTGAATCAAAACTTGCTGTTCGTATGTCTTTAGTTCCTGGTTCCATTTATTGTTAAATGTTTGTCATTATAATATATTATTTTAATATTTTTTTTATCATTTTCAAATTTATGTCATTAAAGAACTTGTCAAAAATATGAAGATTAAAGGGAGAATAACTTCTTTTTTTTAAATTAAAAGTTCAACTGAATGAAAAAAATTTGGAAAAAATAGTTGCCAAATTGGATATCTGCTGGCTTTAAAAACATAATTAATAATCATATAAAAATTACTGAAGAAGCTTTAAAAATAATACAAAAATGTATTAACTTGAAAAAAAATTAGTGCATTGATAGCATGGAAGAAACTTGTGATCTCTGTTATTTCTAGTGTTTTAACTTATTATCAATTCCCAAGCAATAAACCATTCAATTAAAACAGCAAAAACTGTATAAAAACTTATTTCAGAATTTGCTTAATGAATCAATTTTCAGCATGTGATATTACCGATGCTGCTGTGTTTTAACTTTAAATCATTCTCTTGTGGATTTCATTGGTGTGATTTTTCTGGCTTTATATTCATTTGTTGATAAAAACTGGAACTAAAGTAAATATTGATTTATTAATTTAAAAAAATCTGAAATATTACAAGCAAACTGACAATTGGTAGAGTCTTTGATCTTGGACATGCAAACAAACTTCTAAATTGCTCTTTGATTGTTGTTAACAATGAGCAAAAAAGATGTATATTTTTCTTAGTTTATTTAAATATGCATGATTATTTGTTCAAAATATTTGTATAATAATTATTAAAAATTATATATATTCATGTTTATGCTTAGATTTTTTTGAAATATGTCTTGTTTGATTTTATCATTTTTATTAATACTCAAAATTTTTTTACATATTTTTGCTCTGCAACATTTTAATTTGTTTAAGTTAGCATTGTAATGGTAATAGAATATTTTTGTAAAAAATATATAATTGTTACATTCTGTCAAACACTATAATACAGAGATTCGATCAAACACTATAGTACAGAGTTTTTGTGATATTTAATATTTATAAATATTAATTTTAAATTTTAGAGCAGATTTTCATAGTTTTATGATGACATATTGATCATTTATATTCATTTAAAAATAAAATTCAATCAATAACTATATATATATTTTATTGCTTTGCTGTAATTGTCCAATATACAAAGTTAATGGTTATTACATATTAAACTTTATTTAATTTTTATCATCATCATCATCATCATCATCATCATCATCATCATTATTATTATTATTATTATTATTATCATCAACATCATTATTGTAATTATCATCATCATCATCATTATTATTATTATTTGGAAAGCTCAAATATATTTTTTTATGATGTTTTTTTTATTTGTAAACTTATATTTCTATAAATCTAGTACAATTTATTGATTCATAATATTGGGTAAAGATTTTAATACTAAAAAATTGCCATTAGGAGTTGATGGGAAAACTTTGAAATGTACAAGCTTTTAAAAAGTTTCTTAAATAAAAAAAGGGCTAAGTTAAATTTATTTCTAATTAGATTTATGAAAAATCTTATTTTATGTGTCAAAGCATTAGCCTTGAAGCAAACCCAAGACAACTGCTTGTCTGTGCTAACCACTTGGCCACTATCACTTGTCAAAAATCTTATTTTTTTACCATTTTTTTAAACATTTTCATCAATAATCAAATACATTTCTAAATGCTGATCATTTTTAGTGTATGCCCTTGTTTATTATTATTATTATTATTATTATTATTATTATTATTATTATTATTATTATTATTATTATTATTATTATTATTATTATTATTATTATTATTATTATTATTATTATCATCATCATTATCATTATTATTATTCTTATTTTATTAATATTTAAATCAGGTTCCCAATAATGGCTGCCATTTAATTCCTATATAAAAAATAAATATTTGGAAATTTAAAAAAAAAAATGAAATTAATAAATGTTAATGTCATATTCTACTTTTTACATTAAATTATGTTGATCATAATCATTTTTTTAAGCTAAAAATTTTTGATGACTTTTTATTTAATTTAGTTTTGTCTTCTTTTTTCTAAACTTTACATTTCATAAAGGAAGAAAATTTAAATTCTTGTGCAAAATAGTAAGTCACATAATATTCCGTTTAACTTCCATAATAAAGTCAGAAAATTTCTCATTGGTCATTTAAAGCTTTGATAAATTATTTTATAATTATTCTTTAAAAGATAAAACAAAAATAATTTAATCCTCTATCAGTGCACATAAGTGCTGGTATATTTATATGTGTGTGTATACTACTATCTATCTACTTAGCTGCCTATCTACCTCATCAATATATCGATTAATTTACTCCTACCTATTTTCTGAATAATATTATCCAATCATTAATTTATTGACTGCACGGTGATAGAGTTTCATACTATGGTGTGTAAGGATCTCAAAATAATTCCAATTCTGACAGTTTTAGTGCTTGAACATCTTAAAAACTTCAGCAACAATAAGACCATTCAATTATTTATTTTTAGTAATTTATTATAAATAACTTATTTTACTATTATCAAAGAAATTACTTAACTGTTGTTACCTTTTGATAAATTTTATTTTTTAATTGATTTCTAAAAATATCAGATGATTTAAAAGAAAGACAAACACAAACAAAAACAAATTTATTTTTAAAAAATGAAAAGCAGAATAAAATCTCTGAATTATGGAAATAAAAAAAGAAAGAGAAGATATGATTGTAATTTTTTAAATAAAATTATAAAAATTCCACTTGGAAAAAAAAAGAAAAAAAATATTCATGAGGAAAAAAAATATTTTATTAAGACCACTATTTGTCAATAATAAATGTGTTAAAATGACAGTTCAAAAAATGATATTTATATATAACATTTCTAGGGTGCTGCTTTTGAAATCAAAGAAGGCAGATGATAGAAACAAAAAATGACATAACTTGAAATTATATTGCATACTCTATCTACATTTGCATACTCTATCTACACATTGTTTAATAAAATAATATAGCATAGAAAAAATATGGAAGAAAATAAAAGAAAAAGTGAAAAAGCAACAAATAGTTAATTAACTTTGGACATAGTGGTAAAAAATTTTCTTGGCCAGAAACTTCTTAGTAGTTATGCTAATTTAGGTTTCACATTCTTTACACCTTAATTCAGTAATACAATATCAAATCTATATTGATATGCAAAGAATGTTATATATAGAGCTTGCAAAATAAGCTCTCCCACCCCCAGACTGGTTTCTACTATTGGCATTGTCAGTGAGGTGCTAGAATATTCAAGCATTAGATTAAAAATACCAGTTCAAGCCCAGCACTTTATCTAAAATTTTCAGACATCCATATGTCTTCCAATATAGCTATCTAATTTAAATAGCCATATAGGACTGAACTAAGTTCAGATACACAGTATATTAATAGCTTTAGCAATATAAAATTGCCAAAGCCTTAATAAAAAAAAACCCAAGTCAGATGTCACATGATCTAATTTAATTGTAATATGCAAAGAAGAAAGTCATATGTCAATCATAAATCCTGAAAGTGATAATGATTATGCGATGTAGTTCTTGATATCACTAATCAGTAAATAAATATTTTACATTTAAAGCATGCTAATTTATGTAAAAAACTAAATAAATGAAATCAATTTTATGATTAATTACAAATAAAAAATTTTAAAAAATTGTTACTTTTGATTTGTAAATAAAATATTTTCTTGATAAACAAAACATGTAAAATAATAAAAAAATTAATGAGACTCAAAGAAAAAAAAAAAAATATCACCAATCAATAAAGCTGGGTTTAAATTTTAAAATAAAAAACTAAAAGATTTTGTAATTTATTTTTGAAACTGTTTATGCAAATGTCCTGAATGCTAATGTAAAAATAATCATAAATTCATATTATATATATATTTATAATAACTACTTCAATAAAAAGAGAATGATGCTTCTCAAAATAAAAGATCTTACTATCAAAGAAATATATTGATATCAAAAGTAGGATAAAAAAATTTAAAACCTTTGTTTTGAATATATTGATATATGATGTGAGATTTAGTATTTGGAAAAACAGGAAAGAATAAGATTAAAGTTAACTAGAACAAGTTGGATGAAAAAAAATTAATGATCAGATATTAAAATAAATTAATATGAACATAATAAATATGAAAAAAAAAAAAATTTCTGGATACATTTTTGAAATGAGATTTCCTTCTACAAAATATTTTGAAGAATAAGGCTTTGGGGAAAAGATTGAGGGATAGGCCAAGGACATCTTATCATAAAAATGTGGTGAATGAAATTTCATTTAGTTCATATATAAGTACATAAAGTATAAATGAGAGCAGAATGACATTTCTATGGTACCGTCTTTAGAAATTGATGATGATGGGGTGATTTTGTTAAAAGCAGTTATATTTAAAACAAATTGTATTTTACAATTATCATCTCAAAAAATATTTTTAAAAAGCTATGAATTTATTTTCTTTTTTCTTATCTTATATTTTTAAAAAACATTAAATATCAACTCTTCAAATATTAAGTCTAAAATGCCCATAGGATTTATGAATAAGTATACAGATTATATAAAATAAACAAACATCACACATATATATTAAACAATATATTGAACAAACAAGGTGTATAATTTTCATTATCCATATTTGTTTAATAAATGCATTAAACGAAGATATTTTAGAAGATTTTTGAAAATAGCAAACATATTTAAATATTTAGATTCCCTAGATAAAAAAAGACAAGTAATAAACAAAAGAAGGGGAAAAAATTACAAGAAATTGTCAATACTTCATCTGGAATAATTTGTAATGGAATATAAAAAAATATTCCAATATTTTTCATTGCTAACAAAGCATGAATTAATTTATAGACAATAAATCAAAAGCTCTTGAAGAAAAAATGTTTTTTTTTTTTACTAAAGTTTTAAATAATATATATATATTTCTTTAAAAATAGCCATTAATTAAAATTAATAAAAAAATATTTAAAGATCTACACATTAAACTCCATTATTTATTCATAAATAAATAAAGAAAACATTTACATTTTTTAAAAAAGAATATATATATATATATATTATTTTTAAAAATAGGAAAAAAAAATTGCAATTTTCAGAATGTATACCGATGTAGTCAAGTATAAAATGTGCTGAAAGTTGGTTCTTTACATTAAAAAAAAAACCTATTATTAAAATTCTACTTCAATAATAAAATAGTCATGGATTACATGCGGCCAAAGCGTATAAAAGCTTGTGTGTATAAGGAAAATTTAAATATAATTTAACAAGTGAGCATTTAATTTCATTGGTTTTAACATTATTCTTACTGTTCTATTTTTATTTTTTTTTTAAAGGGGGTGGGGTATAAATAAAATAGTTATCAACTTGCTGAAAATATTTTTTAAAAAAGTAAATATAAAACATTAGAAAATAGTTTTTGATCTTTAAAAAATCTTTTTGATTATAATGTAATTTTATTTTTTTAAATATCACGATGTTTCCTTCAAATAAAATCTTCTTGGGCAGTTTTTGCATCAGGTTAAACAGTCATTCAGAGCTAAATATTCCACGATTAATTTTTAATTGGGTATCATAAATTTAAAAAAATACTATTCAAACTACCTTTTTGAATCTGTTGAATGTTCTGTCTATCACTAAGGTGCTCAAACATCATCCAATGTTTTTAGAAAGTAACAATATAACTTTTTTAAATTTTTTTAAATAAAACCAGAACTATCTTTTTTTTTAAATTTTTCAATAAAACCAGAACTATCTTGGAAAATAAAGCTTATACATAGACCAGAATTAAAAAATAAAACTCAGAAGGAAAGTTTTGCATTTGTAGTAATATTTGCATTACCATTGCTAATCCACTATATCTATATCACTTTACTTTATATAAGAATTGTGAAGCTAATAAAATCTCCAAACTAGTTTTTATCTACTGTTCTTCATCAACACCATTGTACACATCCACTTAATAATCACCATTGTTTTTATACTGTTCAAGATAATCATTTGATTCTTTTAATATTATTAATAAAATGTATGTATGATGATCTAGTATGAGATCATTGTAATTATGTAAATAACCTGACTATATAACTACAAAAAATTCAATATTCTGCAATAGCAAAATATTATAACCTGGGCTCCAATTCAATTTTTGAAATCTATCTTTTTACATAAATAGATAGTAAGTTTATAATCTCAATGGAGTGGCCATTCAAATCAAAAGTTGATGAAAAATAAAGAACATATTTTGCTTTTACTCAGTTTGCACTATTAATCATATCATTCATTTTATTTTGATGTGCTCTCTATAAAACCATCTAAAAATTTCCAAATTTTACTTTCATAAAAATGAGCTAGCTTGTTCATAATTTTTAAATACCAATTGTTTTCAAGGATCTGAAAAATTTTACAATAGTAATAATGCTTCATCTCATATCTTGTATAAAAGTTGTATAACATGAATTTTCAAACGTTTCTATAATAATGTCTTGATTGAATTAATAAATAAATAGATTGCATTTTTGCTCATGATATTTTTATTCTATTTGTCTGGCAAATAAAATCATAACTACAGTGCGTTTTGATTTTTTTAAAGTTTATGAACTGGTAAACCATCACTTATGACTGGAAGCAATGTAATCAATAAAACCCTCAAATGTATTTTTAATGATTTTATAAAACAGTAATCTTCTGCACTAATTACTAAAGCCATTTTTATTTGCTCATTTTTTATACATTTCAAAAATATAAACATAATTATGATCCAGCAACTTGATAGGTCCATATATTCTTCAAGAATATTTCAATAGTTTTGAAGTTAACATCACTATTCTATTCCAAAGTTTTTTCACATATCCCATTAGAACTCTCAGATGTGACATTTTAAGATTTTGGTCTTATCAACATGGATAATATTGCCCAAATCTAAATAAAACAACAGAATAGATATATTTTTCAAATAAATCAGTTGAATTCTGGTATTATTATCACACTATTATAAAATAGTCCTTCTATATTTTTAAAATATTATCAATATTATACTTTTAACAAAGAAAACAAACTATTTTTGTATAAGCAAAGATGTGTTTTAATGGGCATGTAATCATAAAGTTGTTTCAATATATTCACATTAGTGTTATTAGATGGCACACAGAAAAAAGTCTAGGTGAACTTGGAATAGGGCTACTTTTACCTTTTTATATCTTTTTACACAGATTTAGTCTGAGGAACTATTATATTAAAAGGTGAGACTTTGATTAAATTCTTTCATATCATGGAGAGGCCAAAGGAAAATTTCAGTATGGATCCCAAGCAGTAAGAGTGTGCTGAGTATGGCCTAAAAAAAGCAGACAAAAATTTACACATTTCAAAAAACAAAAGCAAAAAGAATATTCAAAATTCTTCTTCTAGTGTTAAAAACATTATAGATAAATCTAACAAAAGTCACAAAAGTTCTCAAAATATTATCAAAAGAATTTCAGATACAAAATCTAAATTACTAACTAAGTCTAAACTTAACATTATGATTGTTTGTGATGAAAAATATAAAAGTCTTAATGAAAACCTTTTCAAATCTCAGGATAAACTTAAACTTCCAATTAAAAACCGACATCTAGATGCAATGCTGAAAAAGTAGAAGTTAAACTTCAAAAACAACCAAGATATGGATGATTCTATGCTGAAAAAGTAGAAGTTAAACTTCAAAAACAACCAAGATATGAATGACTCTATATCATCAATGGTAAAAAATAAAAACCACAAAATGTTTTTAAAAAGGTGGCACATTTCTGGAAGTGCTCAATCTCTACAGTAATGTAGCTGATTCTGTCCGATCTAATAAAAGAAGCAATTTCAAAGTGTCAAATAATGATAATTCAGATAAAATTATAGATTCCCAGTCTAATTATGAGCCTGAAATTAATTTCCAAAATGACTATATGGTAAATACAAACATCGGTCTCAACCACAACAATTCAGAAAATTGTAATACTAATTCTAAAATGCAATACAACTTACATAATTCAAAAAAGGAAGAAAACTTATTATACCTCAGTTCCCTCCACTAATTAATAACAGTGACAATGCTATTGGGGATAAGTCAAGTGCATCCTCTGCTGGGACTAGTGTATCATATGCTGATAAGTTAAAATTGGGTGCAATGAATATTAACATGCAAAATAACAGCCCTTCTAGTGCTAACTCTTTCATCGAAGCTAAGGACAATAAAAAGGCAGAAAGTAGAGAAATGGCAGGGCTGGTGTTGATGGACTTAGATGAGGAAGAAAAAATTAACCTGGGAAGCTCTATCATGAACTGCTTGGGTCTGGATAGTGCAGATTTTAACACAAACATTTATAACCAAATCAGTGATAACTTTAATAATAGAATTCCTTCTATATTATTTAATTCCTTTCTAAACTATACCAGTAAATGCACTCCGATTCTGACCACCATTAATGTTGATTGCAACTTAATTCCATTTCCTGTGGATGATATGTTTACATTAATTAAGGATCACCAGTTAGGGGATGCTATAAAAAGGGTGTTTCACCATTCTAATAAAATATCTTTTATCGTGGAGTTTTTCAATATTATACAAAAAGAGTTGTTTAGAAAAAACTATTGCATCCTCAATAAATGGTTTTTGATTAAAATTGACACATCACATCCAAGAATAGTTCATGGTACAGTAAAAACTTGCTACCTAAATTTTGCTATCAATAATTTACAGAAGTTGTGGTCAGGATTCAGAACTATAATCTCATTCAGGTACTTAACTGAGAAGAGAGCTGGGTTGGAATTGCTCTCCAACATGGCAACATTCACATTAAAGCTGACATCTGGCATCCTTCCAAGTGACCTTCCTCCAGTGCTGGAGGAAAACAGCTTTCCAATCTTTTTGGCAGTGCAGGTGTTCAAACCTAATGCTTTGTATGTGGCCAGAGAATACATATGGTGAGAACCTGTCCAAACAAAGTTTGTCAGAAATGTGGAGGAAAGAACAGCAGGTTTCACAAATGTGTTGAAGTGGTGCACAGAAGTGAGAAAATGCCACAAATGGTGATAAACACAAATATCATTGTATCTGGCATTAGCATAAATACTCAAGAGGTTTTGACTAATAAACATTGAAGCTATCCATTGAGCATAGGGTGTGGACACTCTAGAGTTGACCATCTGCTTGTAAATCCATTAACGGCAGCTATGAGGCAAAATGAGGTTAAAATCATTCAACATGAAACAAAAGTTGTCTGTTGGAAATAGGTAAAGAACAGGAGCAAAACAGCACCCATGCTTCTTTTGATATAACTAATAGAGATGACATCTGTGCAATAAATTCAACTAGTAAAAGGACGATTTGTGACTCATCTGGCTCTCAAGTGGAGGAAACTAATAACTCAACATCAGACTCAGAAGTAGTGCAAAGCCAGCAACATCTTACTGTGTTAAGATTAAAGAGCCTAAGGAAAGAACCAAAAATTCGAGAACTAGACTGATGGAAGTAAATACAGTAACTGTTCAACACCTAAGGCATAGTGAACAGTTATCTGATGATGTAGTGCTTCAGATAGTTGCCGCTATTCACAGTTAATCATCAAAGCTGGATTGCTTAAATAAATGTCTCAATCCTAATGTGGACCATAATCCTCCCTGTGCTAATGCTCATTGACAACATGATTACTTTTTTTACTTAGGAATTCATTCGTGGATCACTAGTGCTGAGACCTCTTGATTTTCATCCAAAATTCTCATGACTCTTAACATTGCTGGCATTAATGTCAGGGGATTAAACTTCCTTGATAGAGATTATGCCCTAAAGAGGTGGATGAAAACAAGCAAAATGCAAATTGTGTGTTTATGTGAAATGAAGTTGCACCTGCAATCGAATAATAAAGTTGACAAAATTTTAAGCCAATTTGGAGTACTTCAGTATTATCCTTCATACTCAGCCTCCTCCAGCATTGCCATATTAATTAATAAAAGATTAAAAATTACAAAAAAGCAAAACTTTATACCTGAACTCTGATTTATTAATAGAGAAAATTACTGTTAGTGGAATGTCAATTGTATTAATTTAAGGGCACTGGATTGGCTGCTTATTTGGTAAGCAGGAAGAATGCTGTCCTGGTCTCAGTTGTATTGCCTGTTGTATTATTTGAGAATTTCAACATGGCATATCAGCAATTTAACTTGCTGCTTTGTAGAGAGAGAGATGTTTTCCTCCAAGTGCCTTCTCCTTCTATGCATGGTGGTACAGAACTCTCATTGACCCTTTGTATTACAGTCCTGAACTTCATGATTTACATACCAAGCTGGAACTGGTTCCCTTTTCAGATCATCTTGCGATGCTGATATCTCTTAATCTGGATCCTATGTCACTGACTTCTGCTAGTTATAACAAAACTATCAGGCTACTTAATAAAGCAAATTTTCAGAATCATATATTTTATTTCAAAAGATCCAACTGCTCTCACTGCCACATCTTTAAGCCAGATCTGCCTTTGTTGGGATCCCAAGTTCCCTTATCAACCCATTTACTTGGTGAACAAGAGGTCCCAACAGTGAATTATCATCCATCAATTCCTGTGTTGGGGAGCTACTAGATCTTAAGAAACAATGTAGAGACAAGCAGAGGGTGCTTATCCAATATATAGCCACCAAAATAGTAAAAAATGTATTTTCCAGTGCAAAACTACTGGACAAAAAGTTATATCTCAGATGGACAATTGATACTGAAAGCAGGCCCATGTCATCCATGATTGTATTAGATAAGGATCATTATGCTGGTAGTGCCATGCTCAAAATATTACACCAATTCTTCAAAGACAGGCTACAGGGTTACAAATTCAACATCAGTAACATCTGGCATAAAATGAAGAATCTGAGGAACATGCTATATCTGAGCAACTAATTCTCAACAAGTTGCTATCCTATCCTGAACATGTTCATCCTGGCCTACATGGTATTCCATGATTTGTATTAATCCACTTAAGTAAATTCACTATTCCTGTGGTGCAAGGGTTAGTTGATGTGCTGGCTGGGATTTTTCACAACATTTGTGACCTGTATCCTATTGCCCTCATACCCTTCACCAAGAAACCAATCAACCTATTACCATTAGACAAGATACATCCTATATCAATCACACCATTACTAATTAAAACTGTCAAATCCCTGGTGAAGGATAGGATTCATCAGCAACTCCTATCTAAAATCTCCAATCACCAATTCACTTGTAAGGGCTCATCTACCATTGAAGCAGTAAGATGCTTCATGTTACTGGTAGAGCATATAAGATCTTGCAGGAAAATGAAGCCCATTGTCATCCAGTTAGATATAGCAGCTGCTTTTGACTCTGTGGTGCCTGCCAAGCTATTCTTGCTACTTAGGCACTATGGAGACTCATTGGTATATGTGAGATTAATTAGAAATCTGTTATTGAACAGATCTATCTCAACCTCTCTGGATGAGCTCCTTGAATCTGGGATTCAGATCCCATTTATCCATTCTGCAGGGGGCCCCATTGAGTACCATCTGTTTTACTGCTTATGTGAATCCTCTTTTGGAAGAGATTGAAAGGCAACTACCAGGGTTATACATTCCAACTCTTGGAGAGGAAGTAAATCATATATTGTATGTGTGATGGTATATCCATCTTCCTTACTCAGAAACTATTGCTGAAACTGTATGAAATTCTGGATAGCTATTCTGGTAGATATAAAATATAATTTAACCCTACCAAATCAGTGGTATGGAAGGTTTACAATGGTTCTGTGGTTCCCTCTATATATTTACTGGGAAGCCTCAAAACTTCCTAGGCTTCCTTATGACCCTGTCTAATGGGGTGATGAGAAGAGCAATTCAAAACAGCATTCTTGCAAAAACTAAGATCTCAGATGCTCTTTCATCTATCTGTCTAGCACTTCCAGGCAAGATGGCACTGCTGAATATGTTAGTGTATACATGAATGAATTATTATCTACTGTTTATTAAGCTGACTGAGTCTTTTAAAAATCTATAGATTCCATCTGTACGAGCTTTCTTTGGAGGGGAAAAGCATTTGTGTCAGCCTTTTGGAGGTATAGATGCCAAGGGAGCTCAATGGACTTAGACTCCATGCCACTAATACATGGTTCATGCATAAAGCCTTAACTACTCTCAGAGCAACTTATGCTAAGGTAACATGTAATCAAAAAGAGGAGGGCATGGAGCTTACAGATACTTCTCCAATATCCAGTAAGTGGATTACATATCTCAGAGCTTACAGAAATACTTAGTACTTACAAACCAGATAATTTTCTCTAAATTCCATTATTGGGATGCGTATAAGCTGGCACACCCCAACCAAATGAAGTTACAGACTAAGTTGTAACTCTCAATAATTTGATCCTAAAGAAATCAAAACATTGGGGCCTAGAGCCCAGAACCCTGTATTTTATAATCAAATTTAAAATTCATTGTCTTCCTGACACAGCATTTCTTAGTGATCAGGAGAGAGTTTGCTAAAGTTAATACTATATATGACTTATCTAATAGAGATGATGAAATAATAGACCACATGCTTTATCAATGACAATTTTTTTCTCAACTAAGGATGAATTTGAGGGAAAGTGTTTCAATGAAAAAAGTGTTGTGTTGTCCATGGAAAATGCACTGAAGAATGGTCACTTTATAGTAATTAGAATGTCACTATTTGCAGACTTTGCATTCTGGCTTACTAGATGCCAGATTAAATTTAATACTGATGCTCACAAGCTCTGGCAGGTCTTCAAATTGTTTATGAACAAACAAGAACAGGGACACTTTCCTTGTTATAGAATGGATACATATGGAAACATGGAAGTATTGATCACCAGATACTTTGTCCCCAAAATGGACTTTGCATTCGAGTTAATCATTTGAATTACACATTCATCAATACTCTGAAAGTCATCCTTTGCAATATAAAATACATAAAAGATGTGTAATAATACTGATAAATCAATTTTACACAGTGATACTTAGTTATCTGTGTACTGGAAGCCTTTATAAAAATGCTAGACAATAATCTAATTTTGTGAAAACTTAATACTAGATTTAGTTAGTTCCAATAAAACCTTGGAAAAAGCACTACTGTATTATCAGTGAAAAACCTCCTCATAAGCAGGCAAGGAGTCATCATCCCACAAGGATAGACCAACATTTTCTAATGAAGCATTACTTTATTGATGTTGCTTTCCATACAATGTTATCTATGTAAATCTTATATGCAATTAATGGCACTTGCCTTTTCTTGAATATATATATATATATATATATATATATATATATATATATATATATATATATATATATATATATATATATATATATATATATATATATATATATATATATACATTTAAAATTAGATTTAAAAAAAAAGATTAATTTAGAAATTATTTTGAAGCTATGTTGTTTTATGAATGTAAGTTAACAAAAAATAATGTATTATGACAATTAAAATCATATTTTTATTAATTAAGAAGAAAACTTATTTAACTTAATTTTTTTGCCTATCATGTTTATTATCAAATAATAAAACATACACAGACATAAATTAATTTAGCAAACACTGTCGTTCTATAAATAACTGATCTTCTACCAAACCAATCTGTATATCTTTTAATACATATTTGTAGACCTAAAAATATAGCAATTTTAGAAAATCTTTATGGTAATGGAGTTTGGGATTACTACAGATGTATATACTGTCAGTGCTTTCTGCATTAATCCACAGAACATTAACTATATGATCAATACTTATTATATATAAAGTTCAAATAATATAAAAAATAAATATGAGTCAAAAGTTCTTAGCATTTATCTCGTTTATCTGTCAATTAAACATAATACACATATATATATATATATGAAAAATAAAAACAAGTTAGTCACGTAACCTGCTATCACTTGTTATTTATGATCAATAGATGGCGTCTTTACCAAAACCGCCGAAACAAGTGTAAAATATTTTTACATAAACGCAAAAGGAGTCAGAATTAACTACCTCTTTCATTTTGCTCACCTCCAGATCAGCTGATTTCAAGCTGGTTTGCTTTCATCAGTGGAAGGATAGAGCTATAGAAACTAGGTCTAAAGACTGACTCTCAAGCGTTTATGCAAAACGTTTATATCAGTTTGCAAACCAGCTTGAAATCAGCTGATCTGGAGGTGAGCAAAATGAAAGAGGTAGTTAATTCTGACTCCTTTTGTGTTTATGTAAAAATATTTTACACTTGTTTCGGCGGTTTTGGTAAAGACGCCATCTATTGATCATAAATAACAAGTGATAGCAGGTTACGTGACTAACTTGTTTTTATTTTTCATAAATGTACCTTTAAAGTTTTCTTGCAATGATATATATTGCAGAGACTTTGACTATGTGGTGAAACTGAACTGAGATCAGACCCATATAGATATCTAGCTTGCTAGGCTGAGTTTGAAGACTTTACCGGTCTGAAAAATTCACGCTTGCAAACTGATATAAACGTTTTGCATAAATGCTTGAGAGTCAGTCTTTAGACCTAGTTTCTATAGCTCTATCCTTCCACTGACGAAAGCAAACCAGCTTGAAATCAGCTGATCTGGAGGTGAGCAAAATGAAAGAGGTAGTTAATTCTGACTCCTTTTGCGTTTATGTAAAAATATTTTACACTTGTTTCGGCGGTTTTGGTAAAGACGCCATCTATTGATCATATATATATATATAATTAAAATATTCTAGAATAAATACTAAAAAATTCAATATGCCTTTATAAAATAAAATTTTCACTAATTTCATTTGATATATATAAACATTAAAAGCCTAAAGTTAAAATAAAGGAATACTAATGATCATAATTTTAAAAATCTCTAACAGTTACATAGGTAATAAACACATTATATAAAATTAACTCCATTGCTAAGGACAATGCAAAAAAGTCTGTCATTTGCATTAAAAACGAATAGTTTTCTTATACTAATTTGTGTTAATAAAACAGATAAGTAACTTTAAATAGATAGTTACTAAATCAGTAGTTACCAATCTGAGATACCTGTACCCCAGGGAATATGAGGAGCATGTCCAGGGAATAAGGTGGATAGCAGAAAAATAAGTATAATATGATATTAATATATTCCAAAAATAATTATGTTATCAATATTTCCAGATTATGCCATACAGGTATATATATGTGAGCCACACAGTAACATTTGAGGTCTCTTTTTGTATGCAGAGACATTGAGGTTGCATAGACTGTTTTCCCACTGCATGCACAATTAAATATTTATTTACCCAATAAAACTTTTATGAAACTTCAATTACTATTTATTATTATTATAATGAATAGAGAGTATTGGACAATTTATTAAAAGTCAAAGGGGTATGGGATTTAAATAGTTAAGAATCTCTATTAAATGCTACTGAAAACAAGATTGAAAAAATTCAATTTCATTATTGTGTAGAACTAAAGCAAATGAATTATGCTATATAAGTCCCAAAATAATAATAAAAAAAAAAGACTAAAGAATGTTTCTTTTAACGTTTATTCTAAAAAAATTAGTTTGTTTGTAGATTTGATTAATTTAATAGAATGATTAAACATTTTTTTTATTGTCTAAAATTATTTTTATAATCAATATATTTGCATTTTCTATATATAAACAGAAAAAAAATTATATTACTAGAATAATTTAACATTATATATTTGGAACAAATTGTGCATACGCAAACACATATATTTAAGTTTGTAATATGATATATGTTCACATATTATTTATATATAAAGAAATAATTCAGCTTTATAATATAAAAACAAAGTAATAATTAAGAAGTAGAATTTATTTTTCTTCTTAGATACATGTGTACTGCAAATATATAAGGGTGTTCTATTTAGTACTACTTATCATTTATATATGCGTACCTGAAAATTATAATTGATTTAAATCACTTGAATTGATGATATCTATGTCATATTGTAAATAAGTCAAAATCAGATATAATAATTTATTTGCTTTATTGGATAATATTTATGTCAGGTGTTCATTTCATTTATTATTATTACTAATAAAAATATTTACCTGTATTTTGAATTATTATAGTGAATTTATTTAAATACTAAATTAAGGATTTTAGATCTCTATTCTTTTACATACATGTTAAAAAAATCACTTTCTATCCAAGTAGCCAATCCTGATCAATATATATGTGAATGAATTCTGTACTATTCTTTTTAAAACCATGTAGATGATTATGTTATATTATAAATATGATTCTCTAGCACTGCTCAGAGCTTATTCATAGTAGCACATTCATGGTACCACATAGTTGATCATCTTAATTACCATAGTATATTTAATACACATTTATATAGCATAATATTTGCCTTTGTACATGTATTTATAGTATATCAAGCTAGCATGAAGTGATATTTGTTTTTAATAGCATATGTGGCTTATATTAGTTATCAGTTGGCTTCTAATTTATTGCATTTTTTGACATTCAATTATTAATAGTGAATCAATATATGGCTAAGTATTCATATATTCATAGTAACATGACCATATAATATTATTTCATCTACATTTCATTATATATAGTGCCCAATGTGTGATATATTTCTACTGCTGAATACCAATTGAGACCACTTTATTTATTTTTACATATTCTAATAATCTGCTATAATATGATGCAAAATTTTCATAGTTAATCTAAAAACTGATATAAAATGACTTTTTAAAACAATTTAGTTAATTATGCACTGATTTGTTAATATCACATTGTAAATTTCTGCTATGTATATTGCTCATAAAATTGTTTTGGAAAGTAGAAAAATAAAAAATTATTAATTGCACAAATATATAAATTCACAGAATTGATTATAGAATGCTATTATAAATTTCTTAAGAATACCCAGAGTAATTGTTTCAAAAATAATATATTCATGTTATAATGTATATGAAGTTTTTGCTATCTGGGATATTGAATTGGCAATATATGGCAGAATAGCTCAGGTTAAAGATGATGATATTGATATTTTTACTTTTATATGCAGTAACAATATAAAATAATCTCATAATGCATCTTCCTGACATGCCAATGACTTGAAATATAAATCCAGATGAAATATTTTTTTTTCCAGATAGTTGACAGTTTCTAACAAACCTAATATTTTTTTCCAATTTGGGTACAGTTAACCTATCTAACTATCAAAATAAATATAAAGCTATTTTTAACTAAACAATAAAGGCTCCAAGTTCATTTAGATTAATCAGACAAATATCAAACAGCTGAATTTTAAATGAAAAAAATATAAGCGTGCTAGGCTATGACCTTTATCATGAACAAAAAAGGTGTTATACATCTATCAACATATAAGATAATTATTAAAACCAAAAGATAGACCAACTTAATTTAAATATGTTTAAAAATATTTAAATAAATTATTATGTATAATTTAAGTATTCATTGTCTTTTGATAATACAGTGCATGTTCATATTTATGTATGTTTTCTGCTTGAGGGCAATTTCAAGTAACTAGGCAACAATGTAAAATAAATCAACTATTATTATTTGAAGTTTGCCTTACATATTAATTTAAGATAAGAAAAGACATGTTGTTTAGAAGTAGTGCATCTGTTTGCCACAACACAGATCTGGGTTTGAATACCAGTGGAATAAAACTTTCAGATTGCAAAGAAATTTAGAATCATGATTTGGTACCATGATAGCTTGGCAGATTCTGATGTATAAACTCTGAGGATTGGAACTATATCTATCCCTATTTACAAATCAAAATATTACCAAAAATATTTATTTTTAAATTAATAGTGCATTCAAATTATTAAAATTAGGTTTAAAAAAATACATTGGAATGTTAAAAAATTAATCTAAAAATAGCTATAAGATTTTTATTATTTCAATCTTTTGATTAACACAAAGATTTCAACTATTATATTAAGTTTATATTAAAATAGATGTGGGATACCATGTGATATCTTGTTTATTGATAAAATATTTTATTTTGATTCTTTTAATAAATCTAATATAGATAAAATAGGTCATATTTTAATTTTCCATTTGTATTCAAATAACAAAATATGATTGTTTTTTGTTTTTGGTAAAAATATTTTATTAACTAGTATTTATATTTAAAAAAAGAGTAAGAGAGTGAAAGAGAAAGAGATACACATAATAGATATTATTTACATAGAGGGTGAAGTTTTTTTTTTCATCATCTACTATATAACATGTTTATACATCTCTACATAACATTAAATATTATCAGTATTACATAAATGTCAGATATACATAAAAACACATGGAATAAAAATCAGTTATATGTAGATTTGAAGTTATAATTTCAGAATTTACCTACCTGAAATAATACGGTTCAGTTTCAAATATGGTATAAAATTTTTCCATTTATAAATGTATATGTAAATGATCATAAGTAGCCGATTCCCACTTGTGGGCCATTTCAGCATCCCTCCACAAAGAAATAGTGAAAAAATAAACATTACTCACTAGACTAACTAAATTCTGATTGATGAAAGCTTTTTCCTCATTCTTTTTATTTTATCTACTTGTTATGAATATATTCTACACCAGAAACAATAGTATTATTTATACATATTCTAGTTGCAAATAGTTTGATTTCAAAGCTTTAATGTATACACAATTGCAAGTACTTATATATGATCTTTAATTTAAAGTAATCACCACATAAACTGTTTTTTATTTAAAAGCTTGAATATATTCCCATTCAAACATACGTAAATGTGTGCTTAACCTATTAATGCAGCTCACAACAGAATTACAATATTTTCTATACATTTTATAGCAGCCAGTAGATACTGTAAAAATTATTTATATAAGAAATGGCTATTGTTCTGAAAAATTATGTAAAACCAATAAGATTTCAAAAATTTCATCAAATTACTTATTTTTAAAATCGAAATCACTCAAATTACACATTCAAAATGAGTTTGCTGAAAAATCTCAAATATGATTGGTTATAAATATTTTTCCACTGCAGTAATTAATTGTTATGTATAATTAAAAGATAGAGGAAATTTAAGCAGCTCTAATGAAGACTGCTGGATAGTCAAAACTGTCAGGAAAATAAAGAAGTTTTATTAAAAAAAAAATTTCTATTAAAGTGTATATGAGAGAAGTTATTATAAACAAATATATATATATATATATATATATATATATATATATATATATATATATATATATATATATATATATATATATATATATATATATATATATAATTAACAAACAGACATGGAACAAGTATGTCCATTTTAATGCCAGAAAAAATAAAAAATAAGTGAAAGGATGGACAAAATATTAATTTAAATTTTGTGTCATTTTATGGCTAAAACATATTTGCAAAAGACAAAATTTCTCCAACATCGGACTGACAAGTTCAATAAGCCAATATTAGCACAATAAACTTTGAACCATAGTTTATTGTCAATAGAAATATATATATATATATATATAGTATATTGTCAATAGAAATATATATATATTAATAAAGTAATTTCAGATTTTTAATTGATATAGATGCATCAACATTATCTAACAAGAAATTAAAATCCTCTTTCTTAGATATAACTGAATCTAACATTTAAATATAACACTGATAAAGTGGAGATACTTATTATTATGCAAACCAATGTCTAATGTCATTATTCTTTCATTAACACACATAAAAACTTCAAAAATAAAAGATTCTATAATAAATTCTATAACATATTCAACACCATGCAATCTCCTTTCACATACTGAATTATTCTTCATGTAAATTTAAATTTCTCATGAAGACAAGAAGCAAATCAATATAAAATCTATCCTTATGTTCAGGATCCTAAAAAGTTTTCATTTAAGTAAAGTTGCTTATTCACTGAATTTAAACATAGAAGAATATTGAGCTATTTGGACACTAATACAATTACTGATATTATATTATTTTTATTCCTTAAATGAAATATCAAATTTGAATAAAAATGTGAGCTGAGTATGAGCCCAACTACATGAAAAACATGTTAAACTTCCAAATTCTAACCAAATTAAACCCAACGTATGTGTGTGGCAGAAGAATAATCTAACTATTACATGAAATTCATATATATATATAATAAAACAGTCTTTACCTCCCTTATAATTTAGTTTCAAATAATTATATTGGTAAAGAAAGCATATATTTTAATTATAGCTTATATTAACTATTAAATAGTTCACATGCATATATATATATATCTGTGCATGCTTCTTTTAAATATGTAATATTAATGTATTTATTCCAATTAAAAATACAAAACAATTTCAGATCAATAAGAAATATAATATAAGGGGGGGGGGGTAAATATAATCTCAATTGCACATATAAATAGCTTGTGCCACAACTAAATCTTTTTAAAATAAAAGAGTAAATTTAATTTAATGAAAATTATTCAACCATTTATTAAAATTAATTTAAAACAATATTTTTTTTCTCCAATATTTTTTTTTTTTTATAATTTGTAACCAATATCTCATTTAAACTGTACAGAACAAAATATAGCAAACAAAAGAAAAGAGTCTATAAAAGCGTGTAAATGATAAAAGCAAAACAATTATTTGCAATTGAGAGTTCACTATATTCATGAACAGTTTTAAAATTGGTAGTTATTGATAATCGCGTTTTACATTTTTTTGTTATGAATTTAGTTATATGATTTCATACTTCTTTAATAATTTTATTTCTATCTTACAATCTCTATAAGAATATATATATATTGAAAAATATTATTTCATCATGCAGAAAAAATATAAAATAATAGCTTTATAATAAAGTAAGCGCTTCTTTATTTTAAAGTTTTTAATATTCTTATGTTGAATAATTCTATTCTATTATCTAATGTTAATCAATAGACGTATATATATACATATATGTAAGTTACAAGAAAGATTATAACTGTTTTTTTAGATGTTCATCCTATAACAATCCAGCTATCTATCTAATCTTGGTTGGTAAAAAGGTATTTAGCTATTTTCAGCCAGAGAATAAAACAAAGATTTTTTTAAAAAAAATCTTTGATGGCCACAGTTATTAATCTGATGAAAAATGTTATCTTCTTCAGTGTTGAGAGATACCTAGCTAATATCATATTTTAGAGGGCAACTAAATATACATTATAACAAATGCTTTCTCAATAGTAATATAATTAAAGTAAATTATATCTGTCAATTTATCTATAAATGAAATAAATGCACAAATTTCAAATATTAAAAATGTAATAACACTATGTAAAAAAATAAAATTAAAGCAAATAATTTTATTTTATTATGATAAAAGATATATATATTGTAATATATTAAAGTGATAAAAGATATATATATATATATATATTAAAGTAAAAACTTTGATGGATAAAAATATGACCATATTTTGAACTCATCCATGCATACATTTTCTTATTATCAATATAAGCATTATATCGATATTTTTAGTTGGACACCAACAATACACTTTTGATTAGGAGAAAATATTTAGAATGCTGCAGAGAGCTTCATGATGTAATGAAAATACATCTACTTGCCATGACAAATCTGAGTCTTTACATGTTCTAATCAAGCTTAAGACTTTATTGAGAAATGATCAATAACTAATCATTCAGCATTGGTTGGTAAATGAATATCTAGCTATTCTCAGCTAAGATAGTAAACTAGAGCTGGAAAAGTCACTCAAACAATTTATCCATAAGATTTGAAAAATATGAAAAGTAATGATTTTTCTTTTATTGTTTTTTCTGATGAATTGCTAAGACTTTTGCTTGCAATTTGATCTTTTAAAGACCTTTTTAAACTTATATATTAATAAAATGGGGTAACTTTTATCTGTTTATTACAGTTAAGACTAAGCAATAAACATCACATGATCACCATTTTTTATGCTTGTTTATAACTGTTATTAAAACAGGCAAAACTCTCCATATGTATTGCCACTCAGTGCAAGGCAGAGTAATCAATGGATGTCAGAAGGCTTGTGCATAAAATTCCCATCCTAAGATCTAGGTGCAGTGCTCTTAGATCCAAGGCTCCTCACTGACGAAGATCATAAGCCAGAAACTAGTCTGGGAATATTGGATGAGTAGGCACTAGATGGGGATTTTATGCACAAGCCTTCTGATATCCATTGATTACTCTGCTTGCATTGAGTGGCAATGTGTATGGAGAGTTTTGCCTGTTTTAAGACTAAGCAATGAATATTTTTACATATGTTGAGTTATGGTTCAATTGTATATTTATAAGGGATTTAAAAGAAATAATAATTTATACTTTTATAGTTTAAATTAAGATCATGTAATTTGAAATTTTATTTGTATCTTGATTGATTTAAATTTCATATTTATTTGTGACTCTTTAAATAAATAAGTTGTCTTTATTTATCTTTGATAAGTCTGTATAAAATGGGATTCTGTGCTGCTCATTTTTTGGCAATGACGTATATGCATTGTACTAAGATTTTATTGTTATATAGGTAGGGTAATTATTTGTGTGTATATATATATATATTAAAGATTTTCATCTGAAAATATATATATATGTGTGTGTATTATAATAGGTAAAAATTATAATTAAAATTGCAATTCATTATAATAAACTTTTTTTATATTTTATATAAAAAAAAACAAATTATTACAATCATAATAATGTAAAAAAAAAATTTTTTTTAGAAGTAAAAATAATTTTTATATGCTCAATGTCAATATTTTTGACAACATATCAAATTCAATACAACGCATAAAACTATATATATCGAAAAAAAGATACATATATGGATATGTAGCATCAAATATAATTTTATATCTAATAAAATACTAGATTACTGTATGTTAGATATTATCAATAGCATATAAATAAACAAAATAATATTCTATTAAATATTTCTTTTTTAATATTATTTTTATGGCATTAAAATATTGTTTTTCTCTTTGCACTTTTTATAACAATGCTTTTTATTATTGTTGCTGTTTGTAATAGTTTTAACTACTATATTTTTAAAAATTTCAAAAATCTCATTATCCATTGTTCTGTGTAATTTTTATATTTTTAGATTGGTAAGATTGTATAATTAAAAAAAAAAAAACACTTTCTGGTATACTAATTAATATATTAGGTTCCAAGTATAAAAGTGCTTGGTATTTCAAATCTTATATATTTAAGGCTGTGATCTAAAGGTATTCTTCAAATTGCAGTGATAAAATGGTAAGTTGCTATTAATTCTTAGCTGAAGAAAGTAAAAAAAACGTTGGTGTCCACTGGAATAAAATTGTCCTTTGTGATTATATTATGATAGAGTTACAGCTAAGAAAAGCTATAGAAAATTGTCATTCAGAGAAAGCACACTGCTGAACTTACTTTTGAGTTGCTCTACCTATCACTTTGGTTTTTCAATATCACATTATCTCCTGAGAATTATAATGTGATCATTCATTTTTCTGTACTTATTTTAAGGTTTAAATCTAAACTGCAGCTTGGAAATTTTTTATGATATAGAGATTTTCCCAAATAAGTATAGAATTTTTTTCATTTTAAGGTAAACTGCACACAATCATGGCTGAAGAGTAAAAGAAAGACTCTAATAATCTGTTCAATGTGATAAATGTGATGTTCTGATTGTAATCTCTCACAACCATTGCAAATATAGCAGAATGATGCAAACATTATCATTGATGAAAAATGAGGAGTAACAGACATCTGAGGGAACTGGCTAAATGATCTAACTTATATTATAGCTTAGAAAAGACTAAATAGGTTCTTATTCATATATATTAACCGTTATATCAAATTTTTTGTTTACTAATGTTATTAATAACAACAAATGATCTACCTCCCTTCCAGCTTATGCAATATGACAAGACAGAAACAGCTTTCCATTCTAGTGCCATCTAGCAAAAGCTTCACTAATAAAGACAAAACCCAGAAACCAGTCTGAGAATAATAGTAAAAATAAGTCTTATATATTTCATAATCATTAATTCCTCAAGCTTATGATAGATGGCATTAGAATAAAGACCTACTCTTGACTTACTAATGTTATTATTTTAAAGTCTTTGAATTTTCTAAGATCCAAAAAACATACACTAAAATATATATATTGACTTATCTTAGCATTTTTTTTCATTCATTTATATATTTCTAACTTCAACTAAAATTGAAAATATTTTTTAAAAAAAAAAGGTTTTACTAAATATAAAGCATACATTTATCAATATTATCTATCAAGGAGTTTTAGGAGAAATAATTCACTTTATTTATTTTATACCAGGACCATTCATTATAAGTTGTTGAGTAATCAATGTATGTTAGATGCTACTATTATCAACTTTATTCTCATATTATTTACTGATTAATTGTCATCATCAGTGAGGAATTTTAGATTACTGCACTTACATATCTAGCAACCACTTTAGCTCCATTGTATGATTAAACTAATAACTCAACATCCATAGAAAACATTTCAATATTTTGGACCCTAATAAATTTGCTTGCATATATAGATGTATAGATCTGAAATCAAACCAAAAAGTATATATTTTAGTAACTTCAGTTTTAGATTAACTTTCATTTTTTGTCTAGATTGGTATATGAACAAGACCTTACATATATTTCTCTGCTTAGATTCTATATCTATGAAATTTTTTCAATGCCAAATACCTTTAGTATTTGGAAGAAGATAATTTAAATCTTATAAAAAACAAAACAAAAATTTTAGTTTTGTACTAAATACAGAACTAGAGTGAACCATTTGTTTCTTTTTCAACAGAAGCTAAATAAAAAAATACTTTAAAAAACATTATTTTTTTGCAAAGTTTATATAGAATTACTACATAGGCAATTAATCAAAAATATTTTAATTATTATGTTGTTCAAATAGCCATAAAATCTTCACACATAGAATACAAAACTCTTGTAGTTTCTAGATATTTAATTGAATGCCATTTATCAGCACACACATTCTTATATTTATAAATATGCTTAATACATTTAAAGAAAAATTCACCTTAATCTTCTTACAACATTATTTTCATGATGGCATTGTTGATGTATTGTAGAATCTGATAAAATGAATTAATAGTTTCTAGACTACCATTCATTACAATTAGTAAATTACAGTTTAAATCACTAAACATCACATTATCACTATTTTTTATGCTTGCTCAAGCTGTTAAAATAGGTAAAACTCTCTATACAGTAGTCATTCAGCGAAACACAGAGTAATCAATGGGTGCAAAAAGGTTTGTGCATCCTCACTGATAAAAGTCACAAGATAGAAACTAGCCTGGGGATATTGGATGAGTAGGCACTAGATAGGGATTTTATGCAAAAACCTTCTTGCATCCATTGATTATTCTGGCTTGCACTGAGTGGCACTACTGTATGTAGAGTTTTGCCTGATTTAAATTGCAGTTTACATTGAAATAATGTATTTAGAGGTCTTCCATTGCAGATTCATTGCCACAGTCAAAGTTACTATGCAAAAAAAGCATTTAAACAGTATAAGAATCAAAAATAGAAATATAAAAATACATGTGCATTAAACTGATATACATTTTAAATAGCTTTTTTTAAAAAAAACAACAACTAATATTTATTTTTTAAGATCATAGAATTTAAATATAAACTTACCATATCTTAATAAAAAATTATCATATTGTTAATTTCAAAACTTTTTTCTTGCAAGATAATATTTATCAGCAGTCCAATCAATGCTAAAAGGCATATTATGCCTTGCAATGCTAAGAAATCTTGCTGTTTTTTGCAGTCCAATAAACCACTTTGCTGACAATAAACTTTTTTGCTCAAAGAGTACATGTATTAGAAAGAAGCAAAAAATTGGCCAAATATTGTTTTTGACAAATGATTGTTTCATTGATTCTATCCACTGCCATGCACTTTTATTTAATATACACTTTTTCAAAAACAGTTTTCATTTATTCTGTAATATCATTGTAATATAAACTATTCAAAGTGAAATCCTTTTCACTGTGTTTTTATTTAATTCATCATTTTTTTAAAAATAATATATTATTGATTTAATTATACAATATTCAGAATTTAAACACCAACCATTTTAAAGCGTTCTCTTTTAGAAATGAACTTTTTTTTTTCATTGCTACATGGACCACTTTTTTGACAATATTGTTTTCATTCATGATTAAAACTAATATTTATACAAGACCGACAAAAAAGATTATAATTTTAAAAACAAAAACTAGTAAAACTGAATAAAAGGCAAAAGAAAAACTAAATGCAAGTGCTCTAATGGTATAAAATACTTTAATCAAAACTGAACACTATGACAAATCCTAAGCATATGGTTGCTATTTCAGCCAATAGCATTTTATGTAACATTTTTAATTTTAGATAATGGCATTCGTCAATTTGGTGATTCAATGTTTGGTACCTAGTTTCCTACATTTTATTGAATTTCTATTTTGATTTTTTAATCAGCTTTCAAATTCTAATTTATACTTACAATTATTTCAGTATATATACCTAGAACAATATATTTTAAAATAAAGTATAATACTTTTACTGCTAGAGATAAAAAAAAGTAAATAATTAAATTGATACTAAGTTTTAGATGCCTGCCATTTTTGATTGATTTTTATTATGAATTTTTTTACACATACTGCAATTTCAATTTGAATTTTTTTAAATGTCAAATATTATTAATCAGTTCTCAAATTCTACTTTTATAGCATAAACCTAAAATTATTACGGTTTATGCATCTAGGACAATACTTATAAATATATATAATTTTCTCATTACAAATAAAACAGTTTTGGATTATTTTTAATTTTTTTGGAATATAGCTAAAATTATTATAATATATGTGCCTAGGAAAATATTTAAATATATATATAAAACATTTTCCCACTAGAAATAAAAGAAAGTAAGTGAATTAAATTCACAAATAATATTTAGATGTCTGCCATATATAAAGACTTTCATTCTGAATTTTTTTTGATCTTACCATTATTTATCTTCCACATTCTACTTTTATAATTAAAATTAATCACAGTACACACCCCTAAGAGAATAATTTAAACTAAAATATATACAGAATCTTTGCTAATAGTTTTTAAGCTTTTTTAACATCAATATTAATTCACTTTCAAATTATGCTTTTATAATTCATGGCAAAAATTATTACAATATGTGCATCTAGGAAAATATTTTTAAATAAAAATATATCCCATATAACAGTTTTTATCAATAAAGATAGAAAGAGATAAGCAAACTAAACTGATAACTAGATTTTATATGGCAAATTGTCTGTCATTCTAAAGTTTATTGTATGCATTTGCATTTATTAAAAAAGTGTTTATTCTATTACATATTCATTTTAAAAAACTGTCATTAAGACTTTACTAAATATCCATAGGGATAAACCATAAGTTGTTTGATTCAGTGTTGGAGAAGCCTTTTTTTTATATAACTTCGAATATGTGTTTCTTTTATTCTATATTTGCTAATGTGATGATTGACATTATTAGGCATCACAACAATTTATAAAAAAAAATTCAACAAGGCATTATTCCAGTTAAAATTAAAATCCATCTATTCTTTATCCAGTGCTGAACTTACAATTTTTTAGTCCCTCATAGATGAGTTGAACACATGAAATAAACAACATCGGTTCAATTTGTACAGAAGAAAGAAGTATCAACAAACAAATTCCAGACATATTACCATCAAGAATCATTATTAATTTAATGGATCTTAATAATAATTCATATGTACAATAAAAGGTTATCACTTGTTTTCTTCATACAATTTTATTTTTCTATTCAATTATTTGTATACATATATTTTTTCCATTTTTCATTATAATCTTTTAAGTTGACAGGTTAAGTATAAAAGGAAAATGATAATGTCTGGATTAAATGCAATAAATAATGATCAATCAAAGTATGTCATGCTTTAAAAGTATCTAATGTTTTTTAGAGTGATCATCAATTTTGATATAATCAAGTCAAATAATACTATTTTTATAAGATCTTTAGAATGCAACAGTAACACATTTATCAGTCCTGCTCTTTGATGACTTTAAATCAGGATATATAGATAGACATGAAATTTTTTTCAGGATTTAATCAAAACTAAAAATCTTCTGTTAGACAGGTAGCCTATAAATAAATTAACTAATCATTCAATATTATTCAGTAAATGAATATGTAGCTATATTTTTATATTGGGATATTTCCATCATATAATATATGTATTGAATATCTTTAGAAAAATTTAAGTTGAAGGTATTTGGAATATTTAAATAAAGTTAAATTTTTCTAAAGACATTTAATACATATATTAGATTATGGAAATAATCCAATATGAAAATACAGCTAGAATACCATCATCACAAACCTTCATGAGAATATGTAGCTATTCTTGCTATAATAAAAACACAATCTACCCCCCCCCACCTTATATTATAAGAAAAACTATCCACTCTAGTGCCATCTATTGCTAGCCTCGGTAATTATTGATTATAAATATACACATTTCCCATTTTTAGCTTGATGAATAAGATGAAAGTTTAAAGCAGTTGCTAGATGCATAGCTGCATTTCTTCCATCTTTAAATTCCAAACCTCAATGATAAAGGTATACAAAAATGGTGGAATGGAGAACTAGTTGCCTTGTCTTATTCTTAACTAGAAAGCAAAAAAAAAAAAAACAGGAAAGAAAAACTGCTCAAATTCTCACCATTGTACAATTGACAAGATTAGTGAGCTGTGCGACTTTTTCTATTATGCCTCTATGACGGGTATTTGAAGGCATCTGCCCTATAGTGCGCTATTTAAAAGCAGGGTTTATCTTTTCTTTTTTAAAATTTCTTTAATCTTACTAAAATAATACACTTAAACTATGTAAAAATTCTATGCATTATTAAGTCAACCAAAAAAAACAACAATACACCATTCAAAATTTTAATTTTTGTGGAGGGGGGTAAAATAATACAAAATTTAAAACCAATGCATAATTAACAACTAATACTTTTCCTTCTAAAAAGTTTCAATAAAGTTAAAATTATTTGAATTTCAATTATTGTATAATAATGTCTTTAATTTATTTATTTTTAACAAGATAATCTAAGTAAGAAAGCAATTGATTATGCTTTTTTTTCATGTACCATTTAGAACATTAGCCATTAATGTATTTCTTTTTTAAAGAAAAAAGTTGATACTAAGTCAAAATGTATTTTTGGTTTAATAAATAAAATAATGATGATATTAAAAATAACTTATTATTTATTCATAAACAGTTGCAATTTTTAGAATAATAAATTAACGATCTTTCGACTTTGCCATCAGAAACTTTAAACGAGATATGGGGAAAAGATTTCAAGACAGTGGGGGAGGGAGGGAGAAAAAGATATACATATTTAATTATTTCTTTCAATGCTAACAAAATATTTAACAGATAACTAATTTATATGTAAGTCGATAAAATTTGATGGTTATTTGATAATGTCATTAACTCAAAAGAAATTAGAAGAATTTTACTAAGAGAGTAAAGATCAATAATGCAAGAAAAAATAAAAAAAATTACAATAATAGCATACATCATTTTAAATAACAGAAAAGAAAAAAAATTACAAAATTCTAAAACTTTTATTTATAACTCAAGTTAAAGAATTAGCAAACATTATATTACATGTAAGTCTCTATGTTTCGTATTCTATCTGAAAAGAAACCAATATAACTATTAAATAGTGTAGTATTCACTGCGCTGATGGTAGTTAGCCTCATCTTCTTAACGTAAATTTATTTGACTTATACATTTATTTTAATTTATATATTTTTAATGAAAAAAAACTTTTAAATTGGTAATAAAAAAATCTAAACAAAACTTATAATGATGATGCTTAAATATATATATACTAATTTCTAGTATATAAAGACCTACACAGTTAACCCAGAAGTGGGATTAAACAGTCTTAAGAGCTAAACTATTTCTAGATTGATTCTGAACTGAAAAAACTAAAAATAATCTCAATTTAACTAAATGAATAAAACTATTGTGTTCAGCCCATCACTTTGTTCTTGAATGACCCATGATTTCTAAAGCAACTGACCGGTGCAGCGATTTTTTGAGTAAAAAAAAATACAACTTATTTATGATCTGGTGTCAAGAGGTTGCTACATGATCCCACATTATAAATGCCCCTAATATTACATGATTTCTAAAGCAACTGATGAGTGTAGCCATTTTTTGAGTAAATAGTAAAAAAAACCAACAACTTATTTATGATCTAATGTCAAAATGTTGCTACGTGATGGCACACCCACATTATAAAGTTCCTAATATTACATGATAAAATGTCTTTAACAACCATATTAAGTTTGGAAAAAATTAAAAATCAACCACATATGTGAGATCCCATAACTATGTACTTATTGAGGGGAGAGGGTATGTAAAAAATGAAAGTTCATATTAAATTTTTCTTATTGCATGATAGATTGACATAAATGTTACAGACTATGTATATTCTGAAATACCAGACAAAAAGCCATGAAAAGCATCATTGGTTTTAATTATAATCATCACAAGAAGACAACAGAGAAATTATTTTACAGATAAATAATCAAAATTCACTATAATATTATCTGAAGCAATTGCAGTTCATGGCTTAATTAAATTAATTTTTATAGATTTTACTATATGATTTCTTAATTTTAATATGAGTTTTAGGAATTATACTATCTTAACATGTGTTTTTTTTATTTTTTTGCACAAATAATTACTATTTTCGAATTATATATCTTAACAAAATTGCAAACCTAGCTTTCATCATTTTATTGTCACAGAATTTAAATGCAAGATCCAAAATCTTTTATTGTGGAAGCAGAAGATGATTAAATTAGAGAAAGGATTTTTATGCCCCTCAAAAATTCTGTGATGTGATATAAAATGAATTCTTAAACAAAATCAAGATGGAGCATAAGTTTAGAAACTTAGTAAAATTAAATAAATTGTTCCTCTGAAAATATTTTATATTACTGTAAAATCATATACTTCTCTTCTTTATTACTCTTTATTTTAACACATATCTGTAACATGGATTCAAATATAGGCAATAAATTGGGAAATGTTTTTCAACAGGCTGGAAAATTTGTTAGCTCACTACAACACCCAATCTTAGTCATGAAATAGGTTTCTATATATTCTTAGTTAAATAATAAAACAAGAATGTAAAAGTGCCCAAAGCCTCACAGTCTAGTAATTAGTAAATCTGCCTTTTGTTTTATAATTTCTTTAAGATGGAATATTAAATAAATCTGTTATCTAGCTATTTAAAGATTTTATGTACCATTATTTATCTCTGGTGACAATATAGAGAAGTACTTTCCAATAAAATTTTAATGAACTTTTGAAGAGATTTGCTCAGATAATCACTAATATATATTATTGATACTCATTTTATTACTTTTAATAAATATATCAAAACTTATCTTTATTTTGACACTGTGTTTAATAAATATACAGACTAATATAAATTGGGGCTTAACCTTATACTTTATAAATTAATATTAACCATAGTCCAAGATTTCAAGTACCCTTTGTAGAGTTTCATGCATAATCATAAAAAATTCATTGCATTAGTAGTAAAAGAGATCAACAAGTCAATGCAGAGTAACAATGATTTTTAATCAAAACCCTTACTATATATGATATTCAGACATGAAGACTTGACTGTATATTAATAAATATTATGAGCAGCAAAAACTTTTATCTATATGAAACCATTTTATAAAATATATTTATCAAAAGAAAACATGAATGATCAATTTAACACTTCAACTTTTAATTTGATATTTTCTATACTTTGAATTGGATGATATAATTGATATCTAAACCACATATTAATGGTATATTTACATTATATTTACTCCTATCAGAGTTTCAAATAATCTTAACAGTTAGTGAACCATCCATATTATGCAGGTGGCAGGTAAAAAACTGCCAAAATATTGATACTTTAATGATAACATAGCAATAATAGCATACAACAATAATAACAATACTTATCATTATTATAATAATAAACACCTACTAACATTATAAAATCAAAAATCTGTGTCCATAGAATATAGATAAGGACAGACATTTCTCTTTCTGTAGTTGCTTATTATTCTTAAAATTTTGCAGTAACTGTTGTTATATATAGAGTATATGAGCACAGACTTTCACATGACTCACCACTCACCACACTATCTCATAACCCTGATACACTGGAACACATATATGTCAAAAAGATAAATAATCACCAATAAACATATTTCATGCTAAACCAGCAATTACCAGTTGGTCCAGATTATCATCTCCACACATATATGCAATAAGTGCTCAGATATATATTAAAATAGTTAATCTTCATATTTTAATAGACAGGCTTTGATCCACTCCACACTCCAACTCTTCAACCATCCATCCAATTGAAAATCTGATGATGGAATACTCAAAGACCACCCTGAGGCCAAGATTGTCACCACACCCATGTTTTTGTTATAATTATTATTTAGAAATCCAGAGTATACACCAAAGGTCAGTCTAAGCATTAAAACCATTTAACCTCATGACATATATATTTAATGATTGTTATTCACCATCTTAATGAAGTGCAGAAGAAATTCAAAAATGTTGAATCTAATCCAAACGATTTCTATGATTATTAAACAGCTTAAATATAAAAAATAAACAAATTTTCTACACTAGAATTCATAATTACCTAAACTGCTTCATATTGTTAAAAATATCAAAAAATATTGCACATTATCATATCATTATTTAAGCAATGCAACATAAAAAAAAACAACTAATTTTTAAATCAAATCACCCAGTAAAGATAAATTTTAAAGAATATTTAACTAAAAAAAATTCAGATTATGTGACAATGGTCACATTAAAATCTTTCAATTAACATAAATCTGTTTAAAAGCTTAATTTTCATTTTAAAAATTTTGGACATTTATCTTTAAAATCATTTCTATTATACATATAAAAACTTACATACATATATATGTAATGACAAAATTCATGGTATAGTATGTCTGTGGCTTAAGATTCAAATTCAGGCAAGATAATATTTGATTTTTTTTTCAGATTCTAATTAAGTTTAGAAATTTTTTTCTAGGTAGCCAACTCATGTATGACTCAGGAAATTATTCAATATTGGTCAGAAAATAGCTTTTTTTAGTTACAGAGTAAAAAATGACAAAACTAAAGACTTCACTATGTATTACTGCTTCTTCTCTAGAGGGGCCTGTTAATGGATTATCTTTTTTTTTATAGTTGCCTATTTAAATACTTTTTATAGCATTACTTTTAACTATATATGCAGTAGAAAGAATTCAAAGAATTCATGTTAAAATAAGAGTAAAATATCTAGCAGACTGCGAGTTCCAAATCTGGATCACAGAATAATAACTAGAATTGAATCCAGATAAATTCATTTTTGTTGCAGAGTAGCAGATCTTATTAATATTAAAAAGCTGAACATTTTTTTCGGTAAGACATAATACTTTTAAATAAAAAGTGTATTTGTATAAGATTTGTTATTTGTTTATCATGTGATGCAGCTTATAGCTATCAGTTTTAAAGTTATTGGTCGCTTGGCAACAATTTTCTGGATACTTTACTTTAATTATAACATGAATTCTCCAAGCTATTTCTGTTGTTTATATTTCAATTATCCATTAATCTAACATAAGCACTCATATAAATCAAAAGTTAATTATTCATATCAATGCGTACAGTGAAAATAATAAGTCACTATACAGTATTTTGTCTCAGAACTGAGAAATAGTCAGATGCTTCTTAAAAAAACTCATAATGATAAATGTTGGTTCCTTTTTATGTATTAACATGAATGACTAGCCATTAGATTATTTGCATGCTTGTGGTTGAGTTAAATACACAACATTGTTACATGTTTTTAACCATGTACTAACATATATTGGAAAAATTACATATGGGGATTAAATACTAGTAATTTTAATCATACTTAAAAAAAATTTTCTGTTGATCAAATATATAAGATTAGAAACATAAATATTTCATGAAATAATCACATCTGAATATATTACTAAGTCAAATTTCAAGCAGATTCTAAATATCAATTTTATAAATAAACTTGAAAATACATCTACCCTTTTGTATATCAATGCTAATCTATTTTGTCAGATAAAAGTAGATTCCTTTTATCTGACCTTCAGTTGGATATATTGTAAATAAAACAAATATTGACAAAATGAAAAGACTGAAACTTTATATTAGCAGCAACATTTGTTTACAAATCATCAATATATACAACCAAAGATCAGATGGAAAAGATCTCTTTTTATTTAAAGAAATAGATTGGCAGTGGTATACAAAAGGATAGACATATTCACAAATTAAATTATAAAATGTTTCTTTAATCTGCTTGTAATTTTTTTTATGATATTAATCTATGAAATATTTATACATCTGACCATATGTTTAAAAAATTATGATTTATTTCTTACCATTTAACTTATACTGAGAACAATTTACAGAGATTTGACAAAAATTATCTATTAGAATAAATTAACATAAACTTTTCTAATTTGGACATATAAATTATCTTAGGTTCTATAATCTTTGTTCTAGATAAAAACCAAATATCTGTTTCATAAATCTATTACAACATTTATTTTTAAATATAAAGTCAAAGATAGAAGATCCTCTAAGCACTTATCAGTACTGAAAGTACATTTTGCAACATTTATTTTACAACCAGTGCATTAAAATTCATTCCATCATTTAAATTTCACATTGCACTATTATCCTTCAGCTACTTAACTAGTTACCTATTTACTAACCAATAAGTTATTTTAAAATAATTTTGAGTTTATATATAACTTGAAAAACTTATGATTAAAACCATCTACAACTTGAATTAAATCATAGACATATCAGATAGATAGTTTAATTAAAATGTCTCTTATGAAAATTTCTGACACTTCTTGTTAACATTAAGCCCAATTCATAGTGTAAAAATTTTATATTAATTTAACATGCAAAATATTTTTAACAGATTTTGAAATTGTGCTGAATATAAATCCTTCAACATCATAGCTTAAGTCATGTGATAATTATTGCTGTGGTAGAGGGTGGTAGATTCTGGATCTCATGACCATAAATTGTGATTTTTCTCATGAATCCCAAAGCAATACATAATTAGTTGTATTTATTATATTTTGTAGTATCAGTAGATTAGTCAGAATTTTAGTAGTTTTTATCCCTCAATTAATATTAAGTTTTGGCAATGATCTACATACCAGTTACCAGAATTATCTTTGATTTTTGATATGAATTTGGCATTAAGAGAAATGCAATGACACAAGTTATTATTAAATAAAATGATTTTTAAAAGTATTATGTAATTAAGTCAAGCATTGGTGGCCTAGCGGTTAGCAAAGCTGCCTTCCAAGTAGCTGTCCCAGGTTCGCTTCCTGGTTAAACGCATTTGACATATGAAACAGAAAAAAAAGCACTATGTAATTAAATATTTTAAAAATGAATCTAATTAAAATACAAAGTTAACATTGTGAAAATGACTTCAGATCCAAAGTTAATTTACTGAATATATTCTTCCATACAAATATGTGACAGACATACAGATACACTACCATTATGCAAAAATTTTAAAAAATTAAAATATTGTTAGTAAGAAAACAGTAGTATAATTTGGTCATAAACAAATATCAAACATCTGTTAAATAAATATAAAAAAAATGTTTATAAAAGAAATGAATCTGATGCAAAAATATATCAGTAAAATTTGATTTTATTCTCTTACCAATTATTTACAGTTTATTATCTGGGTTGATTATGAACAGTTACTGAAAGAACATCATAAATCTAATTAAAAACTGTCATGAATTTGAGTCCAGGCAAATAATACTATAAACAAATATGCTATTTATCATGTATAAGCATATATATATATATATATAAATAATTTGATAAATGTATCTGACAAATATTTGTAACCAATCAAGTTTTTCAAATTTGTTGTGCACTTCTTCAATCTTGATACAAATCTTAAATGATCACTTAATGTAAAGTTTTCTAGATCAATTTCTCACTATATATATATATATATATATATATATCATCAACCATTATCAATCCACTGCAGGATGAAGGTCTCTCCAAGTTCAATCCATCTTTTCCTATCTTTAGCTTCTCTTCTCCACATCAACCCCGCACACTTTCTTATTTCATCCATCCATCTCACATGTGGTCTCTTTCTGGTTCTTTTACAATCTCTTGGAATCCAGTTTAAAATTTCAATTGTCCATCTATTATCATCTCTTCTAGCAATATGTCCAACCCAACTCCACTTCAGTCTTTTAATTTTTTCAATGAGGTCAGTAACACCTGTTTGTTCTCTTACCCATACATTGTGTTTTTGATCTCTTCTTGTTACTCCCAACATGCATCTCTCCATACTTCTTTGAGTGGTCTGAAGTCTCTGTATTGCTCTTCTGTTAAGTGTCCAAGTCTCAGATCCATAAGTAAGAACTGGCAAATCATATTTATTAAAAACCTTTCTTTTCAAACATATAGACATATTTCCTTTTAGTATTAAGTTATTTCTACCAAAAGCACTCCAACCAAGTTTAATTCTATGATTAATTTCGTCCATTATGTTTCCATCTGTATTAATAATCGGACCAAGGTATTTGTAACTGTTAACTTTTTCTAACTCATCATAATCAATCTTTATTTTCATATTTTGAGAAAATCTATTAAACATTATTTTTGTCTTTATATATATATATATATATATATATATATATATATATATATATATATATATATATATATATATATATATATATATATATATAACTCTGTGGATGGTTGTGTGACAAGTGAAACGTAGTGTATTGGTATTAAAAGTTTTTAACACGGATGAACCCGCAAAATATGTATTTTATATATATATATATATATATATATATTGTGTGTATAGAATAAATGGAGAGGTTGTTTTAGTAGTATCGACTAACTTCTAGTATTTATATATTTCAGAAGCAATCTAACATGATCAGGCATGCTATAGGTTCACCTGTTCATTGCATCAGAACATGTAAATTTAAATGTGATTTAAATTGTGTTTAAAGCCAGAAATACTAATATATACTTACAATGCAAGATGCATAAAGTTAGGGACTCAGTTTAAACTCTATATAATTGGCAATTAATATAAATGGCTAAATTAAATATGAAATTTTAGTAAAAGCACTAATAATAAATGTAATAAATGAAAAGTATATTTTAACAGTTTAAATACAATCTTAAAACGTAATTTAAAATAAATATTTGTAAAAAAAAATACTATTACAATTAATAGCATGATATACAAAACAACAACTGATTTTGATAAACAATTATGCAATGAATATGAAACGTTATATAGAAAATTATAAAATAATGAAACTTTGTTTCTGGTATACTCTTTGCTTTAAAGAGGATTTGGATTTACTCACATAACATTGCTTTGAATAATTGTATTTTATATTTAAAACTATTTTACAATGTATATATTATGTGGAATATATATTAATAAATATCCAGAAATTAGTAAGTTTCTAATTTGTGAAATTTGATTTTCTTCTAATGAAAAGGATATTTTTTATTTTCATACTAATAAGTCAAAATATTGTTCATTTTTGAAAATCATGATAAAGAGCACCAAAAAATCTTTGTTGAATTATTTGAAAATAGGTCATCATTATCATTTTCAATTATTATTAATTCACTACAAGATGCAGGTCTCTCCAAGTTTAATCCAATTTTTACAATCTATAGCTTCTCTTCTCTGCAATAACACCAACAAATTTCATCCATCCATTTTACATTGGACTTTTACTAAGGCTTTGACACACACACTCACATATATATTTTTTTAAATTTATTTATAAAATTCTTATAATTTAATAAAATTCACTTCATAAAACTTTACAGGATTTTTTTTTCTTTAAGTATAAAATGTTATAAATGTGCAATTTGTAAAATATCCTTAGCCTCTTTTAAAAAATCATGATAAATTAGAATTTATTCATCTTTCTAAATGTTCTCATTTCTGAAGAGAACTTATGAAAAGTGCTGTTGACAAGTAATATATGTACAAGAGTTTTATTATGTAGTGGATTGCCCAATCATCTGCGGTAACAACAACTTGTGATTCACGTTTGAGTCAAATAAGCAAGTAGACTTTAAAATCTCAGATAATTAACCCAAAGCCAATTCAAATTAACATGTAATATTTATCTGTAAATAAGCATCTAGCTAATGAAGTAATCATATAGCTTTATTGCTTGGGAACTTATAAGATGTTCAAGCATAAGACATGACAGAGTTAGTCATGCTTTGTGAACCATAAGTACAAAAATGTATCACTCCACACTGAACTATGCAGGATATTTAAAGAATATCAATTAGAAAATAAAGGTTTCTGGTAAATCTGATTCACCAGATGAGTGTTGATATGCTGAATGTTAAAACAATTATAAAATTTGGACTTATGATAGAAAAGTCACTATTTTATTGTCACCAGATCCACATTTTATCTTATATTTTATGAGATAAAAACACAGTAGCATTCCTCTACCACCCCTGACTCATTGAATTTTCATCCCATGAAATATATTTCTTTTTGAAAATCCATGCGAATCTCATTGCATAATTTAAAAATTTTTAAATTATGAAATAACTGCATATAAATATAGTAGAACCATATATCATACATGTGACATTTAGTTACAAGTCTAGATTTAAATATCAATGGGTATGTACAATATATATATATATATATATGCTCATAATGTATGTAATACACACACATACATTAATATATATATTCATATTATACAATGTGAAGAAAAAAATAAATAAAATATAAAAAAACCCAAACTTCTTTTATATTAATTTTTGTCCATATATTTTTTGACTTCAAATAAGTGATCACAGATATATGGGACTTGAGTATTTAGTACATATATTTAATATAAAAATGATTTGTTTAATTACAAAAGAAATAAAAATCAATCTTTTTATATGTTGTGTTATACCTATATAATATAATATAATAAATATTAAGTTGCCTTTGAACCTACCATGAAACCGCGTAATATTTTTAGACTATTTTATAACTCAGATTTGTTTGAAGTAAAATTAAGTTGCCTTACAACTATCGTCATATAAATGTTTCTGATTATAATATTTTATGAAATATTGTTTATGTTCCTGAAGTTTTTATTTTTATTTCATGATATATCAATTTTATGACTTTCATTTTAATGATAATATAAATCATTATATTATATGCATTTTGAAATATAAAATTTACTAAAAAAATTTCATAATTTATACATTCATAAAATTATTTACTCAAAAATATTGAACTGTTTATTATAATTTATTTCATAAAGCTTAATTTCTTACAAATAAAAACAACCTTTAAAGAGCTCAAATGAAAAGGGTATTCTGCATTGTTTAGGATAATGACAAAATAAAAGATTCTACAGTTCAGAGACGGGGATCATAATTCAGTTTGGTCATTGCAGTACTCAAACTTCTTATTAATTTATCAGCAATAATCCATTTGATTCTATATTCATTTTAGGGAAAAGACATCTCCTTCAACACACAATTAAAAAAAAAGCATTATCAAGTTTTCTAATTGTCAACTGAGGATTTGAATAGTTTTCATTCTTGTTCTACCCCATAATTAAAAAAAAGCTAATAACTACTGACTAATTAGTTTGGCTATACCTAAAAAATCTATTCAAAATTATGTATAAATTGTGTGTGTGTAATTAGATATATGGATGAGTAGACATGTATAAACATACAGGAAGATATTTTTTTTTAATATTCAATTTACATGTGAATTGAATGAATAATAAATCAGCTACAAATTTGATTGCTATTATAAATAATAATGGAAGGGAGAAGATAGAGAGATACAAAACTATGCAAAAATGTTTGGTAAGATAGAGGTAATTTTTAGGAAATATGACATACTTAAGTAAGTACAATAAGAAATCAAGATATAATGCTATTATTCATGATATAATTTAACCTCATGATAAAGTGCATTAATATGGCCAAGATATGCAATTTGGCATTGTGCATAAAGACCAAAGTAATATCTCATAAAAAACATAATAGCATACTGTGTTAAACAAAAAAATCCACTCATAGATAACTAATCTCAAACATAACAAGAAAATCATAAATTTTGATTTTAAATACTTTTAAACAATGATTTTTAGAACAATAACATTAGGAATGTAGGGTTTAGCACATTTTTGAGTACTTTTTATAACAGGTCTTTTAAAGTCAACAAAACATGTTTATACAAACTACTTGTTTCTTCACAGTGGTATCAGAAAAAAATATATGATGTATCTTTAAAAGTAACATGTAGTTCAAATTGTATGAGGGAGATGGTAGCATTAAATGACAAACTAATATTGTTGTTAATCAATTAGTATTACTTGGTTGAGTTCATTATTTTCTGATGAGATCAATTAGCCAATGGATATAAAATGATATCTTGAAGATTCAATATCACTTTAAAATACTTTGGTATTATTCCTGCTGAGACATATTACTCTGGTGACATTGTCATCTGGTAATATTTATTCAGTTTCTTTTCACGATGTCATGGCAACCAAGAATCCTGACATAACTAATCCATGTCAAATAAACTGACTCTTTCCTTTCCATTTTAGAAGATATTCAATGGCTAACTCTACCATAGTGACTCCTCACACACACAATATAATACATCTCTTGCACCATTTGTAATTAATATGGTTTTATATTTAAAAATACTTTTACTTTCTATATTTGTGTTTGTTTTTTTTGCTAAAAGTTTGTCTTTTTTGTTTAAATATTTAAAATATAATGTTAAACTTGCAGCAAATGCATCACATTATTTGTAAGTAATTTTTTTATTTATTTAAAAATATGTAGTAAAAGTTATTACATTTGTGGGTTTTCTTTTTTGGCTAAACTTTATATACATTTAGAGTTAAAAGTTGTTATATTTGTGGGTTTTTTTAAAAAAAGATAATTAAACTATAAAGTTAAACTTACAGTTCACCATTTTTAGATAAAGGTACAACTTTATCTTACAGTTTTCCATTTTGTTTTTTGTTTTTTTTTTTAGATTAAAAAAATAATAGAAATCTAAAACTTAGTTACAAATCACCATTTAATAACTGAAATACAGGTTTACTATATATTTGTATCAATATATGTAATATATAGAGTATACAAGCACAGACTTATACTTGACTCACAACTCTCCACTCTATCTCATAACACTGATACACTTGAACACATATATGTTGAAAAAATAAATAATCACCAATATACGTATTTCATGCTAAACCAGCACTCATCAGTTGGTCCAGATTATCATCTTTACACATATGCAATAAATGCTCAAAAATATATTAAGATAGCCAATCTTCATACTTCAATGGACAGGCTTCAATCCACTCCATACTCCAACTCTTCAATCATCCATCCAATTGAAAATCTAGTGCTGGAACGCTCAAAGGCCACCCTGAAGTCGAGATTCTCATCACACCCATGTTGACCCAGAGTCAATCTGACTACTCATGCACAGGCCATAATCCATTTAATACATAAAAGAGGGATGGGCAGACATCTCTACTATATAATAACTGAAATACAGGCTTATTATATACCCGTATCAATATATGTAATATATAGGGTATATGAGTATAGATCTCAATTTAAAAAATGTTTCAGGAATCTTTTTCATATTTTTCTCTTTTTCCATACTGATTATAACTCTCTATCATTGGAAAGCACATGTTTTTTTTTTAGATTTGAAGTTTGCTATTACTCATGGAATATGACAGTGCAAAGTGCCGTATTATACCAGGAGGGGGAAGGATGGCTTTGACAACACATAGTGTCAAAAAAGGCACAACTCACAAGTACCTGTTTCGTTTGCTATCATAATATCTTTTTCTTTTTTCATTTTTTTAAGATTTGAACTTTCATATTACACATGCTGTGACATAATACTCCCAGTGATGTATTAGTCTAAGTTTGCATTCTGTTCAAAATAACACCTCCATGGGATCTGTGGATTTTATCTATTAAGTTTATCCTCACAATCCTTGTAGACATTATTTTAATCACATTGCAAACTTCATTGGAGTAATATATCATAGCCAGAATAATACCAAAATACTCACTTTAATTTGTTTCACTTTACTTGTAGTGCCATTTGTTTGCATATTTACATATTTTGATAGAGACTTAACTATACAAAGACAGTTGATAAAAGTGAGTTTTATTTAATTCTGCTTTGTGTATTAATTTGTAATTAAATAGGTTTAATTAAAATAAGACATCACATTTTAACATCAAATAGATCTTATTGAAAGTGCTAATATGAAAATAAAGTTGTTTTATTTTCAGAAAGATAAATCATCTCTCAAATTGCAAATTAATAGGGATAATTGGATGCAGAGCATATTTTATAAAGATTGTTTCTATTTTGTTTTGACATAATTAATTATTGATATACAGTAATATATAAATAATGCCTTGAAGATTTAATACTGTTTCAATTTATGCCATACATATATAAATGTTATATATGAATAAATCAACGAATGCTATATGAAACTCAAATATAGTAAATAAAAAAGTTGTCATGTGTCAGACTTTGTTTTTATAAATATAGTTGGCAATGCTGAAACCTTTCTAGCAATGGTTTGTATTCATATATATTGTTTTGACTAGATTTGCATAAAAATAAAGCAGGAACATTTTATAATAGTATTGAAAAGATTACACTTAAGGATACTATTTAATGTTCTGAAGGAAAAATGATCAAATCATAATATTACAATGGACATGAGAAAATAATGAAGAGTAATAGACTTGCTAAAATACAGTTTTTGATAAACATAAATCTGAGGAAGAAAAAATATTATTTACACTAATAAAGATTTACATCAAAGATAATCGAAAAAAAAAGATACGAGATTGATAGTTTTTTCTGGAAAGATGTGCTGAAAAAAGATTTTAATGGAGACCTACAATTGGGCATGATTTTGCAATTTTATAAAAAACAATCAAATAAACTTTGTTGCGGAAAAGATTAAAATATTTCAAATAAAGTGATTTAAAATTCAGCAATGTAATCTAGTATATGAATTTTTTCTACAGTACAGACTTTTTCATACCTGCACTCCAATATGTAATATGTAGGGGGGTTTCAACTCAGACTTTTATATGACCTCAACTATCCACACTATCTCATACTGCTGACACACTTGATCACACACATGTTGAAAAGATAAATAAACACCAATAATCATATTTCATGCTAAATCAGCACTCATCAGTTGGTCCAGATTATCATCAAGACACATATATACAATCAATGCTTAGCTTACATTAAGATAGCCAATCTTCATACTTTAATAGATAGGCTTCAATGTACTCCACCCAATTAAAGTATGAAAATTGGCTATCTCAATATAAGCTGAGCATTGATTGTATATATGTGTGGTGATAATAATCTGGATCAATGGACAAGCACTGATTTAGCATGAAATATGTATATTGGTGATTATTTATCTTTTTGACATGTGTGTGATTGAGTGTGTCAGCAATATGAGATGGCATGGATAGTTGAGGGTCATGTGAAATCTAGATAAAAGAGGTTTTTTTCACTAAAGAACACACTGCAGGGCAAAAAAGCCCTCAATAGAGGAAGTGTGAATGAGAAGTAATACTCATTAGGATTGCCAGTTACTGATAGTAAGCTTTGAATAATTTTTCAGCCTTATTTTACCCTACAATTATATATAGTATTTAATATTAGTTGTCTATGGGTCAGACACTTGAGAAAAAAACATATGCCATTGGAAAAAAAAATACTTGGCCGATATGTGAACCCAAGTCATAGACATGATAAATGAATTTGCTAACATAGAATGAATATTTGTACTATCAATACAAAATTCATTTTTAACTTTTTGTTTTTTATAAAAAAAATTTCTGGAATTAAGATAATCAAATTCATTTACAATTAGTTGGTAATGAATGATTTTGTTATTACCATGAATAAATCTACTTCATTTGTGGTATGTGTATTTTTTCACACATATCCTAACAGTTTTCCACTGGAAATCTATAAAAAATATCACACATAAAACAATTAACATTAATAATCTCAAAATCATCCACACTTGGTAGTAAAAACTAAGCCATCTTAATATATATTACAAAGAAATCAAATCATACATCACATAACCTAATTTTACAAGCTTGTATTACAAATGTTATATGATGAGCTTGCAAATAGTTTTTAAATGTAATGCTTGAATATCCTAGCACCTCACTGAGGAAGCCAGAAACAGAAACCGGTCTGAGGTTGGGGATATTTTGAAAAGCTTGTTAAGAGCTATTTGCAAGCTCATTATAATATATATATATATATATATATATATATATATATATATATATATATTGAAGCAATGGATCTGAAGTCCGATCCATGCTTCACATCTTCCTATAAACTTAATTAATATTGTAGACCTAAATTAAGTTTATAGTTCAATATCAGCAGGGTTTTGCATTAGAGTTAAAAATAATTATGCTTATTAAATGTGTATTACAGTTAAATATTTTATTTTAAATAAATTTCATTCTATTGATAAAAATTGCTTAACCTATTAGTCAAACATACATATATATACATCTAGCGTATATATATGAGTTAATGCAAAATTCTGCTGAAATAAAATGCTTATTCTATTGTAAAATAATAATATATTGTTGTTCAAATTTTATTAAAATATTTAGTATGATTTGATTTTGAGATAAGCCTGCCAACATTTTCTAAAAGAATGTATAGTTTTAATTAGTGAGCCATTCAAGTGTAATTAAAGATGGCCTTCTCTTTCTTTCTTTTTAATTAAGAGAATTCAAACTTTGAAAAAAAAAAAGTTAGAGTAAAAAAGTTAAAGTATTTTTAGAAAGTGTTGCTTTGAAACAAAGGAGCATGGGGAGGCTTATCAAGATCTCAGATCATACAAACAATGGAAGGTAGCTGTCAGAGAAAGTATAAATAGTAGGGAGAACAAAAGAGAGGGTATTCAGACTTTTCCTTTTGAATGAGTCAGTTGATTCTGATTTTGCTTGTGAAGGCGATTTATTAAGATTTTTCTTGCTGTTTGATTCCAAGTTTTCTGGAGAGTACATTCAGATTTCTTTTGGGAGAAATCCTTTAGATGTTGCTTCACATTTAGCTGGTGCTTAAAAAAAAAGTTATACAGTTGTCATTTTCAAACAATGGAGAAGTTGGAACCGGCTCAAGTTAAAACCAACCGTATTTTGAGGAAAATGGATATGCTTGGCTAGGCAAATCATAGCTTTGCCTATCGCCGAGGTTCCTAAATACCATCCAAAATGCCTTAACATCCAATCAATAACCATCTGAACTCTATGCCGTGTCTGGAGAACTTTTCATAGAAGCCATACTTCATATTTTCATTGTCCGGACAAACACCTATCGTCGGTCGGATCAAGCCACGGACGCCGTAGGGAACATCACGGAAAAAGGACGGTATCGTATCTCCTAAATTAAACTATCTCGTATGCTACTTTTGATTCATATAGTCTTATTGTGTATTGAAGTATATGTATTTGCTATGTAAACATTTTATGAATTAACAGTAAATATATTTTGGGATTATCTAGCTATATGTAACCTTTTTACCTTCGCTATTCTTCCTTAGATTTAGTATTTCGTTGCGGTTAAATTTAATAATTAAATTTTTTTTTTGTCATTTGAAATCACTTTCCAATTTTATTTATGTTGTTAATTAAATCCAAGTCAGTTTCTTTTGTGTGCCAACTTGATCTTTTTGATAACACCTCTTTTTTGTCCGCCATTAGCTAGTCACGTATATTTGATTTAGCTATATACGTTCTAAGTTAATTTTAAACCCGGTTTTTCGCGCAAAGCCATAAGAAATGCTTTGCGAAAGGTTTTATTACCTATCGTACTTTATCGAGAAGATCGAGTTGGAAATTTTTAATAAAATTGGGAAGAAAAGAATTTGACCGCAAACCTATTAACTTGTTTTTTTTTTTTTGTCTAATTAGTTTGTTGCAGTAATTTAGGGGAATAGCGGAGGCCATTAAAGCCATATTCATATTTTAAAGCCAGTAATTAAACATTATTAATTGTCAAAAACTTGAGTTTCTTAGTCATATTAAATGCTTTATTTTTACTTTTCAATGATCCAGGCACACATAACGCAAACACCAACACATATTTTAAGTACTTTAAATATTTAGCTTTTAGCTCCTTAGGATTTCCCGTCCATGTCTCTACCGCTGTTGCTAAGCTTTGTGGCCGGTTGAAAAATAATTTATGCGTGGCTCAGATGGTGTTGTTGGTTCGTGAATTAGCCCCGAGAATAGGCGAAATAGGGCAGAGGTTATTATATTCTTTATTTAATATTTCGCGTATAATGGCCTCGAGGTACTTTCGCTTAGGACTCGAACTAGGTTAAACCAGCATACATAATCTGACTGTCACAATATATATATATATATATATATAATTTACCTAAAAGCAAGATTCATATTTTTATTTAGAATATGTGTTATTTCAATTAAGGCAATGTTATTGCATAAGTTACTTTGAATTCTTATTCTTTATATGCAGTTTTTTAAATGATTTCTTGTACATAATTTACAATGTTATATCAGTTTCTAGGAACTGAGTATTATATTCTCTTTTTATTGCTACCTCTCCACCCCCATATCAAGATTTTATTTTATATCTTTGGAACTTTTAATTTGTTTGTACATTTAACTTGCCATTTTATAATAAATTATTTTATATCATTAGCATCGCTTTTTATTATCAATTTATAAAATTCTATATATTCAATTATCACTATTGCTTTCAATTATTTTCTAGTTATTATTTTCTGGATATACTTTTTTTTATATATATATATATATATATATATATTATATATATATATATATATATATATATATATATAAAAAAAAAAAAAAAAAAAAAAAAGATGTGAATGTGTGTTTAATTAAAATAGAAAAATGTTTGCCTATGATGAGTGAATAAAAAACATGTAAATATTAAAAAGACACAATTCATTTTGCAAAGTAAGATTACTTAAAAAAAATTCTCATTATATGAATATATATAGCTTAAACATAATACAAACTATTTTATTAAAAAACAATTAAAATAAAATAGTTTAAACACTTTAATCAATATTTTCATTTGTGAAATATTTCCCTGATAGAATTTTGAAGATCTAGTTTAATTTAAAGAGTGTTTTAACAGTAACTTATGTGCAGGATCCACTAATGAAGAAAACAATTGAGAGGTGGTTTATAATTAATCTGATATACTGACATAATATCTAAAATATTACAATGCCAATTATAATATCTTTCTAAAACTGTAAAATTATAAAAGATATTTGGACCATATTGAAGGAAATGGTCTTGAAATTGACACATCTACTAAAAAAGAAAGGCGCATGAATCTTTGACTTTGCTTGAAGTAATAAGTGTAATGAAGTCATTAGAACTTGTTTTCAATGCTGAGCACTTTTATACAAAGCAACCATTTTATTCGAATTAAAAATAAAAATGGAAATATGAAATGTGCATTTAAGTATGCATATTACAAAAGGCACCCAATTAAATATTATTAAATATTCTGTTCAATATCAAATCTCTGGAATTAATAAACCACCTTTCTTTAATTTTAAAACTCCTAAGTAGTTTTGTAAATGCTTTTAATTAATTACATCACAGTTATAGAGCTAAGATAGCTTTTCATAAATAATAAAACTGTTCATAGCTCAGATTCTGAAATATTCAAGAACTAGAGTAGACAGTTGTGTTGTAACATGAAGTCTAAGCTTTCTAAGATATTAATTAAATCACTATATTAAATGATAAAGGATGAGAATAGTGTACTATGCCTTATGGATAATACTAGTGACTTTATGTGATAGTGTTTTATATAATTAACAGATTTTAAGAAATACAAATAATGATTAATTTACATGTAAGCATATTTTAAAAGTCTTTTATAAAACATATACTATTTAAAACATCAAATTTATATGAATAGAATTTAAAGTATTAAATGCCATGAATTCTTCAGTTTCATTTCCTGATGAAGATTGTTATAGTGGTAGAATGGCTGTGGATTCAGTGGTAAAAGTTCAAGAATTGGTTTTCTAAAAAAACCTTTCCAAAGTTATGTGGAACTGGTATGAATGTATTCAAATATCACATGACATTTTGAGCAACTATCTATTTAGTAAAGTATATTTCGCAGTCAAGACTAAAATATTTTCATGTTTTTATACATATATTATTTAGCTGAATTATTAACTAACACTATAAAGTAATCAACCATAAAAGTATATTACTTCTATCATGAATAGTCACATATGTCATTATGCTATACAATTATAATTCTAATTTTGCATTAACTTTATCATCACTCATTTAACTACAAATGCTTTTTTCTAATAAATATTGCATGGTTAACTAGAAATTTTTTTTAAGCTGCTTGTGACTTAAAAAAAATTTCAAACCTCATCTAGGGTGAACTCAAACTTAATATCATGAGTATAGAAGGATCATTCATCATCATAATCATCATCAACCATTATCAATCCACTGCAGGATGAAGGTCTCTCCAAGTTCAATCCATCTTCTCTGATCTTTAGCTTCTCTTCTCCACATCACCCCTGCACACTTTCTTATTTCATCCATACATCCCACATGTGGTCTCTTTCTGGATCTTTTACAATCTGTTGGAATCCAGTTTAAGATTTTAGTTAAACTGGACTCCAAGAGATCATTATTAAGTTTTATTAGTATTCAATAGTAAATGAATGATAAAGTTTAGTAAATGTTAAAAAGGCAGACTCTGAAGTTATAGATTAATGAATTATGGTCCAGACCAGTGCTGAGTTCTTATGAAATCTTATCCAATAAATAATTTAGTTAATGCAATGTATTTAATAAACATTCATTTATATAAAACTTCATTTTACAGAAACAAAACAAATATGAAAATATTACATAATACATTTAATGGTAAAATTTTAAAATTCAAAATGATATTAAATTTTTGTTTATTGATTATTAAAATAATTATTTAAAAACAAAAATGATCAATACTTTTTAATAAAAATATCAATTGCATTTCATTATTTGTCACAAAATTCCATAAAACTATAACTAAATGTCTATTAATAATAAAAAACTTGGAATAGATAGTGCATGTGAATGAGATATTCCTCATGGATGAAATCTTCACTCTTCCAATAAAATATTTAGATTCCAATTTATGAACAAACATTAAATATGGCTGGTAATAATATATTCTTGCTATTATTAATTATAGAATAAAACAAAAATATATTAAAAAGCTCAAACTCTCACTATTTGTAAATTGACAATTCTGATGTATACTAAGTTCTCCTTTACTACTTCTCTATGAGAATATGTCAAAGAAGTCTTTACCCTGCTTTGAACTACTTACAAGTGACTGTTTAATGTTTATCTATTACATGGTTAACTTTGGCTGTGATTCAATATATAAAAATATTTTTTTTAATAATATTTCTGAAGTATTTAGTATTTTTTGATTATAGCATCTTCAAAAAACACTTTTTAGTTTTTATAAACATTGCAATAATTTTTTTTAAAATATATGTAATATTTGAAATACAGACACTCTTCATATATGCAAATATGTACATATTATATAGTTCAAAATATTAATGTTCTTTGTATTTAACTAGAAATTAATCTAATATTCTTCTAGATTTATATAATTGCTAATTCTTAAAAAATAAACAAAATACCTATGCCTAGAAATATAGTCTTTAGTTTCAAAGAAACTTTATTATCAACTATAATTACACATCATTGCTATCATTCATAATTCAGAAATAATCATAGTCTTTACATATAAAGTAGATGTCTCAGGAAAGTGTCATATACTCATTATTAAAAACACATATTAGCGTCAACAGGTTCACACAGGTATATTTTCATACAAATAGAAATAATTTTGAAAACCTATTGGATTTATATATAAAAAGTTTGTAATGCTTATTAATACTATTATAATCATCATCAACTTTATTATTATTATTATTTGAAATGTAAAAATTATGATTACATATTATCACCTGTTTAGCTTTTTATGTATTATAATTAAATAATAGAATATATATACAAAAAAGATTAACATTAGTTAGATTTTCTTTTTTTAAGTTTTTACTAATTTTATTAAATTATTATACAAATAAAATAAATTTATTTTTATAAAATAACTAATCAATAAATTTGTGAATATATGATTCAAAACACTAAAGCATTTTAGATGGTGATTATTATTTTTTTAATGTGATTCTAAACATCAAAACGAACTATGTCGTATGATGTAGCTATAAAATGTAGATATTAGGACAATTTGTAATAGATATGTAATATTCATTATATAACTTTCACTAATAATGGACAAATATAATTATCAATTGGTCATAATACTATTTTCTTAAACACTTTTGTTAATTAGTGGACAAAGAAATTAAGATTGTTTATGCATATATGAGAATTGTTCAGTCATGTTGATTTAGATATAATTTCATTAATATTCATAAATAGACAAATATATAACTTACAATATAATATTGGCAGATATATGTGAATAAATTTCTCTCTATATATAATTTTCCAAAATAGTAAAACTAACTGTAACAAAAATTCAAATACATTATAGTAATAAAGTATAGATAAAAAAGAATGCAAAGAATTTATTATTATTTACATTACATAAAAGCATTCAAGTTAAAACTATAAAGGAAACAAATACGTGGATAAGATAAAATCTGACTGGTAGAAAGCTATCTATAGAGTAAAAAAACCTTTGTATTGAAAGAACAATACAACAATAACTTTACAATTAAAAATAAAGATGTTTATATGTAAAATATAGTTGTTATAAAATGATTATTGCTAAGGAGTTGAAATGCTTGATACAAGAAACTTTAACTCTTGAATCTGCTATGTTGTCATTGCATTAAATTGCATAGTATTCTGTATTGTTAAACATATGTGTAATATACTATTATGGTAGCATAATCAGTTTGTTTTGAGTTGGCATGAAATGAGTACAAGTATGTATACTAAACCATAAGTGCACATAGATTATCAAATGTAAATTCCATCACTCCAGTCAATACTTAAAATAAACGAATAGATTATCAACAATTTTTCCCAGGCAACATTCTTGATAATAGATTGCTATTATTTTATTGGTTTATTTTAAGCATTGGCTATTGCAATACCTATAGCTATTGCCAAATATTTTTTAAAAAAGTTTAAATGGGATAGTATGAGATTTTGAATTTACTACAAAGTATTTTAGCTCGGATGATCATATCTTGGTGACATTGTATGTATATATTTAGTGCAGTTATTTATTTAAAAACTATATTCATATATGTGCATGCATTCAAATATATATTAAAATTTATTTCAGTCTCATTAGACTGCATTTTGTTAATATTATGAAAATTAGTCTATTCAGCATTCTTAACTATATCTTTACTTCTTTCATCAGAGTAAGCATTAAAAAAAATCAATTTCCAGTTACCAACCAAAAAACAAAATCAGCTATCACTCTCTTTGGATGTAAGGTCTCAAATGTCTGTTTCATGTTTTCGAAAATGAGAAAGATGACGGTCACTATAAGTCATGTGGGCAAATCTCCTAGAATCGTCACTGGAGAGTTTGACTTTTGTTTATATCGGAGTGTTCTCCTTCACTTCCCTTCATAAGTCCCAAAATAAAGATCAAATAATTATCCTCAAACATATCCTATTTCATCGGAATTTATTACCATAATATTTTGATCAAAAAAGAAAAAGAAAAAATCAATTTCAAGTTTCTGAATATTACCTACCTTAAAGTGAACCCAATTCAACTTAATGATCTTTTTAATAAATAAATTTACTTTGAGAAACTTTTTTTTTTTTGGAATGGAAAATAAAAAGTTTCAGAAACTAATATGATTAATGCATTAGTAAATACAGATAAAAAAAGTTACAAAAAAAAAAAAATACTTTTTAAATTACTAATTTTTTTTCTTCCTCATATAGTATTAAAAAAAGGCTAAATCTTTATATTTTGATTATTGAAAAATATGTGCGTAAACTACACAAACTCATGCAGCGCAATGATCTTTTTAATTTTTTTAGCTGAGCACATTAGCCGATATATGCTTCACACCACTTTTTTTGCGATCGTATACATAGCACGCATCCTGTGCTTTTCTATAATGAACCACCACTACAATGAACTTTTGACATGTCATAATAGAAACAAAGTATTTGAAACAATCACAGGTCAATAACCAGTTGAAAGATTTTATTTGCATTGATATATGATGAATGAAATGGTATAGAGACAAACTGGAAGCACAGAAAATGATAATAATAAATTTTATGGAATTCATATAATAAAGCATTCATTTAAAATATCATAAAGAAATAATAATAGCATATATAAATGAAGTATTTGTAACATCAAGGTTTAGAACTTATCAAATTCATCTTCAAGTTAAGATTTTCTTACATAGAAATATATACAGTGTACAGATTACTAAATATCTCATGTGACTTAAAATAATATATGATTTTCAATTTACAGTTAACAAAAATGAAATATAGTAAAAGTATTATGACTCTGGATAACATTTCATTATCAATTATATTTGTGTGAAAATGTTTTCATTATTGGATGTCAATCGAGATTAAAGGCTGCATAATGCAATAATATTATCATCATTTGATCATTTTTACTGTTAGTCATACTCCATTAAAACACAATACTAAATATTTCTGCAACACAATCACTGATTAATCAAGAATTGAGATAGACTTGCTCTGCAGATACTTCCAACAAATCCTATAATGATTTGCAAAATTTAATAAAAGCTACTACTAACATGGCACAATAGTCAAGTATCAATGGCTTTGTGGTTAGCATAGCTGCCTTCCAAGGAGCTGGCTGGGGTTCACTTCCCAGTCAATGCTTTGGCACATGAAAAAAACATAGCACAATAACTGCAATAAAAGATTTAATTTTTACTAAATTTTGATTCAATTTAACCTGATCACTATCACATAACATTTAACAAGAATATATACACACTTATGTGTCTAAGGATTGTAATGAGTGCATTTTATTAATAATTATATGATGCACTATTTCCATTATTTAATATTTAATGTTAAATGTCTTTATAAAAATTCCAAATTTATTTGAACTTTTCAAATACATTCAATTGTTAGTAATTAGCACACAAGTTAATATGCAACACATAGTTTTGAGTGGCATTATTATCCTTTCTTCTTCAAGTGTAGTGGCATAACCAGTGGTAGTACTAGCATTGGAATCCAACCTGAAACTTTACATTTGTGAATATTGAATTTAAGCTGACATAGTTGGATAGAGAATCATATTAAATTTAATATTCACAAACTCAAAGATCCAGATTCAATTCCATTGCTAATAATGTTACCGGGTAGTCCAGCAACACCTGAAAAAGAACGAAGAATAATTTCACTTGAAGCTTGTGTTGTTTACTAATTTGTGTGCTATTATTAAAAGTTGAATGCATTTAAAAAGTTTAAAGTGTCAATTTTTCTAAAGACATTTAACATTCAATATTACAAAAAAATCAAGTCAGATGTCACATGATATAATTTCAATATTAGATGATGGAAATAGTCAACATATAATTACTATATTCATGTATCTAGATATCTTTAGAAATATAGTTTAAGTATTTCTTTTAAATAATATTCTATTACCCTAACCCACTTTATTATTAAAATATCAAATACATTCTTTTATAAATTGAGAATTCTTTTGATTATATAAAATTGTACAAACTTCATTTGTGTGTTTTAAAATGTAAAACTTTCATATTTTATTCATAAATGTAATTCCTGAGTAACTGAAGCACTCATTTATCACTAATGTATTCAATAAAATTGTAGAAAAAAGATTTAAAATAATAATGCACCAATAAATTGTAGTGCCTACTTAAAAAAAATTTGAAAATATATATTTTTATATCTTGGTATTAAAATTTAATATTTCAGTTTTACTGAATATATTTGCTGTTCTATTACATCATATAAAAAAAAAGCTTAACCAGTAATTAACAAAAATTTAAAAAAAATAATTATAATAAAAAATAAGAGAATTAATTTATCATTATTTTAATATTTCTGATGTACTTAATTTTCTTTTCTTTTGAAACAATATTGAAAAATCACTTACATATATCTGACATCTATTTTTGAAGATGTCCTGAAAGATATGAATTTGACTAAATTTCAAAGTGAATGCTATTTTAAAAATTTGAGTTTACTTTTTGATTCTTAATAACTAGATATCAGGTGGATAATTCTTAGTGCCAATAAAATGAAGAATTTGTCACATTGATATTTCATATTTCAGATACATTTTAACTACACAATTGATTGAATAAGATTATTAAACAAAATAACATTATTGTAACTTTCCTTTTAACCTTTTAATTATTCTTTTTCTTTTTTCCAGTACAATGAATACTTGTGTTTTTGTTTTGCTTTCATTTTTTAACAAATAAGATATTCTTTTATATTTTTTATATGACATCAATAAATTTTTATTTGATTAAATTTTTGCTAATATGGTATTAAAATAAAACCTAAATGTAAATATTAAATATTTAATAAAAAAAACAAATCTTTAACAATATACAAAAAAAAATTGTGTAAATTTATTTTTTGTAGCATAGTTTCATCAAAAAATGTCACGGCACAAGAGTGATTTCTTTTTCAAATGAAATTTAGTAATCTTTTGAATTATTATTATTTCTTAAAGTACTCAGTGATAAATGATGCCATCTGAATCATATAATTAAAACTAAAATTTTAAACAATTACTAAGTATTACAATCATTCATAGCTTTTCATTTAGTTCAATTTTTTACCCAAACCTGATGGAAGATTACAGTGTCAATGTGATTTATCATTACATCAATGGATTGTTTATTAGAAAAAAACCTACTGATAAACTTACTCACCAATTTTCCATTTTGTCAACACATTATTTGGTTTCTTGGCTAGGAAACAATTAATGAATATAACAGACACAGAAACTTGTATAACTAAAATTGTCTTAAACCAAATAATAAATAAAAGATGTAAATATTTTACTGTCTTTATAGACTTCTGATTTTTAAATTCTGAAAATTTCTGGAAAACCTACTGTAATATATACAGATTATGATTTCCAGAAAAAATATTAAATTATTATAAACATGCTAATGAATTTGGACAAAAGATCTATAATTTTACATTGATTTAATTAGCTTATATTAATTAAATTTTGATAAAAATAATCTTTTGCATTCTGTTATCTTTTTTTAGCAAACACTTTTTGTCTTAAGTTTGAATATTTTTACACACATTATTGCATTTTAGTCTTTCATTGACTAGTACAATATATTTCTAATTATTTTTCTTTTGCTGACTAAAATTAAATTACCATATTTTTACATAAAAATGAAAGGCATTTAGTGAAATCTGTAGAACTATTTTAGCATAAACATATATATGCACTATTTTTTATATAATATATATATATATATATATATATATATATATATATATATATATATATATATATATATATATATATATATATATATATATATATATATATATTAATTCAATATATCTATATTTATGTTTGTAATACTTAATAATTAAATTTAAAACTTATCTTAAAATTGGATTATAAATATTAGTGAAAGCTTGTAGAAAATCATATCACCTAAAATATTTTTATTTATGAATTTTAACAACCTTTAACTGGTTACTATTTTTTTTATCATTCTTCATTAATATATTTTATTTTGGTATTATGGATTTTATTTTCCTCACATTCCTATGGATTTATATATTTATTTATTCTCATATATCTATATATTCTAACTAATCACATCATGCATTCACCTATATACATGTTGCCATCATGGAATGACAAATATTAAAAATTTAATGAGATTTTATTTATATATTTTTTTAATTATAACTTATCTATCATGTAACTAACTAAACAAGCCATTAAAAACTAGAGCAAAAAATTAAAATCACATCACTCTGCAACATTATTTTATTTATCTGAAACCTATAAGCCAAAAGAAAAATTCCACTTTTAGGTATTCTCTAGATTTTAAATTTCAAAAGTTTTCAAATATTAACATTTCAGAGAGTGAAATACTGCTGTGAGACAATGGAAGTTAACCTTTATAATTCATTTTTAATTGGTTACTTGATTACTCATATTGTGGTGAAGCTCTAATTAAAAATTACAATGATATAATCTCATTAAATATTATGTATTTATATGTATAAAATCTATGAACATTTTCTATTATTATTATATACAAAATTAATTATACAATTTGTGAAAAATCAAGTTTAAAACTTAGTACAACTGATGAGAATGTAAAGTCCAAAATTTTGTGACTAAAATCTGATGTATCCATATGTATGATTATATACACTAAGACACAATGTTTTTAAGTAATCAGAATAACGAATAGTCTGCAACACCCTATGTTCAATTCCCACAATGTTCTCTTGCAACAAATGCTCTGCTGTTCTCTTGCAATGAATGCTCTGCTGTTCTCTTGCAATGAATGCTCTGCTGTTCTCTTGCAATGAATGCTCTGCTGTTCTCTTGCAATGAATGCTCTGCTGTTCTCTTGCAACGAATGCTCTGCTGTTCTTTTGCAACGAATACTCTGCTGTTCTCTTGCAACGAATGCTCTGCAATGATTCTATTTCTACCATTTTGCTAAAGTTCAATTCCCTCAATGTTCTTTCAGGTTGGCTGCTACAAAAATGGTTCACAATGGGCATACCTTTGCCCCAGTCCAGTTTAGCTGTACACAAACTCTTCGTAGTAAGCACTGTGACTGACCTTAAGCTCCTTACAGCTTCCATCTCTAAACAGTCTACTTCATTTGAAAACCACTGGAAACTCAACTCTTTATTCAGCTGCTATCCAGATGGTTTCCTCAGGCTGTGGTCTCCTTCAGCTATACCCGTGAACTACATTTCCACTGGCACTGGATATTAACCTAAAGCACTGATGCTAGATGTCTCCTTCTGGAATTGAACAGTAACTCTACTGTAGCTGCACTCAAATACTGTCTGCTACTCCTCACTGCTTACACTGCTCTGCCTAGTTGTTATACAGTTTTTTTATCACTTTCTGATAACTATAACAATCAATTATGTTGTCCAATCAGGTAAGGTCTCTTATCTAGAAATATTTGCAATCAGCAAATATTTCTTGGAATTATCATCCGCCATTATGTTAATTAAATTCCTCAGTTATCAGTGTGCAATCTGAAAACAATCTCTTGAATAAATATTAGTTTTTCTGGAGTGCACAAACTTGCATTCAATTTTTATAAAATACAACACCTTCCCCCACTCCAGAAAAACTCTTGTTCCAATTCCTTGATGTTTCATCACGTAAATGGCTAAACATGTAATTCAAAACTTATTCGCTACTCACAGGTTCCAAATGCGACTGTGCCATTTATTATATACCCTAAGACACAATGTTTTTAAGTAATCAGAATAGTGAATAGTCTGCAACACTCTATGTTCAATTCCCACGATGTTCTCTTGCAATGAATGCTCTGCTGTTCTTTTGCAATGAATGCTTTGCTGTTCTCTTGCAATGAATGCTCTGCTGTTCTCTTGCAATTAATTTTTTTGCTGTTCTCTTGCAACAAATGCTCTGCTGTTTTCTTGCAACGAATGCTTTGCAACAACTCTATTTCTACCATTTGCTAAAGTTCAATTCCCTCAATGTTCTTTCAATCTGGCTGCTACAAAAATGGTTCACAATGGGCATATATTCACCCCAGTCCAGTTTAGCTGTACACAAACTCTTTGTAGTAAGCACTGCAACTGACCTTAAATTCCTTACAGCTTCCGTCTCTGCAACAATCTACTTCACTTGAAAACTTCTGGAAACTCACCTCTTTATTCAGCTGCTATCCAGACGGTTTCCTCAGGCTGTGGTCTCCTTCAGCTAGACCTGTGAACTACATTTCCACTGGCGCTGGACATTAACCGCAAGCACTGATGCTAAATGTCTCCTTCTGGAATTGAACAGTAACTCTACTGAAGCTGCACTCAAATACTGTCTGCTACTCCTCACTGCTTACACTGCTCTGCCTAGTTGTTATACAGTCTTTTTTATTGCTTTCTGATAACTGTAACAATCAATTCCATTGTCCAATCAGGTAAGGTCTCTTATCTAGAAATATTTGTAATCAGCAAATATTTCTTGGAATTATCATCCGCCATTACGTTAATTAAATTCCTCAGTTATCAGTGTGCAATCTGAAAACAACCTCTCGAATAAATATTAGTTTTTCTGGAGTGCACAAACTCGCATTCAATTTTTACAAAATACAACATAATCGTATTTTAAAATTTCAGAAGTTGACTGTAATGACAGTTTGTATTACTTTCTTCTTAATTTGTGGTATACAGGATACATAATACCAAAAAGAATTTTAGCAGCAACAACAAAAAAATATCTTGAAGAAGATGAATATCCACATGATTAAAGACTGAAGAAACTAGGATGGAGTCAGATCATTATAGTATTCATGAACCAAAAAAAAAAACAAAAAATACTATAATACAGCCACGAAACAATATTCATAGTTTTAAAAAAAAGATGCACAGCATTTATAATAAAATACAATACACAGCTATATATATAACTAATCAAAAACCACACAAAAATATTAAATTATACCATCTGTAGAACTTTTATAAATTTTCAAGTGGAAATGTTTGACAAATCAACCAGTCTCTGATGGTCATACGTTTCTGCCAATAAATAATTAATCATCCTGAAAACTACCCGAAATTCTTTCAAACAAAAAAAACAATTTCTATTTAAATTTAATCACAATGTACAATATGATATTAAACTTTGATCATAATTTTAGTAATAATTTAAATAAAACCTCTTTTATAATGGCTTAATATTTTTATTTACGTATACATAAATTGAATTCTCTGCAGAAATCACGAGCGAATAAGTAATAGTTTATCCGTTTGGAAGACTATTTTTATCAAGAGTAATTAATTGTTAAATATAATAAACTTTTTAAGATTCATGGGCAATAATAATGCAATCTAACTTCAAATCCAGACCAGTAAGCAGACTTCGTTTTTTTCTAAGATCTAAGAAAGCTTTTATGTTTTTCGTTCAAATAGACAGCTCAAATAGCCCACCTACTAACTATTCAATATTGCTCAATAAATGAATTTGTAGATATTTTTATCTAGATGATAAAACAAGAGTAGAAAACACTAAAAACCTCACCACCTGGTCAATGACAAGCCCGGTGGGTTTTGTTTTAATGTACGTTTATGAGAGACCGATCGATAGCGAGGTTTTTGTCCTGCAGAGGAGATTTGAAGATTGTTTTGTCTTTAATCTAAATTAACTTATGTATATGTTAAAGATTAACAAACTTTAAATAAAATTTCAAATGAATAATTTCTTTTACATAAAATTTATTAATGAGAATCTTAATTTTTTTTTTCTCTCTTTAACAATCAGTTTAGTTATTAAGGATATAAAGAATTGTTATTTTTATAGAAAAAGAAAACCACTTCTCCAACTTCAAGGAGGTTGTTCACTGGAAAACATAATATTATCTTGAAAATGTGTTAGAATTTGATTAATGCTAACAAAAGGAAAGACTATTATTTTGGATTTAATTTTATCAAATATGGGAATAGCTACAACTTTTAAAATCCTAAGCATTCTACTTTATCCAGAGAAAACATTTGCTATACATGTTAGACATTTTTCACTATTTTCTTTGCTCTATTACAGAGCTTTAAGAAGAAACTAAACATTCCAAACTTGATATAAAATGTGAGGTTACTTAAGAAGTTTTACCTTTAAACAAATCTCAAATATCAAAACTTTTTTATATAAACAGCAAATTATCTTAACTTTAAAAATAAATATTTTTTTTTTCTAAAAAATACTAATTTAATGATCCTTCCAAATTGAAGTTTAAGAATTTTTTCTCCCTCATCTTCAACATTTATCATCATATGAAATGTACTAAATAGACAGTGTAAATGTGCACATACATACACATATTAAATAGAAATTTACTCACTTTAGCACAGACATCAACTCAAAAGCTAAACTTTCTTAGTTTGATCCCCAAACTGGACAAAGTAAAACAATTGTTTGATCAATTGAATTGAATTGACATGCTTAGCCTGCCACTTTGGTCCTAAAAACATTCATAAACAAATAATCACGTAACTATTTTATTATTCTATTTTAGAGTGAAAGTGTTAAGCTTAATGTACACACAATTATAATGTATGTTCCCAAGATAAATAAGTTTATTATCAATCATTTTAGGCTCGAAATTATATCATTTCTATCCCATATATATGCTTTAAACTTTAATTAAAGATGACAATAGCTATTATTAATTAATTGTAATTTACATGGAGTAATTAATTCATATGCATACCATTTTTTCATTTTTTATTCTTGTGATTAGATTTTATTAGGGGTGGATCAATTTTTCCATTTTTAATTAAGATGTGCTACTACAAACTTATACCCCTGTTCATCCTTTTTAAAATATGCTCATATGGGTGTGTTTATCAATGATAAATAAAATGATTTATTATATATATGGTAATATAGATACTTTTAATAGTTTTAAATAAAAGAATTTTAAATAAAGTCAGGATAAACATTAATTACTTTAATGAGACTTTGGAAATTGCTTCACTTTTGTTAAGTTTGTAATGTTTAGATTTAAATCAGTTACAGAAACCTTCAAACAGTTTTTCAAATTTAAATCAATCTGTCATGACCATAGTTTGTTCTTAATCATTTTCATGCATGAAAATGCTTTTTAGCATTTATATGTTGTTAGAAAATGATAGATATAACTCTGAGCACATTTTATCAGTTCTAGAAAATCATCATGGTGGAACGATCAATCAACAAAAATTAAATACATCAGAAGCAACTGTAAATAATGAAAGTTCATTAAATTTCAATTTTAATAAAGAATTAGTTTTGAGATCAATAAGTTCCATTTGTATGTTACAAGGCATCATCAAAACTTTTGTTTAGTAAGTGAAAGTAATTTATAAATATCAGCATGCAGTTTCCTTTTTTAGCAAAATTACTAAAAATGTCTGCTAAAAGACTCTTACAATAATCTGAGTTTTTAGTATATTCTGTAAAGTTACCATTATTTTCAAGAGATTCATTGTGTTTTTTTAATTTAATTCTCTGTTTTCTAACTGGGAGATGAATAGTTTTAATTTCATTTTTAATGGACTGGTGTCAATTATTAAACTAGGAAAACAATATGTTCTTGACTTGCTGTTTCAAATTTAGATCATTGTGGTGTCTGGTAACATCAACTAATAATGCTAAATCAAATAGCCATTTCTCATCACATTACAGTTTTTTTTACTCATACAGCTCATTCCTCTCTTCCAGAAAATCTCTAACACTGTTTCAGTTTCAGATATCTAATTAAAAAATGTCCTCTAAAAAGCCAGCACACATCACAATGAACAATGAGATCACCATATTCCATATTTACAAGTTCATAATATTCTATGAATTCTCTTCTGTTAAATTCTTTTACTCTAATTTTATTCACGCACTTTACAACTGGTATCACAACATGATTCAAATTTAAAATTTTTCTACACAGAGATTCTTCACATATAATACAGTGATACTTTAGTAGAGAGCAACCTAGTATTGATTTTCTATACATAACTTTATTTTGTCAAATATGTCTGACTCTCTGGTTTTACCATGAAGTGATTAAAGACTGATATGTTCTTCAAAGATGTTAAAATTACCATCAATTCCTCTTATGAAAATACTTAATTGGCTTACATCACATGTGTTAGCAGATTCATCCAAAGCTAAATAAAAGAAAGAACCATTTATTTGCTCAGTAATATCATGGAAATGTTCTTTGATGCATCTTGTAATGTTTTGCTTGGATAAAGCAATTTACTTTTGTTTCAATATTCTTATAACCCAAGACATTTTCCAAATTTTCCAAGATAGGGCTTAATGATTTCCTGTCCATCAGAGAAAGGCTTGTATTTTTTAACCAACACAAAGGCAATTTCACAAGATCCCCCAGCATCGCCACACTTTTGTAACCTCATTTTCACAAATATGTTTTGTCTCCTTTTTATTTCTCCCTTTTCCTTAACTACATATTCTCTCCATAACATAAACACTGAAACTAATTTCAGTTTTTCTTCTAATTCAGTTTGATGTTTTCTATAGTGTCTGTTAAGATCATGTTTTCTATTATCTGAGAGAATGCTTTCACAAACAATGCATAATGATTTTTCTATAGGACCCACAATAAATAACTCATTTTCCATAGTTTATTAAACTGATATTTGCTATCACCTTCTGCTTATTTTTTTTACAGAGTAATGGTAACTGACTAAAAAATATTTCAAAAAAGAATGATTATGATTAAATAATTTATTTAAATTAATATAACATTTTAAACATTAAGAACATTCAAAAACAGTTATACAAGTTTATGACAAGATTCCTGTTTTTATGAAGGTCTAATATAGCTCTATGAATTTAAAAATAATATATATAAATTTATAGAGTTTTTAATCTCTCTCTCATAATATATTATGTCAGATGAAATACAAGATCGTTTCTTGCCATAAAACAGTCAATCAACTGGCAATCATACACACAACCCAAAGAGCCTCATAACAAAAGTTTTACTGGCTATCAGTTAAATATTAAGAGTACACCTATTATCCACAAATAATTAAAAAAACGCAAAAACAAATACATACTAATACATCAAATAATTGCAGGTAGTTAGCAAATTAGAGGAGCAAGCAAGAACTTGACATACACTTTTAAAATAAAATAAAATATTTTTAAATTTACAGCATTATATTAAACTTTCATGCAAACAGAAATCTTATTTTAAACTTAAGGAACTATTAACAAAAGCATGTAAGTTCAAAAACACAGAATTGTTCACACATATTAAATCAGAAGTTCATTGGACATTATAACACAAGAGCCAGTAACAAACTGATTGATTAATTGGTCATGCATGGCAGAATTTGCAGGTGAATGTTGTATCAAGGTCAAACAAGTATAATACTGGTGTAATAAGTTCACACTTTAGAATTCAGTGACAGATTAATTGTGTATTTATGTATATATAATTTTGTATAATATTTTTTTTTTTTTAATTTTTCTCTGAGGTTGAGTGCCCCATTTCTAATCATGTAATGCACCACTTTTGGCATATGCATCATAAGCTGGACATTCTGGATTATATGTTATAAAATTCAAGTTATAAATATGTGTTTATTTTACAAATTACAAATGGATAGGATTATTCTCACAGTCATGGGTGAGAACATTAAGTAATAAACAGCTTTCCAAAACATCCTATAGTAAAAGCACACATAATAGCAATAATGTTTTATATAAAATTCTATTATGTGAAAGATAAAAATTTTATAAATTACTACAACTTAATCCATATTTAATAAACTGATCAAGTTTATAAATTCTAAAAACAATATCATTTAGAACAAAAATATCATATAGCATTATCATTTAATTGTTACTAATTTTCTTCTTTTCTGAGCCAATGTAAATAATCTTACATGGAGTAGTTATAAATTCAACCAACAACAAATTAAGTCTTACCGCAAGTATTTCAGTGCAATGGAAAATATATTTAAGGTTTACAGATTAATTTCCAATTGAATAAAGTAAAATAAATTTAGCAATTGAAAGAAATTGCCATTTTAAATCTTTCACATGACTGACCTTCTGAGAAAGCATTTTATAAGAAATAATCAAATGATTACTTTTTATTTCAGTTTTTATCAAAGATATTATGGGAATTTATTGACATCATTTGTTTATGACAAAAAAATTAAACAATTATTTATTTATTTGCATTATTGATTTTTTTTGATAGCTTAACTATTAAAACAAGATATTATGAAAAGAATATGTCAAGATTATAACCAGAAGATAGATTCTATTAGAGACTGCCTTCAATTCTGATACTGTAATCATAGTTTGAGAGTTAATTACATGATTTACAATTTATATTTATCAACATTTGCATAGATCAATGATTGTTAAATTGCAAGCAGATGGCTGCAATGACTATGGGTTGTCCTAAATGTATTTATAAAACTCCAGTTGCATTTAGAAACTTCAAATCTAGCTAGCTTTATCATAAAATCTGGAAGAAGAGGTTTCTTTGGCACCTCATAAGAATTTCATTTTAAACATCAAAATTCAATTAATTTACCCAATCAACTTGGTAATGAAGAAAAATAAAAATTGTTGTAATTGGTTTTGGAGATGATTTATCATTTATGACTTTTTTAACACCACTGATTTTAACATTTTAAGTTTCTGTTACATTAGAAACTTTAATAAATACTTTGTGATAGTGTTTAGAAATCATTTGTTATATCATGACTCTCTTATTCTTATATTGTTTTCATGGAGAGGAGTTCTTTTAAGTATTTAACAATGTAAAATTAAGTTCTTTCCAAAATAAAGTAAGCACATATATTAGGGATGTCATACCTTCATGGATAATCTGAAATAAAATTCAGGTTGCCTAATTAAGAGAAAACATCAAGACTTAAGTAAAAATTTAAAATTCTGATATACAACAAATATTTATTAAATGTTGGTTATCAAAAATATTAATATTAGAAGAGAAAAATAAGCAAATGTATATTTTTATGTTTTCAAACAATTTAGAAATGCCAATTTTGTAAGATTTCATTTTTCATTTACTTTTGTTCCAAAGACTCTTATCATTTTTTAAGCTTTAGTCAGATTCCTTATGAGAGCCACAATCTAAGGCTCATTATTTTTATTGTTAAAATGCATTATCCTTTAGTTAGTTAAAAATATTCCAAATAATTTACATTAAAATGAAAAAATGTATACTCCTAAATATAAATCCTAAATTAAATAGCACTTAATTTAAAATATCTAACAAATAGACATTGGGAATATCTGCATTGGCCATGAATAAAAGAGTTTAAGCTGGAGTAAACTTTTGGAAACTTTTCAGATTTTAAGCAACTAAGAACTTTTCTTTCAAATACTTGATTAATAATTAATCCAGATAAGCATTCCATTATTTACTGGTAAATATAAACATAGATATTTTTAGCTATTTAAAATCATATATATATATATATATATATATTATTAATAAATATCTATATATATATATATATTTTAATATATATATATATATATATATATAAATTAAACATAGCTCTATGCATATATGTAAACAAAGGGAGTAAATAATCTTTTCTAAGGCTATAAATTATAAGCACTCTAAATGCTAAACAAAAAACCAAGATGAATTCATCTATTTTTGGAGCCCTGATATTTATAAGCATACTTTTATCAATATTGATGGTAATTCTGATTAAAATAAACCTTTACTGTGTTATTTAATTTAAAAAATCCTTATAGGCAAATTGAATTAAACTTCCAACTTTTGATTTGTCAATTACAGAATCAGCACTAAAAATATTTGTGCTTTGTAGCAGCATTAAATTTAAATATTAGTGGTTTATTAATTCTAATAGAATATAGAGATGACACCATTATTCAGTACAGTTTTTCTTATAAAATGAATAAAAAATCAGCATAAGAATATTAAAAATAGCAGTTACAGAGTGAGTTGAAGCCAAGAAAATAAAGTTACAGTCTCTTCTGCTATACATTAATATATCAGCCAGATGGAATAAGCCACTTAATATATATTAAACTAATAATAAATTCCATAAGGCTGGGGACATCTCTTTTGTAACACCTTGATTATAAAAATTAAATAAGAGATATGTAAACATTAAATTAAATGTAGCTCAAATGTATATGTGTAAATAAAGGGCTATGCGTTGAAAGCACATAAACATTGAAAAAGTGATCAAGAATAAAATGAGTCCCCCATTCTTGGTGTTCTTATGTTTATAAGCATACGTTCATCATTATTATTGATAATTCAGAGTAAAATTAATATATCATCCAGATGGAGTATGACATTTAATATTTAATCATACTAATAAAGTATTCCACAAGGCTGGAGACAACATCTTTATTTTAATATCTTGATTATAATAATTAAATAAGATTTAATACACAAACAACATTAAATTTAAAAAGAAGCTTAATGTATATATGTAAACAAAGAAAATAAATCAACTTCCCTCAGACTTTAAATTAAAATCACTCTAAATGTTAAATGAAAGACCAAGAATAAAATGAATCCATATATTCTTTGGCTGTGATGTTAAAGCATACCTTTGTCAACATTGTTGATAATTTATAAGTGAATCAGCCAGATGAAAAGTGATAATCAATATTTATTAAACTAATAATCACTTCCACAAGGCTGAAGACAAAATCTCTCTTTTAAATAAAATTTAATATGAAAACATGAAATTACATAGACATTCAATGTGTATATTTAAACAAAGAGAGTAAATCATTTCCGCTTAGGCTGTGGTAATTCAGATATCAGCCAGATGGAATATAGCAGGGGTGGTCAAGTTTTGTGTTCATAAGATCTACTTTTTATTTTAAAAATGTGTTGAGATTGACTAATTGTCATTGATGTAGTCTAAGTGGAAGGAGTTGTAAAATACATACTATTTTTATATATCTACCTATGTAAAAAATAACAATTATTTAACAGGCTAAAAAACTCATGGCCAGAAAAATTAAATCAACATGAGTAATTATTAACAATATTTATTAATTCAAATTAGCTACATTAAGTCAAGATTAAAAATATTATTTTCAATAATGATAAGATTTAGTGGAGTTTACCTATCTAAAATTGAAAAAAAATTTAGAACAAAAACAAAAATAACAAAAAAACTTGAAAATCTTGACTTAATTTGTTTCACTCATAATCCAACAGTTCTTGCCAGATTGGCCTCGTGATCGACCAAAATTGGCTTCACGATTGTGTGGATCACAATTGACTTGTTGGCCACTCCTGGAATATAGCACTTAATATTAAACTGATATTTCATACAAGGTTGAATTTAAAATCTTTTTTAAACACTTTGATTAAAAACCTGCTTTAGCAGGGAAAACATTAGTTGTGTTATTGACTTATTTTGGCTAATCTTGTGGAATTTTGATTTTGGGGTAATTTTAATTACTTTATTGAGTAGTTTAGCTTTAGGTTTTTAATATATATATATATATAATTAATAATATGGTAATTTATATATATATATTGAAGCGGTCATATATATATACATGCATATATATATATATATGTCATGAATATATTGTTGCCATTATGTTATAATTCTAAGGCATTTAAAAAAAATAATATATAAAAAAAATTTAATTTATTATGAAATTTAATTCTATAACAAAATTTAATATTGTTATGTATAGGCATGTGTGAGTAAGGGAGGGGGGAGGTTCAAATCAGCAAAAAAAATTTAACTAATTAATTAAAATCAACTGATGTTCAAAAAAATGTATAAATTAAAATCTAATTTTTGAATTTGTATTTTAGTATATCATTGTCAGTATGATAAAAAGTGACCAGAAACAGGTAATTACCATAAAAAATTAAATAAAACTAAAGGTATTCAGAATTTAAAAAAGAAAAATGCATTTAATAAAATTTTAAAATTAAACTAGATCAAAATTGTGATCAGTAAGATTTATTTAGATAGCAAAGAAAATAATTTTCTCTAAATTTTAAAATTAATTAATCAATTTGGAAAACATCTGGATGCCTTTGTTTTTGAGAGGTATATATATAGAAACAGGTAAGAAAGTTATTGTAAAGTTTTTTAAGTTGTTTAATTACATCATGCTATGACCAATTAGTAGAACACATCAATTTCTCTGACCATTTTTGGAGGAGCATGAGTATAGAGTTCCCTAGTACTATAAAATGTGATGCTGCTAAAGTTCCTGCCTACAATTGATGATGAAAATTGCTGACATGTGATGCCATCACCATCAAAAGAAAGTCCCCTGGTATATAATGTCAACAAATGACCAGCCAGCCAATATCCAAGAGCTCTCCCCCATAGGACCAATAAACTATACTGAGAGGTTCAGATTAGTGTTTTATTATCTATCAAAATCCTTCCGTCTGTTAAAATAGTGATTTATTTTAACTTTATAACTTTCAATTTACAGGTAAATAATTAAAGCCTCTCTAATATTCTGCTAAATAATTATTTATTAATCGTTATTTTAAATCTGTTTTTCTTAGTATTACATAAAATATTCTTATTGTATTATCAAAATGTTTTCATATTTTATTATAACATGCGCATGCTTAATTAATTTTACATATTAAAAAAGACTGACTATTGAAATATACACGTTCTTAAATCTGCTAGACTTATTATTTAAAAATCAGATGAAGAAGGTAAAATTACAGTGAATAAAATATTTAGTAGTTCCATAATTCAGTCAAATCATCACTCTCTCATTGATCCTAATTTGCTTTTTTTATTTGCTATTTTAAACTTATATATTTAAAATCTGTACTCTAAAATGTCATTTAACCATCAACACAATTACAATTATTTATATAAAACTTTCAAATTTAAAATTAAGATCAAGTGTTAAAAAGTTAAAAGCAAACTTTATTTTCTGGTTTGGGAAGGGACAAATATATATGTATACTGCATACAGGTGATTTATAAACAACTTTCAATTTTAAAATAAAATTTAGTGTTCAAAGTTAAAACTTAAAACTTTGTTTTGTTTTAAATATATATATATATATACACACACACTATAGGTACAATAGTTTAATTCTATAAAACTTTTAATATAATTTAATGTATTATCATTGTAGACTATCGTATCAATATTTCCTTATATCAATAAGACCTATGGGCAGATCTCCAATTAATCAGGGAATAATTTTATCAGCAGAGTTTTTTTTATATATATCATAACTGTGTAGGCCTTGGTTAAGCCTAGATAACAGATGTAGTGTACTAAACTTATGGCATGACCATTCACATTTTATTTTACATATTTATTTAATTTCAAGGCCGAATATTCATTATATCCAATTTCTTGCCTATTTCATTGAGTTTCTTCTGCAGGCATATATCCCTGCTTTGGAAGATTTAATTTGCTAGGTCTCTTTTAAATATGATCCATGCAAATGTGGAAATATTCCTTTTACTTCATATCTGTTGGACCTTCATTTTATATCACAATGGACTGTGGATCATTCCTGCCAGTTGATGAGATTTATTAATGATTATGGGTAAGGTGCTCATTCCTTCCTACAATGATTCATTTATTTCACAGAGACTTGGAAATGGCCTCACAGAAGTGAGCATATTCCAGTCTACCTCATCACTGGACTGTTTAGTACTGTAGCAACCTAGTACTGCCTTCTTTCTTTATGTATGTTAAAATCTGGTATTGGGAATTGGTGTGTCATGATCATAAGAATTAGGCGATCATCTATTTTGATTATATTTACTAGAGATTTAACTCTCTCATTTAAAGCTATTTACTTAGAATCATGTACCTGCTTGAGGTATGTCTGCCCCAAAAATAAAAATAAATACATCATCTGAAGTCCCTTATATGTATATAATATGCAGTGAAACTTTCTACACATGTAATCACAAATTAAATGTTATGTAGTCCCATCTCTTATGATTCTAGCAATAAATTAAGCAATAGTCATTTCTTTTATTTATTTATTTGTTTATAATGTATCACTAATAAAGTGTTTGTATCCTACATATACATTGAATTGGACATCTTGTTTATCACAGGGAAGTCATATAGTTATAATCTAATTCTAAGAGTGTCTCTCTCCCTGATTAGTGATCCAAATAAAATAAAATATTGTGTGCCTTGGAATGAGTTGTAGTGGCATAAATAATCCTAGTGGTGATTTTGCTGTTGTATGCTAATCCTGAGCTTTACAATATATATATATATATATATATTGGAATTGAATCGTTGAGGTTGGGAGGAGATCGCTTGATTGATAAAGTGCATGCACTTGGAATGCATTTACAATCAAGTGCAACACTTTTAAATAAAATTTAAAAGAAGTTACATCTATTTTATCCATTTAAAACAACAACAATAACTACTCTATAATCTAGCTGGTACATACATGAGTAATAATGATTATAATATCCAAGGTGCTCAAATATATTTTATTAGCCTAACCTCTAGATATTCTTATATGCACACCAAATGTATTTAGTGTGTATGTTGGATAAAATATTCTTCTAATATAAATGAATAGGTTTATTTGCTTAAGGCTAGAAAATTAACTCTTTTTTTTCCAGATTATCTATAATTTAGATCAATTAATCATCTTAGGCTTTTTATTAAATTATAGGTGATTATTTTTAAGAAAGTAGGACTCTTATAAACTTCTCTAACATTCTGCCCTTGATGTGATTAAGATATCAAAGGGATTTTTCTGTACTTTATCATGCCACAATAAATGATACTATTCTTAAAATGGAAAATGAAAAATAGGAATGGTGCAAATAAATTAAGTAAATAAAATTAATTTTAAACAAAATGTAAGTATGACTAAATTGTATTAAAGGATGTGGATGATAATGATGACTTCCGTTAATAACAAACAGCCATATAATCAATACTAATGATTAATTTATTACTCATAAATCAATTATATCAAAAATATTCAACAACAAATGTAATTATAATAATAAAAGTTCTCTAAACAATTCCCAATAATATTGTGTTGTTTTATTTATTCAATATTTTAATGTTGGATTATAACTACCTGTGTTATCAAGAAAAGTGGTGCAAACAAAGCACTCTATTGGAGAAAGTTATACAATATTTATACAGAGCCTGAACACCAATTACAGTTATGTCTAGGAATAGTTTATTGCACTCTTTAATGTCTTAATAATAATATAAGATTGTAAAGATAACAACCTTTATTTTAAGCATCAGTTAGATTGCTTAACTCTTTTAGGAACAAATAAACAATTTAACCAGTTATAGTATGATTGTTATTAAAATACATAAATTAATAAATACAACAATCATATGTTGAGTAGCAATGACTTATTGTGTTTATAGCTTATAACATCTCAACTTCAAATATTTTATTAGAAGTCTGCTTCCACTAACTAATCATGTTTACAAGCATCACCACCATGAGAGTATTTTACTACAATACATGGGATCTTATAGATCATATGAACATTTCCTGGGTGAATGGAAAGGCAAACTTAAATGATTTTTCCTTCATTGATTAAAAATACCTGAGCTGCAAAAGATAAGAGGTTGCTCCCAAGAATCAATAAAACAATTAACAAATTAATATTAACAGAGTTATGACAATGTGTACAATACATCTCCAATATCAGTAATGTAATAAACACACATTTATACCCAACTATACTAGAAATCTAAAACATTACCTGTATCTTTCTTATACCAGTATTTTCATGACAACTTTATTTAAATTGCAATAAGAACATTTTAAATATTCAAACAAAACAATGATAAAATAAAATTAACTACATAATCTCTGTAAATGAATAATCCACAATATCGAATGAATGTTTGAGATTTTATTCAGATATATTTTAAAATTCCAATTGTATCTGAATATCACTGGAGTTGCACTAATAATAAATTTATAAGTATACGAGTAACACTTAATCTAGATAGTTATAATGAATTCCTTCAGAGATTGAATTTATAATCAAAATTCACCAATAAGATTTCCCAAAACTTTGAACAAATCTTAATTATTATTTGTATTTCAACAGATGTAACAATTTGTTCATTTATAAATATCATTTTCATAATTTGTAATGTCTTGATTGTTGTATAAAGTTTGAAAAGTGAATCAATTTAAATCTATAATTCTTTGACTAAGATTGTACTCAGGTATCATTTAGCTTAAATGAAAAATTTTAATACACCAGTTGTAGCAATATATGATATCCAAAGATATAAGTAAGATTTTGCCCATATGACAAACAAATGTCAGTAATCCATAGGTTTGAGTAATTTGATAAATGTTACTATACTTCAGGTCACCTATTAGATTATGAAACCAAGCAAAATAATAAGTAATTCACTGACTCAAATTTGAATTTATGAGACTTCTTTATAGTTTAAGCAGTTTTCATAAATGCACTTCTTTGTAGTTTTAAGCAGTTCTTGTAAAAGCTTATTTACTCAGTATGATAATACATGAGTTTCTATGGTGATCGTAATATTCACAGTAATTTTTAGGGAGATAGCCAACATCATTTTCAGCAAGTTATTGTAATTTTAAAGAAAAAACAAATGATCATGAAAATGTTCTTACATACAGTATAATTCCATAGCAATTTCAAAATTTCAATTAATAATATGAACTATTAAATGTTGTTTCCTTTTAAAATAGTATTTGATGATAGTAGTTGTTGATGTTTTAATTTATCCATTTGGATCAATGAAAAGAAATATTTCACTGAGCTAATCAAAATGCCTAGCAGATTTCTCTACTCCTCCATGTTGAAGAAGGTTAATAAAATAGTTAAAATTAAGTTTCAATTTGGTAAGCTTTTTAGTACACTGAAATTTAGCAAAGACTACCAAATGCAATGGGTGGTTATCTTTATAGCTTAGTGCCATGTGTTCTGTGATATCATTAAATATCACCCACAATACTTCACATTTCAAGTTTGTACTGTGAAAATTTGTTCCATTGCTATGGTAACTATTAGAAGCAGGCAAGTTTCAAAGTTTGATGAATTTAAAAGTGCCAAATTTTGAAACAAAATATTAAAATGAAGATTTAAAATATTATATTTCTAATATTAAGTACCGAATTACAATAATTGTGAATAACTAAAATACACAATTGTTTATTTTGTAAACAAACAGTTTATAACATTAGGATATTAAATAAAATAATTTATTAAATTTTGAAGTTCTCATAATTTTAAATTGATAAACTTATTAAAATAATTCATTAATTACACAATAATAATAAATTTAATTCAAATATTTTACTTTTCAAATTGTTATATTACGAAGGAATAACTTTTGTGCACATGCACAAATATCCATTCAAACACAGTGTCAATATTTACTATTCTGGCTAAAAATAGTACTGATTGTCTAGCTCTCTTATTAAATTATTATTGTATTATTATTATTATATCAAACTGTTGTCTTTCTTGTAATTAAGTTTGTATGTATTTTATCCTGTATACTTTTCTTCTAATATTAGTTTTGTGTATGTTTTTGTTTGGTCTAAGAAAAAATAGTTCAATTTTTAAAAAAGGAAGCCTTGAAATGTATGTTTTTTCCCTTTGGTATACTATAATTGATACGTGAAGATATATTGAACTATTTTACCCAATCTGTTGTTGTGTTATATTGGAAGAGACACCTAAATTTTATCTCTGATCCTATTATTGACCACAATGAGAATGACTATAGAGATTGATATAGTCCATTTTATAAGAAAAGAGAACCAATAAAATGTTTTACAGTTAAAGGTTGTGCCTATTAATTCAGGTGGTAAAATATAAGGTTCAATATATATATTACAAAGAAATCAAGTCTAAATTGTGAGCTTTCTATATCATCATCATCATTATAAACCATTATCAATCCACTGCAGGATGAAGGTCTCTCCAAGTTTAATCCATCTTCTCCGATCTTTAGCTTCTCTTCTCCACATCACCCCTACACATTTTCTTATTTCATCCATCCATCTTACATGTGGTCTCCTTCTGGGTCTTTTACAATCTCTTGGAATCCAGTTTAAAATTTCAATTGTCCATCTATTATCATCTCTTCTAGCAATATGTCCAGCCCAACTCTACTTCAATCTTTTAATTTTTTCAATGAGGTCAGTAACATCTGTTTGTTCTCTTACCCATACATTGCGTTTTCGATCTCTTCTTGTTACTCCCAACATACATCTCTCCATACTTCTTTATATATATATATATTGTAAAGTAAATTAGTTTTCACACATGCACTATGAATTGACACACATTTCCCATCAATAAAAGTTTTAAAAGCATAAAAGGATGAATGTACTAGTTTCTTTTTACAATATTACACATATAGATAAGAGTAAACATTTACTAAATTCTACTGACAGAATTATTATTTGGCTGTAATGCTTTATTGATCTATTTATCTCAACCTACCAAAAAGAGAAAAAAAAATCATAATTTTGGCACATACTTTAATTGCTGGTATATTCATGACATGAAGCTCAAATCTTGAATGGTATTGAGAACGATTTCCTAGTATCTTATAATTTCCCAAATGAGCTCAATATTTTTTCAAGATAACTGACAAATATAAAACACAAAAAGCCATATAATATGATAATTTTTATTTAAATGCAAAATAATGCCAACATTACATTTTTAATGTGCAATTAATTTTATTCTTTCAATCTGTTGATGTCTGAATTGTTTAGAATATTTGACTTTCTGGTGGCTAATAAAGGGGATATCTTGTTTTATTGGCAAATAAATATTGATTTGATAATTAACACTTGCAGGACATTACCATGCTGTTTCTTATGTAAAGATTGTTTCAAGCAATCTAATAATTACATTGTTAAAAAGTAAAAAAAAAATTTTTTTAGTAATCTTGGTCAGTCAAAGTCAATCACATAATTATTACCATTCTATTTGTTTTTAAAAGATTTTATAACATTTGAATACTAAAATGTCAAGATCAGCTAGTAATTGATCAATGAATTTCTACTACTGCACTAAAGAAATACTCTTAATATCTCACATTCAAAAAATGAAAATCATATCTCATGGACAAACAGGCCAATTGAATGAATAAGTAATTATATGTCTTGTTAGTTACTCAGGAGGTCATACGTATCAAAATATCAAAGTAAAAAAATCGATTCTAGAAATTTTCAGTTTTTGAGTCTACAGCATTTAACCTACATCAGTTAAAAAAACTATATTATAATATAGTGCGATGATTGTGAGTTATGAGAAAAATACCATATAGTTGTGGATAGTGAGTATATTGTTTATCTTTACGTTAAATCTCTAACCTTATCTTTAACGATCATCAGTAAATTTAATCATTATTACACAAACTAATTTAAGTTTTGAGATTCCACTAAGAGCAAAGAAATGCAGTAAATATTTCTTTCAATAAAATTACTATTTAATATATGTAAACTATAAAAAAAAAGGCATCCCTGGAGTAAACTGATGAAAATGAAGAGGCTTCCCACCATGATAAAAGATTAGTGAAAAATCTCAAAAGCTATAAAAGATAAATGCTTGTTGCTTAAAATAAAAGCAACTAATTATTTTGACATCTTACTTGACCCATTTTATCTTTACAAGAAAAAACTCTTAACTAAAACTCAGTTATTGTTTTTTCTCCCTCTCCGCCATCTCCTGATTGTCATTTATGAATTCATAATCCTTCATAAATGGTGTTTGAATATTGAAAGTAAACATTTAAAAAATGGGGAACAAAATCATCTGTATTTATGAAAGTTTGTTATGTCATATTATTTATGATTTTTGAAATATTCAATTTGTCAGAAACGGTTAATTTACATAAATATTAAAAAAAATAATAATAACGCAATACAAAAAGTGCATTTAATGATCAGAATTCGAAAATATATATACTCATCGAAAGTGAAAATATTTATGTAATAAATCTATCATATATTGAAGAAATGTATACTAAAAGTTTGAGTGAGGTTCAATGGTTATTTTTTTTAAAAAGAGAGAGAAAATAAGATTTATAGTACTGTATACCGATAATTAATTATAAATTATTAATACATAAGAGATAAAATTATTAATAAAATTAAATTTGGTAGTACTTTCGTAGAAATAAATTTTACAAAAATAAAATATGCTTAAACCGAAAGACTTAATTAAATTCTACTTAATAAAAAAGCAAACTGCAAACGCATAACAAAGTTTGTAGATATATATATTAAAATCAAAAAAGTATAAGACTGAAAGTAAATTACACGGATAAATAAATAAAGACATACCATTGACATTATTGAAAAATTTAAAATTCCAAAATAGAAGTTATCTAGATTCTAGACATACTATTATACATGAAGTATAAAAGTGAACCCCAAGAGATAAAAGATCTGCAAAGATATTATATGCGAGATATATGCAAATACATAATACTTTTTTTTCTTGAGCGATATGTAAAATGGAAGCTATTGTTTAAAAAATTCAAGAAAACAGAAAAAAAACCTTTATTTTTTAATTACAAATAATGATTGAATAAAAGTATTAAGAATTTGGTATGTAATGTATATTTACCTTAAGCAAGTATTCATTAATTTCAGAGATGAACTTCAATGTTATTTGTCTACACATTAAAATTTTAAACAGGCAAAATTCTCCATACAGTAGTGCCACTCAGTGCAATCCAGAGTCATTAATGGATATCAGAAGGCTTGTGCATAAAATCCCTATCCAGTGCCTACTCGTCCAATATCCCCAGACTACTTTCTAGCTTATGGCTTTCATCAGTGAGGAGCCTTGAATCTAAGAGCCCCTGCATCTTATCACATGAAAACAGGCAAAACTTTCTATACAGTAGTGCCACTCAGTGCAGGCCAGAGTAATCAATAGATGCCAGAAGGCTTGTGCATAAAATCCCTATCTAGTGCCTACTCATCCAATATCCCCAGTCTAGTTTCTAGCTTATGGCTTTCATCAGTCAGGAGCCTTGGATCTGAGGGCACTGCACCTAAATATCATAAGATCATCATTTCTTATGCATGCTCATAACTGTTATTAAAACAGGCAAAACTCTCCATACAGCAGTGCCACTCAGTGCAAGCCAGAGTAATCAGATCCAAGGCTCCTCATTGACAAAAGCCACAAGCTAGAAACTAGACTGGGAATATTGGATGAGTAGGCACTAGATAGGGATTTTATGGACAAGCCTTCTGGCATCCATTGATTACTGTGGTTTCACTGAGTGGTACTACTGTATGGAAAGTTTTGCCTGTTTTAATAAGTTATGAGCAAGTAAAAGAAATGGTGATCATGCGATGTTTAGTGGTTTAATTATGATTTTACTTCAAGAACAAAAAGATATTTTTAAATAAAAATATGCAATTTTAGAATGAAGATATATACAGTATAAGTAAAAAAATATTGCAGTCACATCAGCTACTATGATATAAAAAGACATTTCCTAAATAGTGAGAAATCCTGGGATATAAATAGAATTCAATAAGAATACTATCTCGTTAACTAAATGACTAGCCTTTTTCATTCATTACAAAAAAACCTTTTTTTCCAAAAACAAACAGTAATCGGTGATTAAAAACTTTTTTATCAGATTTCACGTTCTGTTTTTTTTTAAAAAGAAATAAAAAAAAAGTCTGGTACAGTCACTGTTTTGAGAATTATTATGATTAGGTGTGAGTTCATCAGTGATTACAATTTGTGAAATAACTTAATTTTTCTGGCAAGAAACCACACACTAGGCAAACATCAAATATAAATATAACAATGAATGTTTTAGTAAAGGACTGGAAGAGATAAATACTTAGACAATATTAATTAGGCCTACTTTAGTGAAACACATGTGAAACTATACTTAAAGTGAGGACAAATAATAATAAAAATTTGTACGTACTCTGTTTGTCCATTAGAATATATCTGTTTCCTTTATGTTTTTTTGAGCAAATTATTTTATTCTCAGTTATGAATCTATTGTTATTTGCAGATTTGTTAGGTACCAAGCATAGTTTTCATACAATTTCTTTATTTGGATGTTTTCATAAGTAGCTTTAACCTGTGATGGTTTCTAGTTGTAGATTTTTCAGGAAAGGTCATGTATTTTGGGCCTATATTCTATCAGCATTCTATAATCTGGTATGCTTATTTTTTTTAAGTTGATGATTATGAAAGATAAATTTATAAACCCAATTATAAAAAAATACAGCAATTGAGCATATAAGATAATAGAATATTTAATGATGTTTTCATCAATTGCAATACTTCCATGGATATTCTCAAATAGAAACCTACACAAGAAAAACTACTCTTTATGACTAAGCATCATCAAAGAATGGCTAAAAAATCAATTAGAATTGGTGAATATATTATCAAGTCATCCTTAAAGTTCGTCCAATCAATCAAACATGCATATATAAAGAATGAGTATATGTATATATCACTGGACATAACTGAACTGTATGAATTATTACCTCACAAAATGTCAATAAATATAATTAAAAACTTGCTAAATGAAAGTGGTTATATAAAAATTTGAGTTTGTTTTCTTATTAGAATGGATTGATAATGACATCACATTCAAAGTGAATAATAAATATTACAAGATAACTAGCAGAATAACATGAACTTAACACTGTCAAAAACAAAAGAAAAAGTTGCCACAACATTCATAGAAAAAGACTAACGTATTATATACAAAATATACATAGACAATGTATTGTGAACCTGCATAGACAATAACAGAAATACACAATCAATTAACTATTGAATCATTATCAGAGTTGACTATTAAAAATGAAAATGCAATAAAAGGCATTAAATTTGTAGATTTAATTATTAACAGAAACAAAAACAACTTGCATTACAAAATGATGATAAAACCATTGGAAATAAGAGGTGCAATTCACTACCAATTAAAAATCATGTGCTTACAAAGAAACAGGATTTAAAGGATTCATCAGCAGAAGCCAATGACTCTGCAAATATGAAGCAGACTGACAACAACATATATAAAAGACCTAAGCATCTTAGCTAGACAGCCCAAAAGCACTCCATGAAGAAATTAAAGATGTAATAATCAAAATAAAATAGAATTTAAGATGACAACGAACCATGGATTACACTATTTCACATACCAAAAATGGCAGATAAAATAAAAAATTACTTGCAGAGAAAAGTACACCTCAGTTTCTGAAAACCAGCCACAGACTGATAAACAACACAAAAGACAAAGTATAGAAGGAGGAAATCTTAAAAAATTGTCAGAAGTTCATTAAAACACACAGGATGCACAACAATTTATTATGTGGAATCACAGACCAACATTATCACAAGAATAGCACAGCGGAAGCCTCCATTTAAAGAAAACTAAGAATATACACATGTATTTTTAGATCACAAAAAAAATATGAACACAATTTTGATTCACAAATGTCAAATTAATATGTTTAAAACATGAAGATAGAAAGAAGAAAATAAAGTAGGCTTGATACATCACAATTAAAACAGTATTATAACAAAAGAGGTATCCAAATGTTGAACTAGTGTAATATATAAATTATGCCATTTACATATTAAGAATAATAAATAAACACCATAAAAGTAAAAAACTAAATATAATAATACAGCTATGATTGTGGTGCTAGCACCAAAAATACATTAAAAATAAACAGATAATTGAGAAAGAAAATAACACACTTTGTCAAGGGATACTAACATACATATGTAAAGTTATTATATAAAATTATATATATATATTATTGTTAAATATTCTCCCCTAATTATAAAAAAAAAGAATTTTATATATGAAGTTATGAAAAAAAAATTGGCAGTCCTAGGTCTTTTGATCTCGGCTGTAATAAGACTCTGGATTCATTATCCACTCTCTATAGTTAACTTTGTTTTTGGCCAGTTGTCTTGGTAAACAGCTTCTTTCTCAGCTTCAGCTACTTCTGCTTCCAAAATACTGTGTTCTGTACATTTTCTAAGACTTATATGTGTTAGTTTTTTTGTGCTTTTTGTCTCATATGATTAATATTGATTCTGAATGAGACACTAACTTCAGTTTAGTTTTTATAATTTGCTTATCTACTTTTTAATAGTCACTTTTGACTCTCTATTTTTTAACATTATCTCATATTCAGATGATCCAATCTCAAATTTACTTTTGTTTAACTCACCAATACTCATGTTGGTCTTTCTTAATAGAAACCTGAACATTTCCCAATAATAGTATCAGATAGTATATTATAGTGATAAGGTGTTAACCCTTTTAAACTCCTCATATGGTTGTCATACTGGCCTTCTTGACAACCTACTTTAATTCTAACATCTTTTAATCTTAGTCTATTAGTATGTGGATAATATCATGACATTTGTATGTGATTTATCACCAACTCCCTCATATAATATTCAAATTTAGTTGAGGCAAAGGTTGCACCATTGTCTGATATAATAATCTAGAGACCCATGGATGAAGTAATCTTGTAGATTAAAAATTCTCTCTTCAATGCCTATATTTTAGACTACTCAGTGTCTAATATTATATAAAAAGCTAAATATCTTTTAGTGTAACTTCTCAATATGATAATTGCTTCTTGGCCATCAGATATACTTAGGAGCTAGTCTCTGAAGAGCCTCTAACTACATTATATGTTCACCTTAAATTAGCAGATCTAAAGTTCTATTGTGGCCATGACTTCAAATTAATAACTTTTACTCTATTATTGTAGAACCTTGATTTAGTTGCCTGACTCTTTTATGAATATTTTAAAAATATTGGATCACCCTGCCTTTACCAATTTATTTCCATAATAGCTAGTAGAATGTCTTCTTTTGTCTAGTCTGCTATTGTTTTATTATCTAATAGCATCAATTTTAACAGTATTATTTCTTTTATCCTGTTTCTTGTTTTGGATAAGACTGATGAATTATTTCTTATTTCTTTGTCATTTTTAATCTTTTTTTCCATCAAAAAATCTCTATGCCTAGAGACATGAACTGGTTGCAGTCTATTATAAGATTAACTTTGCCCCATATTATATATGATGGGAACATTACCCAAATATTTATTTGTCATGATCAGAATTATTTTGATTGTTTTACATTTGCAACATATGTTCTGATGATGTAGAGAATTATATGTTTAGAAATTAATGACTCTTAATTCATATTTATCAATAATGATATTTCTGACCCATTTTTATTTCCATGGCAACAGATCAATCAACATTATTCAGTTAAGACTTACTGTGCCTGCACTTTCTAAGTGTTTCTGCTATTTGATTTTCAACTTTTTGTGATAAGAAAATTGAAACTTCATTCCCTCTAATTCATTGCACACATTTTTGCTAAGTGTCCTGAAATTCAGCATTTCTCTGCCACTCTGATACCCATTTACACATTTAATATAACTGACCAAAATAATAAATTTTCATTTATAGTTTTGCTTTCCTTGTGTTCTGGAAAACTTCCGACTTTTATTACTCACAGTTGTTTAAACTCCTTAGTTTGGTAAGGTGCTATTTCATGAGCATTCCTAATTTCCAACTTCATGATACAAAAGATCACTTATGCAATTGTTATCATAACTTATCATCCACTATTTTCTATAAGAAAGCTTCCTTCAGTAATTTTTCTATATGCACAAGATTTTACCGAAGTTCTTAATGTAGAGTTAAAAGGTTTTTTAAGTTTTCTGTTCTAAAAGTATATTAGATAGTATATTTGTTAATTGGGAGCTATACCATTTAATTAGTATATCCACTATTTTGATATAAATACATTTTGCATGTACTTCCAATTTGTGCAATCAATTTTAATTTTTATAACTAGACATCCTGTGATGTAGATGCTATCAATAGTAACATTGATGAAAAAAATATGGAAATTTTTATTTTTTATTTTCTTGACATAACATATAGAATTTGTCATTGTGTCATAGATACCATTTCTCTAGTCAAATTTTTTTTTAATAAATGCATTTTTAGAGTGCTTTTATCTGCTATTTAGGCAATTTGGGTTTCCAATAGTAGGTTTAATTAATAAATGTCTCTAATTTTTATATATTTGTTGATTTTCAGACTCTTCTCCAAAACATTTATTTTTAATATTACACAGGTTTATTTGATTCTCAAACTATTTTAATTTGTTAATTGCATCTATTACTTCCTTGCTCCTTAAACATAGCTTCTTAAACTGTTGCTATCAATCAGCTGATTAAACTAGTTACTTTTAAACTGTTACAGAGACTCTCTCAGATTGTTTCTGACTTTCAAAAATCTATTAATGTCCTAGTGTTAGTTTTCCAAGAATTGCTCTTCATGATCTACCTTAAATTCTTTTTTTTTTTTTTGGAGTCATGTGTAGTGCAAATTTCAAATATAACATTTATTGCAAGTGTTATACAGAGAGAAATGCTTAGACAATGTAATGTAAAACAATTAAACTAATACATTAATTGGAAACAAATACATATTATTAATAATAATTAAATCTATCACATCCAGAGTTCAAATTCTTAACCAAATACAATGAGTAGGATGTCTATATTTTATTGATTTTTACTGCATCATATTATAAAAAATACTCTAAGGCATACATATAATAAATTAACATTGGAATGACTGATTTGTGTTAGTTTCTAACCCTTTGTTGCTATACATTCAGAGATAGGAATCATTGGGATTGCCACAGTCAATTTTATAACAAAAGACAAGAGGTATTATTATCTGAGGCTTTTATCTTCTTACCTTCACCATATCTTTGTAATGTGGAGTATACAGACACTTATATTGGAAGTAATAATAAGAGATCAAAAAATAAGTACTTAAGTAAAAATGTATACAAATATCATTGATATCATTGAAAAAAAATACAGGCTAAAATGGAATTGAATTGAACAAAATCATTAGAAAAAAATAACATAAGATGGATAATTGAAATCTTAAACTAGATTTGCAAAAATAATATAAAAAAAAGATCTCATAAACTGGAATGATGAGTATCAACAACATATCTGATTGTAAAAAATAAAAAAAATAGTTATTGTAATAATTATAGGGGATTTGAACTCAGACCTTCAAGCAGCCTTCAATTATACATACTATATTATACCACTGATACACATGACCACATACATGGAGAAAAAAATCACCATTATGTGTATTTCATGCTAAACCAGCACTCATCAGTTGGTCCAGATTATCATCTCCCACACACACATACACATATATATATAATCAGTGCTCAGTATATATTAAGATTGCAAATCTTCATACATTAATTGACAGGCTTCAATCCATTCCAACCTCCAACTCTTCAGCCATCAATACCATTGAAAATCTGATGATGGAAAGCCCAAATTCTATGCTAATGCCAATATTATTACAACTGATTATATATGTGTGTGGGAGATGATAATCTGGACCAACTGATGAGTGCTGGTTTAGCATAAAATACTTATGTTGATGATTATTTATCTTTTCTACACATATGTGGTCGTGTGTATCAGTGGTATGAGATAGTATGAATAGTTGAAGGGTGCTTAAAAGTCTGAGTTCAAATCCCCTATATTTACAATTAGTCTCCAGGTATGTGAAGAGTGCCTGTATTTCAAATATTTATTGTAATAAGAAGTAGATTTCAGTGTTTATACTAGGAAGATGTAACATTGCTATAGACACTGACCTAATATTTATCTTTATGTAAGCTCATAAAGACATCAGAAATCTTTAATGAATTTTTGTCATTTTATTCAACTGCAGAAAGTTAAAAAATACAAAAATTTTGCATTCTCATAAATATTTTTGATGGATCATCATTATTGGAAGCAATTGGTAAAAAGTACAAGCATTCTAACTTCAGGGTAATATCATAGGACTCTCATGCTCCAGGATGTTTTCTTTGTTATATATGAGAGTCATCTAGTAAATGCTTTAATAATTGATGAATATTAGATGATATAAAGTTTTAATATTTTAATCCCTATACTGATTTCTGAGTTTTGCCTTAATCAGTGTGGATTGAAAGGTTGCATTAATACATTTGTGCATATAATCAGGTCTATATAATTATTCAAAATGGGTTATGTTTGGCGTTGATATAACTAGTGGGGGGGGGGATACTTGAACAATAAAAATAAATAATGGGTGGATGTTAAATGCATGATAACATTGCTTCTACTTTGAAAACAAAATCTAGATACCAGTATATGATTAAGGCTATTATTATACATTGAGCAACATAGCTATAGAGTAGAGTGAGGAAAATTGTAAATAGCTCAGGACGAAATGTAAAAGACAAAAAATAAAAGGGCAAAAAACAATAAGAAATAAATATTGAAATCAAAGAAACTCTGCTCATTTATTTCCCATTGATTACAGTGACCTCATTTTGCATAAAAAACAAACTGATTATTAACAATGATAATATTTAATTAACATTTGGACATGAGAACTATTTATTATATTAACAAAGTAAATAACCTACATTTTATTTAAATCTCAGTTTTAAGTTATTTGACATTTGACATTTTATTCTTAAATTACTAATGAATCACACAACTTTTATGAAACAACTTATTTCTTCCTTTTTTCCTATTCAATAATTAAACATCATTTTTCATTGTATAGAGAAATAAAACAATTATTGTGAAAAACAATCAAGTAATTGATTTTCAATACAGTGTTAATGTTTTATATTTCCAAAACTAATGAATGTTACAATTTTCATATAAAAACATGTCATATGGGTTGATTTCTTTATCACATTTCATTTATTGATTTTGTTTTAAAGTAATATTTTGACTTTCCTCTCATCTTTGGAATAATAAAAATAGTAGCAGTTATTTATAGATTTATTATAACATTTTACTTTTTTTTTCAGACATAAATATACGTTATACATAAATCTACAAAAATATGCATGGAAGGTAGTTGTCTTTACTTTTATTGTATGTAAATAAGTTCGCACTAAAATGTTACAATAAATATTGATATATTTATAATAACTTGGAGTGCTCATACTTTAAATACAAATGATCACATTGAAAAGACCATCTTTTGTTGATATTACTAGATTAGTGCTTCGCAAAGTGGGATATATCACCCGTGGGGAATATTTAAGGAAGAGATGAACTGGGTACAATTAAGAGATATTGAATAAAAATAAGGGCAATGGAGGTGTAAAGAAAGAATATTTTGCATAAAATTAACGTTATTATAAGTACTTTATTGTCCAAGTAAATATAAAACTGCCAGTTAAAATCTGCAGTTGGTCAAGTTTACTGATTGGTCTTAATTAGCATTGTTAGCAAGCAAGCATGGCACAGATTGTCAGAAAATTCAGTATGGATCAGTAGGATATGTACAAGTAATGATTTATTTGTAATAAAATATCATAAATATTATTAAATTTAATTTAGATTATTTTCTGAATTGTATGATAAAAGTTAGCAATAATACAAGTACAATAAGTGTTTACATTTTTTAAATTCATATTTGATACCTTCAATATTTATGAATTATATATAGATCGCATATAAAAAAAATATTTCAATAAAACAGCAATTTTCCCATGAGTATTTTTATGTATTTTTGTTTCCATATTTTTTATTATAATTGAAAACAATGGAATGAAATCATAAAAAAATTATTAATCATTACCATTTATTTATATATATCAAATCATCTGTTTTTATTGCTAGATAAGGCATATGTTAATAAAGAAAAATTATTTAAACAAGCAAACCAAATTAAAATTATTAACAAATTTTTAATTGCACTTTGATATACATTGATATTTGACAATTTAATATCAATAAAGATATATCTAATGCTGAGCAAAAGACATAATCTGGTTTGTTTCATTAGCATTTTATATTGTCTTTTGCCAGCTTAACAAAAAACAATTGTATGTTTGATACATTTGAACTATTCAAATAACATAAGTATAACAAAAAATTTGGATCCAACAAAAGAAATTATATATATTTTTCAATTATAAATAAATAGTTATATATCTTGATTATTTTATATCCTATTATAATAAATAAAACATAAATTTTATTTTATTATAGATAATATGTGGTTGAATCTACAAAAAATTGTAGACACTACTGAATATTTTGAATTACAATTTTATTCAAATGCATACAGATTTTCCAGAAGGTTTTATCAAATAAAGCTATAAAGCCTTTATGGCTACAAAAATACCTGATAAAAATTCATGCTGATAAAAAAGATAAGAATTTATCATATTTCAAGTAAATTTTCTTTAAATAGCTGACAATAGCAAAACTCTTTTAGTAGCATTCAAACAAGTCAAGGATGGGATGTATTGCTTCAGGAAAATCACATATTATTGATGAAGAAATAATTCCACCAGATGTAAGCCAGGTAATACACAACACACTATAGAAGCAACATCTGATACTACTAAGAAAGTGTTTTTGAGCAATAATATAGTGTAAGGAATTGAAATAATTTTTAAGATTCATGAAATATTTAAAAGCATCCCAGTTTTCTATAGAGTTTGATGAGACAATTTTGCCAGAAAATGAAGCCATATTTTTAGTATATATGGGATTTATAAAAAAAGAAAAAAAATTGTGAAGAATTATTATTTGCTAAAAAAATATGGAAATTAATATTATAATAGAATTGATGTTTTATATACTAAAAGAGTTTTTTTTAAAATCTTTCTGAGTAATATCTTTTTACTGATGGTATGATATACTTTAAAAAAAAAGCAGTTTCAATACATGTTTAGTTTGATGTGTCATTCACTACCAACAATTAGTTGCCAAATTTCTGAATGAACATCTCTATACATCATCCTATGACATTAATGCAATCAATAAATTCAAACACAATTCAGTTAGATAATTTTATATTAAAAAAAATAGAAAATTTAATTACATGCTGCTTCCTTTAGAAATTCTTTGACTATAAAAAAAATACCTGTTTGAATCAGTTTTATAATAATAGACTCATTTCTTGAGTTTATGAAAAAGAAAGATAATACTTTACAAGCCAACTTGATTGATTATAAAAATGGCATAGCTACTTTGAATGAGTTGTTTAATAAATTAAATGAAACAAATCTTAAAAGTGATAAATTGAATTTGACTAAAACAAAAATTATTTCTATATTTATGTGAAAATATCTTCTATATAATCCAAATTTAAAAAGAAAAGAATTTGGACAGGTTTAAATTTATTAATATTAAAAAAGAACATAATAAAGACTTACCTATCTGTTATCTGTACTTGAAAATTCTTCAGTCTGATTTCAATCAACAATTTGAAGACATTTTTAAAATGAACATAACCAATTAGATTTTGGAACCCAGAAGAATTTTCAAAGTTACAAGAAGAATTGATGAAAGCAATAATAAATGAGACATTTAAATTTAAATTCAAAATTACTATCAATAATTCTCATTATAAAAAACAAATACCTATAGTTTATTATGGCCTATGGTATAAAAGTTTTAAATTAATTTCATCATATTTATTGGGATGTAGCTTCAGTGTGGTTATCATCATCTACCATTATCAATCCACTGCATGATGAAGGTCTCTCCAAGTTCAATTCATCTTCTCTGATCTTTAGCTTCTCTTCTCCACAACACCCCTGCACACTTTCTTATTTCACCAACCATCCCACATGTGGACTCTTTCTGGATCTTTTACAATCTCTTGGAGTCCAGGTTAAGATTTCAATTGTCCTTCTATTATCATCTCTTCTAGCAGTATATCCAGCCCGAATTCACTTCAGTCTTCAATTTTTTCAATGAGGTCGGTAACACCTGTTTGTTCTCTTACCCATACATTGTGTTTTTGATCTCTTCTTATTACTCCCAACATGCATCTCTCCATACTTCTTTGAGTGGTCTAAAATCTCTGTATTGCTCTTCTATTAAGTGTCCAAGTCTCAGATCCATAGGTAAGAACTGGTAAAACACATTTATTAAAAACCTTCCTTTTCAAATACATAAGCATATTTCCTTTTAGTATCAAATTATTTCTACCAAAAGCACTCTAACCAAGTTTAATACCATGAATAATTTCATCCATTATGTTTCCATATGTATTAATAATCTGCTCAAGGTATTTTTAACTGTTAACTTCTTCTAACTCATCATAATCAATCTTTATTTTCATATATTGAGAAAATCCATTAAACATTATTTTAGTTTTTTTAACATTTATCTTTAGGTCTACTTTCCTACTTTCATTTGATAACTCCTGCAACATTTTCTGCAGCTCTAAAGCATTATTTTCAAAAATAACTACACCATCTGCAAAATCTAAATGACTTAAATAATCTCCATTTACTTTTACTCCTTTAGCTTCCCATTTTAATCCACAAAATACTTCTTGCAGCACTGCTGTAAAAAGTTTTGGAGATATGGAGTCACCCTGTCTTACACTCTTTTCAATGGTGACTTTCCAAGTATCATTATGTAATTTAATTGTTGCTGTTGCATTTTTATAAATATTCTTTAAAATATGACAATATCCTGGCTCTATGCTTTAATCACTGAAGAAATGTTTATAGAATCAAATGCCTTTTCATAACCTGCAAATCCAAAGCATAATGACAACTCATATTCATTTATCTTTTCTATAATTTCTCACAATACCTGTATATGATCTACTGTACTAAAACCACTTTTAAATCCAGTTTGTTCTCTTGGTTGGTGGAAATCCAATGTTCTCTGTAGATGAGTTATAATTATCTCGGTAAAATTTTTGTATATAACTGATAAAAGGCCAATAGGTCTGTAATTTCTAATATCTTCTTTATCACATTTTTTAAATATTAATATTAATACTGCATTCTTCCAATCTTCTGGTACATCATTCTATTTCTTCATCTGCTTCTTTTAATATATCAAATTTAATTCCATCATTACTTGGAGCCTTTCCTTTTTTCATACATTTTAATTGTATGTCTCACTTCTTCATTTAAAATTCTGGGAAATTAGGAAGATGTAATAAATATAGGAGGTACTTGTTCTTTATTACTATATAATTCTTGATAAAAGTATTCTACCTATTTCGTGATGCCATCTCTCTTTTTAGTAATAATTCAATCTTTTTTTCTAATTGCAGATATAAATTTTCTACCAATACCAAAATGTTGTTTTATACTCTTGAGACTTTTATTCTCTTCTACAGAAATCTGTTAAAATAAAAAGAAAAACTGATTCCAAATAATTAAAAAAAGGTAGAAGCAAACATCGATGAATTGATAGCTGCCATCAACTTCAACTTTCATAATAAATTATTTTTAATGTTATTCTCAATTTTATTTAATATTATTCTTCACTATCTTAATTTTGTGCATAATACAAATGTTATTATGATTCAGTTTAAAGAAAATAAATTATAATTTCAAGCTTCAAGGTGTCTTATTATGATAAATGTGAAAACATAGGTACAGAAAAGAATGCAAATTTTTCACTACTTTTTTTTGTATTAGAGTATTAGAGGCATTGAATTTTGTAAACCAAATAAGTTTGTAAACCTCCACAGTAGATAACACAATTCATTATAAAATGTATAAAACTTGTACAAGTTGAAAGTTGATAAATGCCACAAGAGAAAGCATTTAAAAGTTATATCTAGAAATTATCCCTAATCCTCAGACTGGTTTCATGCTGTAGCAATCCTCAGTGAGGTGCTAGGATATTTGAGACCCTAGATCTAAAAATACCAATTCCAAGCCAGTGTTTATCTCAAAGTTAATTATTAAGTAGAAAATCTAAAATTTTTAGGTACCTACATGTCTTCAAACCCCAGCTATCTAACATAAATAGCTATATGGGGCTGAGGATCTTCAACCAAACCATATATTAATAGCCTTAGCACTATAACATTGATTAAGACTTAAAATCAAAACTATTTTATTTAATATTTATTTTATTTACTAGATAATAAATATCATTCTGGAAAAGTCCTATGACGTGATCACATAAAATCAACATTAACTTAATGTCATGTAATATGACTGTCAAATAATATTACAAAACTTGTTCTAAAAAATTATCACCTCTGAAGATTTCCTCATTATCCTGTACAATTCACATGTACAATATTTCTAGTTACTCCCATGAACAAAATATCAATTATTATGATGGCATATCCACTCTTCATTAGCTATATGTAAATCATATGTAAATTAACATGAACACACACACATACATATATATATATATATATATATTCATCATTACAACTATTGCTATGTATATGGCTTCCAGTCAAAATCTAGATAAGCAAATAATTTTTTAGGCAACCTAATCATTAAAGCATTATGTTACAATTTTTATTTAATGAAAATTCATTTTGACCACTGCTAGTAATTTATTATTAATTGCATCTTATGTTCTCTAATGATATATGTAAGTTAAGATTTTATAATAAATGTATGAAATGATTTATCACCAAGATGTATACTTAAAATTAAAATTCTATATACTTCATTCAAATGCAGCTATCTATTATAAATATGAGTTATCAAATGAGACTGGATAAAAGTACTAATGAAAATCTCAGACTAACTTCTGGCTATTTCACTTTATCAACGAAAAATATTGGATTATAAATTAATCTGAAGTTTAACTGGTACTATTATTGATTACCCAAAATACAGTAGATGGATTTGAAGTAAACAAAAATGAATGAATTATTGCTGCTAAGAGAGATATTGAAATAATCTGGAAAGTCATACAATGTTTTCATTAAAATATTGATGTAATATCATTAAATAACATTAATACCATTTTCAATTGTTAAATAGTAAATAACTTTTTAACTTATGTGGAGCATAATGTTATAACTACATTGTTTCATCACATGACCTTATGCATATTCATAGGATTTCTTATTTATAACTCTTCAAGTCACTTTATATCTAACTGTATATCAGAATCCATTTATTCCTAAAGCTTCCCATGAAATAATTTTTCTTCTTTCATTTACTGTCATTTATGATATTCAATAGAAAATCTATCAGTTTCCTTCTGATGGTAATAAGCGACCTAAATATCAAATCACCTTGAAGGTATCTGATGGCAAATGTAACTTCTAAGTTAGCCAATGATTTCTTTTTTCAAATTTTATATTCATATTAAAAGAACAAATTTCAGATTATTTATTTTGTAATCGTGTTTAAATTTTCAGCTCAGTAGACTTCCAGATCTGCATGTAAATTATAACTTAATAAAACGAAAATTTGTCTTTGTAATAATATGATTTTTTTTTTTAATTTAAAATATTTTAAGTGAAAACATTAATACATTATAAATTTCAAATGAGAAAACACATCAAATAATAATAAATTAATTTCAACATGATATTAAGATATTTTTCACAGAACAAAATAAACTGACAAGTATTGACATAAATGCCAATTCAAGACTGAAAAGGATCAATAAAATTAATATAATTGATTTTCATTAAAAAGAACCAAATTGCTTAAAATCAATTATCAAAAAAAAAAAAGACTTTGAATAGCGTCAATACATATTATTTTTCGAGATATAAACACATACATATATAATAACAAGTGTCTGAAACAATTTTCTGTTGGAAATCCGATAGGATTTCTATATTAAAAGTACTACCATCAAACGATGTTGACTATTATTCAAGAATGTTTTCCATATCTCAATTTTGAAATTACATCATAAATATTAATAAGCTCTTGCATGATTAAGATACATGTATATAATTGAACAAGAAGTAAATGACACTTCCTGTTCAGTTACATATAATATGAGTTTATTTATTATTTATATATCAAATAAAATATCTGTTATAGATTGATTATTGTAATAATAATAATAAAACAAAGTACTAAGATTCTTCAGGAAGAAAGAAACTATAATAAAAGAAAAATTAAAGAGGCAATTTTGATAAATAAAAATAAAAAAACCTTTAATTAATAGACAAGGTATGAATGTTAAAATTGATTAATCTTGGGATATAACATGACATTTATTTCCATTAAATTTAAGTGACTTCCAGTTGAAGAAGATTATCAAAATAACTGAAAGTAATTGCATTTTCTAATAGTTACTTATGAAATTCTTTAACTATGTTAATATTTAATTGTTTTATTATATATATATATTAGTGGAAAGCTTTTTAACTAGTAATGAAAACAAAAATCAGCAAATGTAAATAAATATTACCTGATAATATTTAACTTCATGTTGAATGGGCAGGTTATAGGTTGCACTGTTACATAATATAATAATTAGTTAATACACTATCAATGATAATGAAGGTAAATACTGTATACTATTTAGAATTGTTCCAATACAGTATCATTTTTAGAATGCTGGTTACATTTCCAGGTGCATGATTTAACTCTAATAGTTGGTAAAATGTAGTCTTTTATTCATACTTGAAAGATATGACAGGGAATACCATATTCTTATGAAGTAACATCTTATAGACTTGAAACTGTTTTTTGCATTTTATTAAACTTTTCTCTATTACTGCTTCTAGCTAACATAAAGTGTAGTTTCTGAGAATGATAATTGCACCCATTAATTACTTTTACTTAATTAATCATTGGTAAAATATAGATATATATCGTAACTCTCATATCTGAGTTTCCAGGAGTTGCTTTAATGCGAATATTTTTCATTTTATGTATAACAAAATACTACAGGTCATGTATATAGAATAAATTTTATATTTGTTTTTGAAATGTAACAATAGGTATAAAACTAAAATATATTATTATTTATTATTTTAAGCAGAATATTATGATTTTAAATAAAAGAAACATTGCTATAGAAAACAGTCACAAATGACTAGGGGGAAAATAAAAATGTTGTTATGGGAACCACCAGAAGCTTTCAAAATTCATCTGCTTTCCAAGAAATGGTGAAAAGAATTGTAACATACTTTGTGTATATGTATGGTAAAGATTTTTAAGTTTATATCATGCATTTTATAAATTAAAGAACCTTCCAGGATGCTTACCCTGACCATTCCAGGATTGTAGCTAAATATCGAGTTGTAGACAAAAAAAAATGTTTTAAAATTTAACCTTGATTCTGCTGAACTATTCATCACTACCAAATGTCTTAAGAAATATTCGACAGTTACTTGCTATAAAAGAAAAACTGGTCATCTAAAGTGATTATTCTATGGAAATGTACTTCTGTAAATTAATCTATGAATCTACCTATTCTAAATACTGAAAAGAAAATTGCAATAGAAACACTCATAAGAAAACTGTGTCACAAGAAACCAAAAAAATCTAAAATATTATATGGCCAGCAGACATTAAAATTTAATGATTAATGATCATTCTCTCATTTATGGATATAAAATATAGATGTTAGCTCACAAAGACGTTAAAGTAAATGAACTTAACTTTCTATAACTATTCTCAAAGATATTGTAAGTTATAAAAATCTTTTCCTCTCACTGTAACTGCCATATAATTTTCTTAATTATAAATATGTAAATGCATTTTTATTATTATTATCATATGATTCTATTCTTTAATTAAAGTTATCATTATTAATAATTTTATTGTTTGTCATTTTCCATCCAAAACAAGCTGATTATTTATTTTATTAATATAATAAATTATTAGGTAGAGGGGGATAACAATCAGGAAATATAATTGAATTTGTATGGGAAATTGTTTTTATGCATATTCAATTTGATCGTTGCTTGTGACTAGTATCTACTTGTCAGTTAAAAATAAATTGTATTCAGTCACTCCCCCATGTACACAGGTCACTCATTTGTTGGCTTTAAGTTCCCCTAAATGAAAATTTAATTTGCAGAATATTGTATTTTTTTTTTTTACATTTTATGGTCAAATGAATTTATTACCAATTGTTTAAAAATGATTACATTTGGGGGTCAATCCAGGATTATCTTGATTAAAACAAACAGGGATTGAACCCAATTTAGTTTTAAAATATATTTTTATTATTATTAAAATTCAGAAAGATACAAATTAATTTTTGAAATAGGGAATATAAATACTTGGTCAGAAGGAGAAATATAATCATTTATTTTGTTATAAAAATAAATCAATAAACTCATAAATGTTTTAGATAAAAAGTGATAGAAATAGATTGGTAGAGATAATAGAAATATGTTAATTAATAAAATAAGTTATTAAAGTACCTTGCAGTTCTAGAAATGTTGCATGATAAAAAGAGGGGTGAATATTTTAGTTATTAAATGAATAAAGGAAATATTACAGTTTTTATATACATTTAAAATATATATATAGAAAGTGTTTCAGTTATTATATTGTAGAGATGTCTGCCCATCCTTGCATATGTATTTAATGGATTATGTCCTGTACATGCGGGGTTCAGATTGACCTTAGGTCAACATGGGTGTGGCAAGAATCTCGGCCTCAGGGTGGCCTTCGAGCATTCCATCATCAGATTTTCAATTGGATGGACAGTTGAAGAGTTGAAATGTGTAGTAGATTGGAGCCTGTCCAATAAAGTATGAAGATTGTCTATCTTAATATATATCTGAGCACTTATACTATATATGTGTGGGAGATGATAATCTGGACCAACTGATGATTGTTGGTTTAGCATGAAATATGTAAATTGGTGATTATTTATCTTTTCAGCACATATGTGCTTAAGTGTATCAGTGTTATTAGATAGAGTGGAGAGCGGTGGGTTGTGTGAAAGTCTGTGCTCATATACCCTATATATTATGGAAAGTTAGTAACTAATTTATTTTTTATATTATATATATGATAACCTGAGCTAAAGCAAAAATGGAGATTCGGGAAAGTAAAACGGATATTCATGATAGTGAGTTTTAAGAAACTGATCATGAGCATGCTCAAAAAACTGACAGATCTTAAAACACAAAATAGAAAAAAAAAATATGGAAAGCATGTTTAAAAAACAAAATACAAAAACTAAAGAAAATATGGGAAGCATGTTTACAAAATACAGAGACTAAAGAGGATATGAAAAGCAAGTTTAAGAAACAACATACAGAAACTAAAGAAGACATGGAAAGCATGTTCACAAAAATGAAAAACAAAATTCAAAGACAGAAAACAAAAAAACAGATAGAACAATTAACTGAGCAAATAATAGGTAAGTTAAAAAATCATTTTGTAAAGTTAGAAAGCAAAATTGGTGAAGTGAATCTCAAAGTTCAATTGAATAAAGGTGATCAAGATACGAAATTCAAACATTTGCATGGGACCCTGTTGAAGAGGTAAAAATAGAGAATAGATTCAGTTTAATAAATCAACTACTTGTCTTAAGCAATTGAAAATATTCAAATAAAAGTTGAGACTCAAATTAAAATTCTTGAAGAGATAAGGGAGAGGTTAATTAAAATAGAGCTAGATATGAAAGAAAATCTCATCTAAGGTAGGCTTGGCTATAAAAAAAATTAAACACTGAACATGAAAATAGTCAATCAAATGTTAGTAGGGATGTGTACATATATATATATATATATATATATATATATATATATATATATATATATATATATATATAATTCTAACCCCAGTATTGGCAATCAATTTCTAAAAATTAGGTTGTTTTCAGAACATGCTGATGAGACTCCAACTGAGTATACATTAGCAGTTTAGAAAAATATTTCAGTCTAAATAAATTGACTGAAGAGGCTAAAATCATGGTTGCTTGTAGCTAAAGCACATCTCAAGCATAGTGAGAGTCAGTGCTTGACAAATCTGTAAAATTTGATCAGTTTAAACAAGCTCTACTAAATTCCTACTGGAGTGTGGATTGTCTGGAATGAATCAAACACCATGCTGCCCAAGTAAAATGCAGACCTAGAGAGGCATTCACTCTATTTGTTCAATGGTAAGAAGCCAAATTAAGAGCCTTGACCACTGATCAATTATCTTAAAGCCAGATTGTTTGCATAGTTAGGCATAGATTCCCTAATTACACCATGCAAATGCTAATAATAGGCACTGATAAAAAACTGTAAAATAGGTACTAAATTATTTAGTGTTTGATAGAAGCAAGCCTGCAAATGAGTGTGAGCAAAAATCAATGGGAATTTAAACCCCAATACAGAGGCCATTTAAAAGAGGATCTGAACCCCAGATAAATTTCATTGGATATAAAAGATTATGGTATCGAAAATGACCTGAATACCAACCACCATGGAGAACTACATGAAAAATAAGAAAGCTGACAGATAGTCCAAACTAGTCTGTAATTTATTGAACTGGAAGTATATCTATTCTTAATGCATGTGAAAATTTTGATAGATGCAGGGATAATTTCCAACCACATATTGCTAGTAGGCCTATAAAAAGAGAAGTAGAAAGCTATCAAAATAAAAAAGAGGGGAAATAAGATATGACCTCAATGAGTAGTCATGAGGTCCAGAGATAGAAAAGAGAGACATTGTAAATGGCAATCAAAATGTGTATAGCATAAAAAAGTTGACATCTGTTTAAGAAGAAGTAGAGCCAAAATTTGCACACAAAACTGCTCAAAGATAAAAGTTATACTGGAAGGAGTCATAGTATACTTTGGCAGATTCAGGTAACCAGATATCAGTAATGTCTAAGGAACTATATGCACAAATTAATCAAATTAACCTTCAGATTTGGACTTTTCCTTTAAAAGTAATCCAGGTAAACATGGTTAATAGCAAAAAAAAAAAAACTAAACTAAGGTCACTTCAAAACAAGTTTTGGTGCAGATATGGATAGAAAAAAATATTATTAATCATGTTTTATTAATTCTGAATGGCTTAATTCACAAAGTAATTTTTGGCTCTGACTTTATGCATCAAACAGGATGCAACCTGAATTATCAGAAGTGTATTATTATAAGTGATGAGGTAATAATTCCATTTATGCCTGAAACACTAGATACATCTGCTGAAATGTATTCAAAGTGATAATCAGTGGTAAGAAATAGTCCTCTCTATCAACTCTGATTATTTAGAACAGGTTGAAAAAATTATTTCAAGAATATAAATCAATGTTCTCCAATATGCCTGGAGTAATAAAAAAATATAAGCATCGGATTAGGATTAATAATAATCAACTATATTATATTCCTTATTTGATTCTGCATCAATATAAAACAGAAATAGGAAAACCACTGGGCTAAATGATAGAATGGGTTATAATATCTAAAGGTTCTTTCCTATTCAATAACCCATTTGTGATAGTTAAAAAATGGCTCTATCTGTCAGTGCTTAAATGCCCATCAAATGAATAAGATTACAGTGTCAGACCACAATGTGCCACCACTTATTTATGAGGTATCAATCATGTTTAGAAATAAAATGATTTTCTCAACATTTGATTTGACTGCTGGTTATTAGCAGATATGGCTACATCCTGTAGACACCAGTATACTGCTTTTAAATATAATGGATATTTTTATCATTTCTATACAAATGTCATTTGGCTTTGAAAATAGTAATGCAAGATTGTTACAATGCCTGGATCAAGTACTGTTTGAGATCAAGCAGATATGGGTGATATATGTTGATGACATTGTCATCACTTCAGAGAATATGGTAAAGCATTTATATTAACTACTCGAGATTATTTTTTCATGAATGTGAAAAAAAGTATATTTGTATCAGCATTACTAAGAGTTCTATAACTACTAAAAAAGTTAAATTTTAAGGCCATATTAGGAAAAGATTAAGCATATCTAGAATTTCTTACTCCCAAATCAAAAAAGGTTGTTAGATCATTCCTAGGGCTATGTAACTTTTGTCATCAGTTCTACAATAATCTTAATAATTAAAATGGAGCCTATGTTGCAGTTTTTAAAAGGATGCTCCTTGGATGTGATCTGCTCATTATGATGAGAGTTTTCAGGCTGTAAAAGATAAATTCCTTGATCAAATCATATTGTCATATCCTGACTTTGAAAAACCCTTTTACATACAGACCAATAGTAGTGGCTATGGTCTGAGAGCTATGTTGTTTCAAATTTAAGAGAACAACTAGCAAAGGGCATTATATTTTGTTAGCCATCTAGTAAAAGGGCCTGAAATTAATTATACTGTAACAGAGAAGAAATCACTTGCTATAATATGGCTTTTCAAAAATTTCACCAGTTTTTATTGGGATTGGAGGTAATATTGATTACTGATCATAGAAGTCTGTAATTTTTGAACCATAGTTATCTGAGTAATAGTTGATTAATCCAATGGAAGTTGATTTCTGCAAGAGTTTAACTATTCAGTTGCAATATGGAATATGTTAATTAGGTATATGCCTTGCTTATATGGTTACTTCAGTGCTAACAAAATAGAGAAGCTATTAAAGAATTTTACTGGTCAAAAATTTACCATAGTGTTTTGTCCATACTGGTAAATGTGACATATGCCAGATAATAAAACCATTAAATAGATCACATGTAAGGACTTTAAACCCTATAATTCCCCAGAAGTCCAATGAAACCTTGGTTCTTGATTTCTATGCTCCATTGTCTCCACTTTATAAAATCAAATATTTCATTGTAGGATATGATATATGTGTTAGAAACACAGCACTTGAGTACTGTGGGAATACTTAAAGTTACCCTCATGGATTAAGGCACTCCATTTATATCAGTTGAATGGATAAAAGGGAATGAAATCAAACATGTTCTGACTTCAATTTGAAACTTTCAATGAAATCCATGTGAGTGGATAGTGCAGGAACTGGGGCAATTATTTAGAGTTTTATGTTAATACAAATCGCTGTGATTAAGTTAGCCAAATAAGACAAGAGGTTAATTTCATTAATTGGACTGTTTATAAATGTAATGAATTTGAACCGATCTATAAGTATTATGACAAATCTGTGCCCTGTTTATTCAAGATCCAAGTACTTGTTATACCAGATGAGATCTGTTCTGAACAGGATAAAGATGATGCCTTTGATAAATTGATATAAATGGGTGAACCTAAACAGCATCAACAAAAGACAGGAAATAATGTCTTTCCTGTTGGGGATAAAGTGATAATTTGAGTTAGTCCTGTAAGCCATAAAAAAAAATTATAAAAAATTCAAAATATTTATAAAAGTCCTTATGTTATAATTCATAAATATAATTACAATATATTTGTGATAGCTGATGGAAAAACAGAGAAGGGAACATAAATTCATATTATTTAAAGCATTTTTCAGCAGAAGAGGTAAAGAAAAAAAATCAATAGTACTGTTTAAATGCTAAAGCAATAGTTAAAAAAAAATTAATGGCAAATGAACTAGGTATAATAAGATGTTCCATTCAATATTGAAGGGTTGTTAAACCAAAAAAAATAGAAGTACTATCTTTATACTCTAAATGTTTATTAAAAGTTTCAGAATTCTTGTGTCATACTTAAATCAGACTAATATGCAAATTTTCTACTCTACTTTCCAACAATATCAATAAATGAATAGTTAAAGATAATATCAGAGCTCAGAATTTAAGTGATATCACTATATACTTAGAAACCTAAATTAATTTTTGTGAGTTTATTAACAGTTGATCATATTGCTTTCTGTCTTGGTCATGAATAGAGAGTGTTTCATTGTTTTGAGATTATCATGTTTGATAGATACTTAACAGTTCTTATCTCAGCATTGTACTCAACCTATTATTTTTATATTTATTGGCCTCTAAGTTTCCAAAGTGAGCCAGGCATAGTTGTATATTTTGGCCTCTAAGTCTCAAAAATGTGCCATGCATATTTTGATATTTGTCAGCCTCTAAGTCTCATAATAGAGCAAAGCTTTATTTAAATGTATTGTTCATTATATGATTTGGTTGATATTATATTTGTGCATGATACTCTCACTGTCAGATGAATATTTCTTTTTTCATCAGGCCCAGTAATAATTTTAATTGAATTAATAAAACAGCTTTATATATGAATACCAATGTACTGGATTTGTAAGGATGACATTATTTATGTTCATACAAGCTTATAATTCTGTTTTTGAAGTACAGCTAAACATGATATTATTGCAAAATTGAAATAAATTGTCTTTTTATATAGTAATAAAATTGAGTGGTATTTATAGCTAAATCGACTCCTATTTTATTCCTAAATGAAAGACAGGCAAATGAAACCCTCACATGTCAGTTTATGGTATTACTTTAATGTGAATATTTTTCATTATTGTGTATAACAAAATACTATACGTCATAAACATAGAATAAATTTTATATGTATTTTCAAAATGTAGCAATAAGTATAAAACTAAAATATATTATTATTTATTATTTTTAAAAATAATATTAAAAGAAACATTGCTATAGAAACCAGTCACAAATGACAAGGGGCAAAATAAAAATGTTACTATGGAAACTAACAGAAGCTTTTAAAACTCATCTGCTTTCCATAAAATGGTGGGAAAAATTGTAACACAACTTTGTCGATGTCTCTTGTATCAGATAGAAGTCAATAAAATTTTGTAAAAGTTTTGTTTTTATCATGTATTTTATGGAATACATAATCCTCCAGGATGCTTGCCCTAATCTTTCCAGGATTGTAGCTGACTATTGAGCTGTAGACAAATAAATGCTTTGAAATTTAATCATGATTCTACTGATCTATTTATAACTATTGAATGCTGAAGAAATATTGACAATTACTTGCTATAAAAGGAAAACTAGTCATCTAAAGTGATTAACCTACAGAAACATACTTCTATAAATTAATCTGTAAATCTGCTTATTTTAAATGCTCAGAACAAAATTGCAATGGAAACTCTAATAAGAAAGCTGCCTCAGAAGGAACTAAAAGAAAGTAAAATATTATATTGCCAGCAGATATTAAAATTTAATGCTTAATGGTCATGTTTTCACATTTATGGATATAAAATATACATGTGATCTCACAAAGATGTTAAAGTAAATGAAATAAACTTTCTATTGCTCTCCTCAAAGTTACTTATTATCATTATTATCATATGATTCTATTCTTTAATTAAAGCTATAGTTATTATTAATAATTTTATTGTTTTTCATTTTTCATCTGAACAAAGCTGATTATTTATTTTATTAATGTAATAAATTATTAGATGGAGGAGGGTAACGATTAGGAAATATAACTGAATGTGTATGGAAACTTGTTTTTCATGCCTATTCAGTTTGATCATTGCTTGTAACTAGTACCAACTTCTCAATTAAAAACAAATTGCATTCAGTCACTCCATCACATACACAATTGCCTGTTAGTTGTCTTTAAATTTACCTAAATGAAAATTTTAATTTGATATTGTATGTTTTAATTATTTTATTGTCAACTGGATTTATTACCAATTGTTTAAAAAGGGCTTTTAACATTACAATGTATATGAGAAATTAACAATACTGATTAATGCAAATACATTTATGTATAACAGTGGTTTGAATGCATGCATTTGTCAGATATACATTTTCTTTGTAGTTAAACAGTAGGTTTATTTTAAATTTATTTCATTACTATACTTTAATATTTAGGAATTACATTAAATTACAGACATAACAATATTTGATTAATATTTTGGATACATTTACCTTACAACTTAAAATATGAGTGCAAAAATATTAGGTAAAAAGAGAAAAAAACACATTAAAATCTTCCTTGCACGTCCAAAATCTCAATCTATTTTCACAAGATATGAAAAAAAGAGGGGGGACGATGACTACATTATATCCCTACAAGAATAAATCTCTTACAAAATCTACAACATGTGCATTTCAAACTTAGGCCTTCACAAATTGAAAAATATTGTACGATTATTATTTACTGAAACAATCTATGAATGAATGATTAAATATATATATATTAAGGTGTTTCTATACAAATTTTTATAGTCAAAATATTTTCTTGCATTCAAAAATCCAATATTAATGTATGATATGATTCACTTCTAACATGATTTTTTTTTTAAATTCTTATATGAATTATTTATCATTGCAAGTCAACTTCACTAACTTGTTGGTATTTTTCAGTTTATATTGGTAGTTAGATATCAGGATAATAAAGCAATTTTATTCTAGAATCAGCCAACATCTTATTTAAAACAGCAGAAAGCAGCTACAATTTAAGGTTTTATACAAGATTTGAAAAAAAAAAAATTTTTCTAGGCATTGCATAGCTCGAAAGGAATGAATCTATAGTAAAATGGCCAGATTGACAAAAGTATACACTGATATCCTTTTCATTCACAATCTGCAGCAAATATTAAGCAATTGATTATTAGACTATGACTTGACAAAATCTAAAAGTCTGAAAAATTGATTTTTTAAAAAATCATTGTTGTAAAACGTTTTTTGCAATCTTTCTGTGTTCTCCTATTTATTCAATCCAGTTCTATCTATTTCCCTAAACTAGTATCTGCTTAAGGCCTTTGTTTATTTAGGATTTTGAATCTGGGTTTAATGCAACTAATCAAATGCAATTACTTTCATCCAGCAATAATTCTTTATACTTTTTTTATGGTACTGAATGCAAACTGCTTTATGAAAATTCTGCTGTACTGGATCAGGATCAAAAATGTTCATTGATGACACTCATAAGCAAATGCTCATTTAAGTCTATGGATAGAAGAATACTGAATGAGAACTTAATTAGCAATATATTGAATACTATGGCTTACATTCCTTGAAATAATTAGAGTGAGAGAAATAATTAACTTTTTATAAATGATAAATGAGAGATTTATTATTTAAATATAAACTGTTTTAAAGTAATTAATTAATTCAAGAGATCTGAGGAATTGGAACATTTCTTAATGATGAGATATTAAAATAAAATTATTTATTCATTCATTCATAAAAAAAAAATATGCCAGCCTGCCAAGTTTTGTCCAATTTGAATTCAAATTCAGATCATGGGAATGATAGAACCATATTCATTTGTCAACAGGTAAATAAATAAATGAGTTATAAATAAATATTGCATGTCTTGTCAATGAAATAACAAGTAAAAATTAAAAAATTATAATATTTTCTGATTCAGCCATTAAATATCTGAAAAAAATTGTAACTCTATGCATTGCGTATTTTAATATTTCTCAAAATAAATATTTTGTTTAAATACTTCATGGAACAATCATGTTCAAACATGTTTGTAAAACAAAATGGATTAGTATTGATACATAAAAGGGTAAACATACTTGCAAATTTACTTTAAAAAGTGGTTTTCAGAATCTGCCTGCATTTTAGCCTAGTAACAGAATCGGACATGATTGTTCCATGAAGTATTTATATTTCTAAATTTTACATATTTAATTGGGGTAATAAAAATCATTTTAATGCAATTAAAATTATTAATATTTAGGTTTTTGATATGAATATGACTTTTTATTACAGTAGATTTACTATTCCCATGCTACTTTGTTCCAAACCTTTATATGAATACTGACATTTATGAATAATAGTGAACCTTATATAATGCATATTTTAATATATATATATATATATATATGTGTGTGTGCAATTAATAAAGAAAATTAACAAGTAACGCATATGATCAAATACTTTTGAGAAACAAAATAAATATTTTGATGATCTGGAAAATGGATAATTAAACAAAATTATCTGAGAAGCCTCCGGTGAAGGGAGCAAAAGAATTGTACTAAGTACCCTATTATATTAATAATTATTAAATTAATAATAAATTATCCAAGAATAGATCTACTCTCTTCTTGATCCTTTGTCAATAAAATGCTATTTATTTGAACCTGAAAAAAAGTGTGGTTTTATTCATTTAATGTTTTGGATTTGTAGATTATGAAATTTAATTGATGATGAACTATATATACATGCACAATGAATAATTAAACAAAATTATCTGGCAAGCCTCCAGTGAAGGGAGCAAAAGAATTATGCTATGTACCCCATTATATTAATAATTATTAAATTGATAATAAATTATCCAAGGATTCTTTGTCAATAAAATGCTATTTATTCAGAGCCTGAAAAGAAAAAGTGGTTTTCTCCATTTATAAAAAAAAATATATATATATATATATATATATATATATATATATATATATATATATATATATATATATATATATATATATATATATATATATATATACACACACAATGCTAATGTTTTCACATTTATATATTATAAATATCTATGATACATATTAAAACAGTAATAACAAAAAAGTAGAATAATGTAATTATAAAAAATACATTGAGTAAAAATATATTTATATGTGCTATGCAGCCCTCAGCTATAGTTATCTATGTATGTGAATATTGTTTTGGTATTTTTTTAAAGTCAGACATTTCTGAACTATGTAACTACCCCTTACTTGCAATAAATAGACTGGTATTATTTTCTTTGTGAATCTTTTGCTAAAACTTTTAATATTTTTGATACAAGGTGTTGATGTTTACTGGACCAATCTGTAAGAACTTATCAGCTGATCTGGATATAATTTAATAGTTTTAAAAACAGAAATTACACTAGCATATACTTCTTTTTTTACTATTTCACAAATTGTTGATATGGTTTTATTAAACAACCAGCTTCAGAATGAAACTTTTTTTTTTCAAAACTAAATCAATTATTTTTGTGTTATCACTTAAGCAAAACACATCATGGCTAGAATTGTTATCATCACTAATTTTTCACTTCAGACTATTTTAAACAACATTTTAATTTTCTAATACACATCAGTGATACAAATAATCTCTGTCAGATATTTTCTACTCCCATACACTTTTTTTGCATCATGAGACTTGAGTGAGTGCGTAAGAAAATAACAGAGAGATTATTTGGGATTCAATTTTCAGTGTACAAAAATATGTTAAAACTTCTGAATTTTCAATGTTTTTTTATTTGTTTACTAAAACATGAATTTTAAGAGTATATCTAGGGCAGTTTACTTTTTTTAAATCAAATGACTTTATTGTTCAGGATTTTATAAAAAGTTTGACCATCAGAAAAGATAAAAAAAAAAAGCATGCTTCATAAACATTAAACATCAATATTTGTTATTCTACCACTGCACGGAAGCAATAAAATTAAAAATAATTTTTAAGGATAAATCTTTTAAAAATTAATTGACTACGAGATAATTTATTCATAATGTCATCCTGAAAGAAACTATAAGTTTTTTTATTTACTAGTATAATACTTTGTGTAATGATGCTTTTGATGATTGTCCTCTTATCAGTTTTAGATATAAGTTTTAATAGAAGTACACGTGGTGAAATGAGCCGAAGAAGAGACATATATTAAAAAGAACAGGAAAATATTATACAAAGATTTGTTTTGATTATAACACATAAGAGTGACTTTGCCATTGTGATGATTATAAATTTGTATGTTCTTGAACTGCAGTATTGACATATTCTCTTCACCTCTTTATAAGTTAAAGGTACTGCGAGGTCCCATTTGATAGGTATTGAATATTGTGAGAATCCGATTAATATTTTCAAATAGCAAAATAAAGTTAATAAGAAATTGCATTTATTTTCAAGAAAAATTAATTTTCAAGCTAAACACAGTTATTTAATTTTTCTTGAAAACAAATGAATCCAAAGCATCATTGAATAGTAGGAGGTTTTCCAAAAGTTACTTCTTAATTATATATGAAAAATAAGTGAATAGTTGTTATCCAGGATTTCATATAAAAATTGAGATGATCAATCACAAGGAATTAAATGGCAATTCATAGACCTTCAGCTTGAAAGTTTTTCCCTTTAATCACTACTACAATCACACAGAGAAAAATAATTAAATGTTTTATTTTTTGGAAGTTCGTAAAAAATTTGAGCATAGATAATGATTCAGCTGGATTCCAATTCATAGACCATGAGTTCAAATATCTGCCATTCTACTTTTGCACCAAATCAAACATGACATTAATAAGTATATATATAAATAAATATTAAATATACTGAAATCATTGAATAAATAGCAATGTCAGAAAATGTATCATTAGATAGAAACTGTTTATAGAGAAACAATGGAAGCACCATTCAGATTAGTTTATAGAGACTGTTTAACATCACAAGTCTTATTATATATACATTACAGCATATTTTTTGGGGGGAGTTGCATTTTATATACTAAATATAAAAAGTGAGAAAGTTGTTAATTGCAGTTGGAAGTGATATTGTGATTTAAGAAAAAATAATGGTAACTATCACTATGTTAATTTAGAAAGCTATTCATTAAAGAAATATGATTTTTGGACATGTATAGCTACTAATAGTCAATACTGATTCTTCAAAATCATGATGGAAGTGTGTAGCTAGATAAGCTAGCCACTGAATGTGTAAGATGACACATGTGCCTTCATTTAAAATGCACAATGATGCATGAGACTATTACAGATTCATTAGCTTGAATTCGTTTTCTATCTAATGAAAGCATGAAATAGATAGAATTAAATAATGTTCAATTGGTTGTAAAGTTAATAATTGTGCTTTTGTAGTGACAGATGAGTAATTTTAATACTTTATTGTAAAGAAATAATATTTTTGTTACATATTAAAAGAGGAACATTGAATGGTTTATCATATAAAAAAAAATGAACATAATATCTGGAACAAGTACAAAGAAAAAAAAGATATACAAATTTTAATACAAATGTGAAGAACAGTTTTTCTTCACAATGAAATTGTAAAATATGTGTTTTATATGTCATATAAGCTGTTATTTCCGAAAAAAGGAAATGTCAAAAAAAATATTTTAAAATTATGCATGAAAGTTTTAAATAAATTTTTTCATTGAAAAGTGAATTATGCAAACAAATATTAAAATAATTTAAGTCACAATTAATTAACCAACAATCATATTTTATAAATTGCATTATTAAACCTAAAGCTGCAACACCGGTATCATTTCATGTGAGGTATTAATTAATTAACGAAACTTAAGAAATCTTTCACAGACAGAGAAATGATAATAATAAAAAAAAAGCATTACTAGAAGCCAGTAATTCATTGACTTATCCAAAACAAAATTGAAATTCTTCCCACAATTAAAGATGTACATCTCTCCTATAGAAGTGTTAGGCCAAAAATTGTAATTACTGATCTGGTTGAAAAACTAACTCAAAATATAATGTTCTGCTTTGTTTTTTCTTGTAGTTTGATGAATCTCCTAGCATACTTGATTTCCCTCAGCTTGTCATTTTTGGTAAGAATGTTTCTTAAAGATATGAATGTGGTCAAGTATTGATGGCCTAGTGGTTAGCATAGCTGCCCTCCAAGCAACTGGCCCGGGTTCGCTTCCTGGTCAACACATTTGACATATGAAAAAAAAAAAGAAATGAATGTGAAAAAATAGTTATTAACAATATTACCTTTGAAGAAGAAAATATATTTTCAAAAAATATATAGAGAAAAAAAAAATATAAAATTTATAAAATTGCATCAATGACAAATGATGGAGTACTACTACTATTACCACCACTACTACTACTACTATTATTATTAATCCATTATAATATGTAGGTGGTGGACTATGACACTTGAAAAAATTACAAGTAGATCTTGCCCTGCAAAAGTCTGCCCTTCTTCACTTTTGCTATATACTGATTGAATCATTTTTTCAATTAGATAAAATAGAGTATGATATTTTCATTTATTATTCACAAATGAAATAATTTCAATTTTCAATTGACCGGGATCCCTAGGCTGCAACTCCTAAAACTCAAGTCTTTATGAGACATTAGCTGCCGTATATCTATAAATAAAAATGAATAATTTGAAATTAAGTTCTAAATTTATAAATTACAAAAACTGGTCAAATTATCTACCCATTAGTCGCTATTAGAAAGCATCTATTGCTAATTCACCTACCATTTCGAAGGCAAGTGCTAAAAGCCAAAATAATACATTGAAGTAGCGTTATTTTACTTTAGAAAATAAAAACAAACGCTTTGTTAATTAAGGGTTACATGTTCACTATTAATAAGTTTATTATTTAATACTTTTAGAAAGTCTTATAAATGTAATTAATCATATTACCAAGTACAATTTTGTGAGAAAAAATAATTTACATAATAAAAGATTATTAAAAGTATTACAGTTAATCTTATATGGATTTTTTTTTTCGTTAAAATAATTTAATTTTACTGTCTTTCGTTAGATGATAATAACATTTCATATTTCTTTTAAAATAATCTTTAAGCATTTTATGACCCAAAGGGTTTGTCTAACAACCAAAAATTTAAGTTGGTTTTAAAATCTTATTCTAACTAGTGCCCTCTTGTGGCTATAAGGGGACAATTTTAACTATGTTAATGATTTGAAAAACGCAGAGAACTTTCCCTGGACAATATCTCTGCTTTCCATCAGGATTAATTCTTGAGCTGGGCAAAAATGTCAGATATCCAGCGATGGCTTCATTGTTCAAATGACCTTCCTTATTTTTTTTCTTCCTTCCTTTTTTTCCAAGATGCATTCCTATGCTGTCAATTGTAATGTTAGGTCAACATGGTCAAAAGAATTTAGAGATTAAGATGTGGATTACACAAAATCGTGCCAAGTTTATTAAAATTCTGTCTCAATCTTGCAGCTAAGAAACGTTTTCTATGGTTTCTTTTAAGTAAAACGTAGAATGTTTGTGCTTTGTTTTGTTGAGCAGCTAGGTGCATCCAGCTAACAGATCAACGGATAAACATGTGAAAGATTTTACGTGTTTTTAAAGATTAAGCCTTAAAAATGGTCACTTTCTGACCTTTAATGATTGGCAGCTGACTAGTTAGTTTCAATTCTACTCAAACTCTAGTGATTACTTCAAAAACTTTTTTTTCCTCCCCTCAAACTGCAAGAAACATTCCAAGTATATTACAGAATGATTTATTTGCAAGCAGCTGCCGGTTTCTAAATCTCATAATAGGAATGTTTGATTAAAATCAAAATTATGAGGCCAGCAATTAAAGAATTCATAAATAAAACTCCTAAGTATTATTAACGTTTGAAAAAGATAAATCGGAAAAAAGGCTAATGAAAATATGAAATATTTTGCCCGCAGACATCTGAAAGTTTTGAGATAATTATTAATCTATTTAACAATTCAATACATATCAAATATGTTTTAGATAATTGCTAAAAGAATATATTAACGGCTAAAAAAAAAAAAAAAACAAGTAATATTATCTGAGTGGATTATTAAATAAATTCTTCAAAATTAAATGTATTTATATATACTTCAGAATTTTAGTATTGTATTTAATTTTTTATATATATATTATGCTAATAATGTCAGCTCGGTGAACTTTCCCCCAAAAAGCAAACTTCTGAAGATATTTAACGAAATAATTTTTCGTTATTTTTTCCTAACTATAAAATTACTATTAAATGATTTAATAATAATAACATATCATTCAGCTCTCCATATCTCATAGTTTATATAATGATAAACAAAAATAGCTATACTAGTGTCATCTATTGTAAACTTGAATAATAAAATTATAAATATTTTCAATCTTTACCCTCTCAATCAAATAGTGAGCTTGTTTCAGAGATTTTTTTGATAGCTTTATGTAATTCCAGTAATGCATCTGTCTCCTAAGATTATCTATTTTAGTTTATTTTTAAAATGATGATGATGATGATGATTATTATTATTATTATTATTATTATTATTATTATTATTATTATTATTATAAAATTGTATACAATAAATTTATACATAATAAGTAAAAGCAACGTTTCAAAGTTTCCATTAGAACTTAGCATACAATATTTATTAATGTATACAGTAGATTAATAATTTTTTTTTTGCATGCCCTACAATATAAATACTTAATTTATATTATTTCATTAACAAATAAGTCTTAAATGATAATTGTATACTAAAGAATACACATTTAACTTAGATTATAGTGGATCACCATAAAACAATCTTTTTTGACACTTATATTAAATTTCTACAATACTGCATCCACCAATCTTCTTGGAATTGTTGGACACAATAAAATGTTTGGTTTGGGAAACTGTCAGATATCTCAATAACAATATAATTTTAACAATCATAGAGCAGTTCTTATTATCCTTTTGTCACTAATCAAAAAGCTTGATGTCAAATTCTTGCTTAATGGGTTATTAAGAAGATTAAATTTGTTTTTTTATATTTTTTGCTATGCCTCAAATATCAATAAAATGAGCATACATCTCATCTTTCACAGTATTAAATATGGCACAAAAATGATAATCTACATATATTTGTAAATCAATTTTATCCTGAGAATTTTTCAATATGAGTTTTGTGTGATGTAAAAGATAAACATAAAATTAAAAAAAATAGAAGTACTTTCTTTTATAAAATAATTACACTTTCAGATAGGTAAAGATTGGAAAAAGTTGTTGTTGGCGTAATTATATCCAGCAATATTTAACAGTATTTTATCCACCATAAATAGTCAAATAACATTCTTACTCAAAAATTCATAAATAGTTCAAGCACCAGAAATAACAGTTGAATATGATCTGCAGACATTAAATTCTGGAATCTGTCCCTTTAATATTGCATCAAACTATGCAGGACAACTATTCTCAAGCTTTTAACACCTATTGACCAGTTTTTCAAGTAAATAATATGTTGCAAAACTTCAAATTTTATCACAATACCACAAATGTTTAAATTATTTTTACTCAATAACTGAATTACAAGTTATTAATTATTTGCCAGAGGAAAAAAAAAGTTAAGATAATAATTGATTGTATACATACAAGATCTATGGTTTATGGATAAATACTTTGTAAATATACAAAATGTCAATAGAAATTTTGTGATTTGCTGACAAAATTTTCTATGTCGGATTTCATTACTCTTAAAAATAATTTAAATCTGTAACTGTTAGAAAATATGGTTTATTTTATTCAAGATGATTTTCCATAAATATGATGATCATACAAAATATGTTATACTAATGCAGTTAAATTCTCATTGTTTTAAGATTATGATCAAAAAACAATTCAATTAGTTATTTATGCTCTGAAAATGATACACTACAATTTTTATTGAGTAAAAATAGAATCACAATATATGATCACTAAAAATTTAGAGAGAATTGAAGTGAAATCAAAGCAGTTAGATAATACTATTAATATTTGCTCTACCTAATAATAAATAGAGAACCACTGCATGAGATAATTTCCAGGTAGGAATGTTTTTGAAAATTAATTTTCCAAGTATCCAATTACACAAATTCCTTTGTTTTCATTTTAAAACCATTAAATTAAAAAAAAAGATTGATACATTTTAAATATTGTACAATTTAATGTAAACAAATTTAAATGGTGCAAAAACTAAATTTGTATTCTTAATGTTCTTTTAGATTAATGTAAATACATATTGTTAAGTAAATAAGGATTATTCTAAAGTTACCTTATTCAGATGATTTAAAATGTCTAATCTTCCAAGAAAACAAACAATATTTTGATAAATTGGAAGTATTAAAAACATATTAATAATCAAATGTATAATTTTTCTTATTCAATAGAATGGTTTATTTAAAATAAAATAAAACTCAGGAATCCATAATAGATAGTCACCTCATCTTAATTGGTATGGTATATATTTCTAACTAATTAAATGTTTTATGAATTTTTTAAAAGTAAATCAAAATCATTCTTTTAGAACAATGTGGATATAAATTAGAAGATAAAAATAATTATTTAGTAAATATGCCCATGTATTTGAAAAGGAAGGTTTTTAATAAATGTATTTTACCAGTTCTTATTTATGAATCTGAGACTTGGACACTTATGGAAGAGCAATACAGAGACTTCAGACTACTAAAAAAAGTATGGAGAGATGCATGATGGGAGTAATAAGAAGAGATTGAAAATGCAATGTATGGGTAAGAGAACAAACAGGTGTTATTGACCTCATTGAAAAAATTAAAAGAGTAAAGTGGAGTTGGGTTGGACATATTGCTAGAAGAGATGATAATACATGGACAAATAAAATCTTAAAAGTGAATCCAAGAGATTGTAAAACCCAGAAAGAGACCATATGTGAGATGGATGGATGAAATAAGAAAGTGTGCAGGAGTGATGTGGAGAAGAGAAGCTAAAGATTGGAGATGGATTGAACTTGGAGAGATTTACATCCTGCAGTGGATTGATAATGATTGTTTATGATGATGATGACTCTTGAATCCACCAACTTTAAAATTATCTGCTGCTTGTTTTTAATAGTAGTTTGTGTTTTTTTCTTTTCACTAGTCGCATTGGATAAAACCAGAAGAAATTTATGAAAATTGATAACGAAAATATATCTTTAAATATTTCAAAAATCTTTGTTTTAATGTATGTTTAAATTAATTACCTTTAAAATTCAGCTACAAAGCAATATTATTACACAGTACACAGGCACAATACTATTCTTGTCACAATGAAATTTCAAACTCAACTGAGTTACTCTGAAGCACTCTTTCTGTATCAACATGTCCCAACTCATGTCGAATCGCAAACTATAGTCAGGACAAGAATTAAGCAATTAATAGCCACAAAACTGAGAGATTATTATAAATATAAAACTTATGAAGGAATAATCTGGTGCACAAGAATTAAGGAACAAAAATTGGAGCAACTTAATTAAATTACTGACAAAATACCAATTAAAAAAAACTTCTGTCACATCACTTTCTGCTAATGTGATCTTTGTCTGTGCACATTTCTTCCCCTTTGAATATAAAATTTCTATCATATTACAATTACATTGTTACTATTTGGAAATTTTTGTTCGGCCATTTATTCAAATTTATTATTCTATGGCTAGATGGCACCATAAATTTTTGAAATCTTGCATTTTTCATCATAAAGTGAGGATACAATTTGAAAATCGATAACATGCCAGAAAAATTTTCATATGTGGCACCTGTGACACACATGCCATAGGTTCACCGCCGCTGCACTAGAGGATAATACAATATAGTTTTGGTAAGAATTTTTTTTTAAAAAATAAAATTTTTCAATCAAAGTAAAAATGTTAAACACTTTTCACTTAAAAATAATATTTCAGTTATTATCACTTATGCACATATATATTATTATGTACACATACTAAATATGATATATATATATATAATTATATAACTGAATATTTGTAAATACAGAAACTTAATAATTAGAAAATATTTTATCCACTTAGAAGCACTTTCAATTTTAATTATTAAGTTACTGTATTTACAAATATTCAGTTATATAATTATGTATATTGCTTTAAAAATACAGACATTGAATTATAATATTATATATATATATATATATATATATATATATATATATATATATATATCCCTATATATATATATATATATATAAGGGATATACATTTTAAATAAGATCAGCAATATCTAGTTATTTATGTCAACTATAAGTGACCAGTCAATTTAAAATAAGATATAGTTTTACATTTTCATTTACAGTGCCAATACTAGAAACTAAAAAAATAATAAGAAGTAAAAAAAAAATATATATTAAATGCTTTTATTGACTATGCACTAAAAAGAAAAAAGTTTATTCAACCACAACTGGGATTTTTAGATTTAATTTGAAATAAAAGTGTGGAAGGAGAGTCCAGAAATTAATTAAGTCTATCACTATTTTTTATAACAACAGATTGACTCAATTAATTTCTGCCCCCCCCCATGATTTTATTTTAAATTAAATCTAAAAACTCCAGTTGTGGTTAATGAAACAATTATTTTTTGTCTTTTTAGTGCACTGTAATGGTATATGCATTGCCTTAATTTAAAATTAGAATAATTTTTTTTTAAGTTCATAAATAAAAAACTAAAAGCTAAAATTAAAGAGTTGTTCAATGTATGTATATATATATTCTCACAGATGCAAAACTTTAAAAGTATTTCTTTTTTAAATTAAAAAAAGTATTTGAATGTACTTTTTTATAAAAAACTACAAGCTCTAAAGATAAAATATTTTTGTAAATGGAAATGATTGTTTTATAAATTAAATGAAAAGCAAACTAGCCCTTGGGGCTCTTATATAAAAAAGTCAGATGAAATATAGATAAGACAACAAAAATAAATTAGATGTCCAATAGAAGCAGCAATGAAGGCTCGGACTGTAATGAAAATTTGCAACAGGCAACCATTGTTCAGTGAATCCGGATGATCGGTATAAAAGAAAAAATATTGAAATTAAGGACAGTTCCAGCTTGATTTTTTTTGAGGGGCATGATAAGAAACACTTGGAACTCCCTATTTTATTTCAAATGAAATGACTGATGAATTATGAATGATACTATTGCAGACCCTGAATCATATGGGTTCTGCAATCAAATAATACCAGGATTAAACCAGCTAAGGCCACCTCCAGAACAACATACCGGTCTTCAAATAGAGACATCATGGGAATTGGCACTAAAAACTGGGATTATTCTATTGTAAGATATGAACTGTAAAATTTAAAAGTAATTAAGAACTTTCATTAAGATTTGACAAGATTTTAATATTCAGCTAACCTAAATTTTAAAATGAACTTTTATCTGACTTTTAAGTTTTCAAACTAATTATTAATGTTTAATTTTTATACATTTGAGTTTGCTAAAAATCATTTCCATTTTTTTATTTATTAATATTTATTGTATAAATTATTTAAATGCATTAAATTTAAGTTGGGTATAGATGCTTGCATAGATTTGTTAATGTTTAATTATGTTTTTATTCTCATATTTGATTAAAATATATAGACATTTGGTAAATAATGATACCTTACATTGAGTATCTAAAATGTATTTATTTGGATGTCTTTTAAGTTATTGGTGTCAATGCAGCATCTTATGATGAATGCCATTGAGTTTCTTATAAATTTTCCTCTGCAATTCCATCAATGACTTTATATTTTGATCATTTATGTTTATTTTGAAATGTTTTTAACCATGTAATGTACTCATCATTAAAAAACAAACTTTATAAAAGTCATCTGTGCAAACTTATATAAATGTTAAATTTAAGTCAGGCATGAATGGCTATATAGATTTGTAAAGTTATATTAATTAATTAAGGGAGGGTTAATCTTAGGTTATTGGTTTCATAGTTAGATTGGGTCAATGGATTGGATATATTGGTGTAATTAGTAAATGTAGTATGAGGTCCACTACATGCAGAATCACATTATACACTTCACACCCCCATTTTGCCTGTGGAAGGGGATAGTAAGATGAAAAATGCAGACCCTTCCTATGGAGTTTTTTTATTGTTCTTCTTGCCAGACACATGTAGCATTCCTGTATTGGATGAGAGTCAATGTCTTCTTTAACCATGCTGTTCAGATGTACATTCCTGACAGTTGGTATTTGTGCTGTCATATTTCATGCTGCATTGAATACATCAATGTATCAGATGGATTGATGTTGGTTTGACTATGAACTTTTGGCCTAAGGTTAAATAAGGGATAGAATTTTTTTTCCAAATGCAATCTATGTAGCTTATTCATACTCGACACTCTTAAAAAAATATTAAATTCATCTGTGTGGATGGTTGAAAATTTAAAATAATAATTTAAATTTAAAAGTTAATATTAAAATCTAAAAATAATAAATGTTATTCCTCAAATTTTAAATGATTATATATGTGCATTAATAAATGTTTGTGTGTTAATTACTGGCAGTGACATATTTTATTTTTGTTAATATTGAAAAGATATTTTAACAATTTATATTTTGTAAATCTCTGTGTTTCACTGAGCTAGTGGCAGTGGGTTGATGGTCAGAATAAAAAAAAATATATAAAAAAATTGGATCTTAACAGCATGTTTCTGCCTACTCTATAAATTTTCCAGGTTCAAATAGACTGATGGCGCCCTCTCCGACCATTATAATTGGTCACCCAACATGAGCCAATGTTTAATAAACCATGAGTACCCTGAGAATTTCAAAAATAAATCATGCCAGTAACATTTTTTTCTGAAATAAATATATTTTTTGTATTAACATAAAGTTATAGTTTGAATTTTGTTTTAAAAGTACTGCCAGTAAGAAAAATTGGGCATATGTAAAAATAAATGCAAGGAATAAAATGTAATAGCTAGTAGCATTTTTTTTTAAAAAAAAAGTCTTATTTAAAATCCAACCGTTTAACATGCCTAAGTAATACTTAAAAATAGAAAAAAAAAACTTGGAAGGGAGGGGGCAGAAATTTAGCTGGTAGTAAAGAATAAACAGTCAACAATTTTTTCTATCAGTATATTTGTGTGCAATTACTAACCAAGTTTTGTCTTTAAAAAAAAAGTTTAGTATATAATTGTGTAATGTAATTACTAACACTAAGTAAATTCTTTTTTTTTTTAATGTTTTTGTTTTTTGAGGGAGTTTACTGATATGTAACGGTATATGCCATTACATTAATTTAAAATTAGAATAAAAAATTTTTTAAGTTCGTAAATAAAAAACTAAAAGCTAAAATTAAAGTATTTTTTTTTTAAATAAAAAAAGATATTTGAACATACTTTTTTATAAAAAAGTACAAGATCTAAAGATAAAATATTTTTGTAAATAGAAATTATTGTTTTATAAATTAAATGAAAATCAAACTAGCCATTGGGGCTCTTATATAAAAAAGTCAAATGAAATACAGATAAGAGAACAAAAATAAATTAGATGTCCAATAGAAGCAGTAATAAAGGCTTGGACCGTAATGAAAATTTGGAACAGGAAACCATTGTTCAGTGAATCCGGACAATCAGTATAAAAAGAAAAATATTGAAATTAAAGACAGTTCCAGCTTGATTTTTTTTGAGGGGCATGATAAGACACATTTGTCACTCCCTCTTTTATTTCAAATGAAATGACTGATGAATTATGAATGGTACTATTGCAAACCCCGAATTATATGGGTTCTGCAATCAAATAGTACCAAGATTGAACCAGCTAAGGCCACCTCCAGAACAACAGACCAGTCTTCAAATAGAGACATCATGGGAATTGGCACCAGGAACCAAAATTCTTCTACTGTAAGATATGAACTGTAAAATTTAAAAGTAATCAAGAACTTTCATTAAGATTTGACAAGCTTTTAATATTCAGCTAACCTAAATTTTAAAATGAACTTTTACCTGACTTTTAAGTTTTCAAATTAATTATTAATATTTAATTTTTATACATTTGAGTTTGCTAAAAATCATTTCCATTTTTATTTTTTATTTTTATTAATATTTATTGTATAAATTATTTAAATGCATTAAATTTAAGTTGGGTATAGATGCTTGCATAGATTTGTTAACATTTAATTATGTTTTTATTTTCATATTTGATTAAAATATATAGACATTTGGTAAATAATGATACCTTACATTGAGTATCTAAAATGTATTTATTTGGATGTCTTTTAAGTTATTGGTGTCAATGCGGCATCTTATGATGAATGCCATTGGATTTCTTGTAAATTTTCCTCTGCAATTCCATCAATGACTTTATATTTTGATCATTTATGTTTATTTTGAAATGTTTTTAACCATGTAATCTATGTAGCCCATCTATACTCAACATTAAAAAACAAACTTTATAAAATTCATCTGTGCAAACTTATATAAATGTTAAATTTAAGTCGGGCATGAATGGCTATATAGATTTGTAAAGTTATATTAATTAATTAAGGAAGGGTTAATCTTAGGTTATTGGTTTTGTAGTTAGATTGGGTCAATGGATTGGATATATTGGTGTAATTAGTAAATGTAGTATGGGATCCGCTACATGCAGGATTACATTATACACCGCACACCCCTTTTTGCCTATGGAAAAGGATAGTAAGATCGAAAATGCAGTCCCTTCCTATGGAGTTTTTTTTATTGTTCTTCTTGCCAGACAGATGTAGCATTCCTGTACTGGATGAGAGTCAATGTCTTCTTTAACCATGCTGTTCAGATGTACATTCTTTCCAGTATGGTATTTGTGCTGTCGTATTTCATGCTGCATTGAATACATCGATGTATCAGATGGATTGACGTCAGTTTGACTGCGAACTTTTGGCCTAAGGTTAAATAAGGAATAGAATATTTTTTTTTCAAATGCAATCTATGTAGTTTATTCCTACTCAACACTCTTAAAAAAAATATTATTAAATTCATCTGTACGGATGGTTTAAAATTTAAAATAATAATTTAAATTTAAAAGTTAATATTAAAATCTAAAATAATAAATGTTATTCCTCAAATTCTAAATGATTATATATATGTGTTAATAAATGTTGTTTGTGTGTAATTACTGGCAGTGGCTTCTTTTATTTAATTTTTTTTTATATTGAAGATATATTTTAAATAATTTATACTTTATAAATCTCTGCATCTTGCTGAGCTAGTAGCATTGGGCTGATGGTCAGAATAAACTATATATATATGTAAAAGTTAGATCTTAACAGCGCGTATCTGCCTACTCTATAAATTTTCCAGGTTCAAATGCCTGGTGGTGCCCTGTAGCACAGATATGGTAAGACTCATATTACCTCTGACCGTTACAGCACAGTCAATAAAAACACTTAATTATCTCTATTATTTACTAAATTACAATATAATTTCATCTTTTGTAATAAACATTTTGATTTATTTTCACTGTCCCATGAAACTATATCTCTCATGGATCTCTAACTCCCTCCTATAAAATATTTAAAAAATGCAATTTAGTAGATATACAAATCTAGAAAAATATTATCATTAACCCATGTATATAAAGAAAATTTCATTGATGCAAACATACATGTTTAAGTATTATATTTGTAACACACCTTATTTATTACAAGCACAAACATTGAAAAAAAAACCATAACTAACTTCAGCATAAAAAATTTTCCCTTCCCCCTCCTTTAAAAATACTTAATATTAAAACAAATATAGTTTTAAATTCAAATATAGCTGCCAAAATATAACTACTCATATATATTGCTTTTAAAGCATATATCTTAAATATATCTGCACTACCCCTCTGCCAAATAGCATTATTTTTTTTTACTTTGTTAATGATAGATTCAATGATTGACATTGGTTTGATATAAAATATATATATATATATATATATATATATATATATATATATATATATATATATATATATATATATATATATATATATTTATATATATATAATTGAATAATTTATTGCCTTGGGAGTACATAAAAAATTCTAGCCTGGAACTAACAGATCAGAATTAGGTTCCATGTACTTTCAGTTTTAGAGTTTAGCACTCTATTACTGTAGCAATCCATACATGATTATCTCATTGTAGCTCAATAAAAAATAATTAACCACTAAAAAAAAATCTAACAAAAAAATGGATTGTAAATTGTAATCATATAGCTAGTTGTATGAAATATTATGTTGAGAAGGAACACCAAGTGATAATTGCACGCAACTGTTTTATTTATTTCATCAAATCAACCCAGAAAGCTTTAGAACCACACTAATGGAATCTTTACAAAGTAAATTATCATCTGTGATTTAGATATCTAGATTTTCTGATAAATCCAATCTCAATGATATAATATTGCTTTTTTCATTCATTTACTTTTTAATCCAAAAATGTTGTGAAAATAAAAATTTTTGAATTTGCATCACAATTAGAAAAAACTTCTGATTCAATTTTATAAACACTTAATTTACTGCACTCTACTATATAGTGGACAAAGTGGGTGTATTGCCACTCAATGTCTAACAGTTATCTAATTTCTTCTCAAATGAATCTCTCTATATAGAAATATACCCATCTCTACAAGAAACAAAAATAGATTTACTTATTCTTCACTAATATGATTGCCCTGAAGATCAAAATTAGAAGTTCTAGGGCTTAATAGCTATTGAAATATGGTAGGTATAGAAGATCCTTCTAAAGATTTAACACCAATTAGCTTGTAAATATGACTGGAATAAAATCTATGCTTAATGCAATTATCATTTTGTTCTTAGAGTGTACTAAATTTGTCCACCAATCTACCTTTGTAAATGCTTGTATAAGGTGAACTTGTATTCTGATTCCTAATTATAATGTAATATATTAAATGCCATTGTTTTGATCTAGGTGCATCCATTTTATAGCAATGTTTATGAATTTGCAATAATAATACCATTATTTCAATAACTTTTTAACCTGTTTACTGGTTATCATGTGCATTAATCCCCCCTCCAAAAAAACTGATCTTTTAATGCTATTTCTGTAATAATGCTATTCAACAAGAAATAGAAGTTTTCTCTGATTCACTGAATCTAAGATTGGATAATGGCACTAATAAATTGAGCACAAGTTTCATTGTGTAAAACAAGTTTTAACACTAGACTTTTCTTAATACAATGAGAAATTCCAACCATGGAAGATAGTCAATTAGATTTTACAGCAAATCTGACACCATGACTTCTCCTTTCACTAACTGACATGGTTTTCATATAATATATATATATATATATATATATATATATATATATATATATATATATATATATATATATATATATATATATATATATATATATATATATATATATATATATATATATATATAAAAACTAAAATGTACTTCCTTTGGGAGAAGAGTTTCAGTAAGAGAATCTATATTCATTTAAAATGTTGATTAATTCCTCTTGAAGTGTTTGTATCAAGTAACATTCACCCATTGCACACACTTATACTTAAAAGAAAATTGTATTTATAATACTTAACTTTAGTATTATCATTGTTTTTTTCTTTAGCATTACCACTTTTATTATTGTTACTGTTATCAGGCATTACATCCTAGCTAGGCTGTGTGAGAAAAGTGATGTTTAGACCATATTTTCTAGGCCTTTTTACTTCCATAATAACAAGAGATTCCTAAATGTGGCTGCCTAAACATACAATAATCAGCAATCAGAACTTATGTCCTATTCAACACCAATTTCATGTTGACTCATTAAGGATTGTACTGCCTTGATCAAAGATCACAACTAAGGACTGCCCTACTAAAACTGTTCCTGTTCCTGTCATTGTTTTTTTATTTCTTGAATATTTGAGTAAAAAAAAGGAATTGCAATCAGAAATGATGTGTGTGTAGTTAAAAGATGAAATTGTTATTGTACAAACACAGCACCCCATTGTCACAATGGCATGAGAATTTTCATGACAATGAGCCCTGCAATAATTTAAGTGAATGAAGAAAAAAAGACAGAAAAGACTGTATCAGAAAACTTATCTAGTTGGTGATGAACCAGCATCCTATCCAACAAGACTGCAGAAGCTTTTAATCAGACAATTTTAATTTATTATTCATAGTTGGCCTTCATATCTAAAGATCATTCCACTATTCACAATTTGTGGAGCCACTGGAGCCTGAGGATAGCTCTTGGCTAATAACAAGTAGATGCTTTTAACAAATAAAAATTTTAAAATATACATTAATTCAAGCCAGGATAAAAATGGAGGAAGAAGTGGTTGCTGTGAAAGTAAAGAGATAATCAGAAGATTAGAAATATGGTCTAATGTTAAGCATTCTTAAATAGATGCATTTCTTCTCATGACATATTTGTAGTACCTGAATTACATATTTTTTATTTATAAAGTAATCTGATAATGTGCAAGGTCTGAGAAGATAGACCATTATTAGATTTTGAAAAGAGATAAAAAATTTGCTAAATGAATGACTATCATGATTAGAAAAACTCACAGAGGCTAAACCCTCCATACAGTAGTATCATCAGTGCAAGCCTGAGTAATCAATGGATGCAAACTGTGTAAGTATAAAAAATAGTAATCATGTGGTGTTCAGTGATTAGAAAAACTGATAGCATTAAAAGGATATAAAGATTAATGGTACTAAGGTGAGTTGTTCAAGTTTACTGCCGAAATTAAGCTGAAGATTAGTGTAAATGTCATTGAAATTTATTTGGAGTCTTGTACATAACAGTACGTGGAGAGTTTTTAACAGAGTTTTACACAAAATTGATGAAACGTCTATAACATTAGCAACACAATATTGTCAGTTACATAATGTATTTTATATCAAAAATAAAATGAGTTTGCCATTTAGTTTATTTACAAAGTGACTAATATTTAAAATAAAGTATAGAGTATTAAACAATAAATCAACAGCAATTGAAATAAAATTTAACTCATGAGAATTAGATTGTATAATTTTTTTTTTAAATTAAAAAGATGAAGAAAGAAAATTATTTTCTGATTCATTTTCATTTGAATTATTAATTGATAAAGTTTGTTTGGCAGTTAATTCATTTGCAGTAAATTTGAGACCACACCCAACAATTAAGATCCAACAGACCTTAGGTAAATTATGCATATTTTAAATTTACAACATTTTAGAAAACATCATAGGCTTATATAGTAACAGTATGGGCAAACTGATTTTAGTGGAAGCAAATATGATTATAATACAATAGTAAAAATCTAACGAAGAGAGATTTGATGAAGCATCTTGCCAATAGAATGACTTTTATTCATCTTCAATAAATCTCTCATGCATTAATTGATAAAACAGGAATGTTTGACATTCTTTCAGGATTAATAATGCCTTTCTGTAGAATGATGAATCTGTAAAAGATAAAAAATTATGGATCAATTTCTAGTTGATTAAAATTTAAAAATCTCAATCTGATTATTTGAATTGTACTCAAACTTCCACTTGTGTGTTTGGATATCCTATGATTTATCAAACAATTGTCTTTCATTACTATTAGTGATCTTTGTCAACAATCTTTTCAGCATCATAAAGACCAGAACTTTAATTTTTTTTCATAAAAATTTTGATGATAATAAAAATCAATTTACATATCAGAAATTTAATTAAAGAAATAACTGTAATCAGTAAACAAATAAGTTAAAAAGTTTATAACAGAATATAGTGCAAAAAAGTACGAATAAATTCTAAATATTGTAAAATTATATTTAAAAGTAGTCCATATTTGACAAAGATAAGTTGCAGCTGGGTCTTAATTTCAACAATAGTTGTTTAATTGATAAAGAAAATCAATGCACACTGCTATTCTGATTCTCTTGGTTCCAAAGCTTTCCTGAATTAGAAACTATCAAATTAAAAGAAAATATACAATATATTTTATTCTCTTTAAGTCTTGCCTCAAATGTTGACAAAATATGAAACATATATTAAATGTAAATAGTAATAACTGATTTTAATATATTAGAACATTAAAACATCATCTAATCAGCATTTCTAATATATATTGTAACTATATATTTAGCCCTATAGGTTAAACATATTCTGTAAAAGTTTTTAAAATTTTTTTTTAACGTTTTAATTGTAATAAATAAATTTATTATTGTTATACTATAAAGTCTTAGTTAGATATTTTAATTTACTGAGTAAAACAATTCATTCAACATGTTTGAATCTTAATTACTTAAGAAATATTAATTAACTTACTTAGTATATATTTTTAAATTGCTAGTTAATATTTTAAATCTGAATAAGAGTTAATTTGAAGCATGCTGCGTTTTAAATGAATACAGTAAATAAAAGTTATTATTTATAAAATATGGTTATTTATTTATGTTAATATCCTTATTTTCTAGTTTTTAAAATAAATAGCTTTAAAATAGTAATTTATAAAGTGTTAGTTGGTATAATATTTGATTGAGGTTAGAATTTGAAGCATTAAGCTTAAAGATAACTAATTAAAATAAGTTTTAAATTAAATAATTTTTGTAATTAATTTAGCTTCATTGCTTTTAAAATACTGGTTACATCTAGTATACATATGTGTATAGATATTTGTGCACACATGCAAAAAAAATTGATTTTTAAGAAAAAATATTATTCAAATAATGACAATCTTAAGAGCTTTTTAATAAAGTGAAAAAGTTTATTTTGAATTTTAAAAAATTTTTAATTTAAAAATAGTAAATACTTTTCTTAATTAAATAAATGGCTTATTTAATAATTAAATGAAATTAATAAAGTTCATTATATGGTAATTATCAGTCTAGACACCACATGATTAGATAATATTGATTAAGTAAAAAGTTCAAGGTCAGATAAGTAAAAGGTTAAAAATATGCTAATATTCAAAAGATCTTACATTAATATTTTAATTGTATTTGTTGAACTATGTCATATGACAGAAACTTCAGTAAAACACATGGATATGCAAAAGTATTTATAAAAAGAAAAAAACCAGAAAATAAAACTTCAATATTATTGAATTACTTCATCACTTCTCAACTTTATTTTGACTCAATCAGTTTGAAAGTTTTCAATTCATTGTTTTTGTTTATTATTTTATTAGTTTTAAATGTCTAGGTAAGACACTACAGTCATCCTGATAATACTACTTTACATGTATTCAGCTATCTATTAAATAATAATAATCACTGGAAGATGTGAGAAATTATATTAATTTAAAAAAAAACTCTAAAGTTTCATTACATAGAAAAGTTATTAGAACTGGTTAAAATATTATAAGCATATGTTTATTTTGTTCTATTATAAACTTTAGTTTATTTGAACTTTTTGTTATTAACAATTGCTTTTAATCTTTTATTATATAATCTCAAATTTGTTACTGAGACTAATGCTAATACTTACTAATGTTACCTTACATATCCTGATAAAATTATGACTTTTACAATATATGTGGATAATTAACTAATGAAGACAGTTGCAATATAAAAATAAGTTTGAAAAACAGTGTATTCTTTTTTATTAAAACAAAATAATGGCATTAAATTATTGTTTTAAAATTATGGTTAATCTTAAAAACAAAACAAAATACAATAATTATAGACTGCTTTCTACAATTTTAATGAAAAAAAACATTATGCAAATCAATTTTATTAATAGTTTGGAAAAAACTTTATTCATATATTTTATTGCATATGAAATTAAAATAATATTAGATTGACATTATAATTCATTTATCCAGAATTTATCTGCTTATCTGTTTGGAATATATTTATTGATGTGCCAAAGAACAAATAATTTAAATTTACTTCATGATATAATTAAATGGAATGGCTGAAACCTCTTGCATGCACTTTTAGAATGCTTGTATGGCAACCAATCAGATGTAATGATAGCTATTTGAGGGGCTCTCAAATTGCAACAGAAGACAGATATTTTACAAGAAAAAGATAGTCCCCACCCTTTTCTTTACTTAACTTTCTATATATATATAAAAAACAAAAACAAGTTACTCACGTAACCTGCTATCACTTTTTATTTATGTTCAAAAGATGGCGCTTTACCAAAACCACCGAACAAGTGTAAAAGTTTGTTTACATAAACGAAAAAAGAGTCAGAATTAACTACCTCTTTCATTTGCTCACCCCCAGATCAGCTGATTTCAAGCTGGTTTGCTCTCCTCAGTGAGGGATAGAGTATAGAAACTAGATCTAAACACTGACTCTCAAGTGTTATCACGCTTGCAATCTGATAGAAACGTTTTGCATAAACACTTGAGAGTCAGTGTTTAGATCTAGTTTCTATACTCTATCCCTCACTGAGGAGAGCAAACCAGCTTGAAATCAGCTGATCTGGGGGTGAGCAAATGAAAGAGGTAGTTAATTCTGACTCTTTTTTCGTTTATGTAAACAAACTTTTACACTTGTTCGGTGGTTTTGGTAAAGCGCCATCTTTCGAACATATATATATATAAGCCAGTCTAAAGCATTTTGACGAGTGCAAATTTGATGAAGGAACTATTTGTTGTTCATTATATCTGCTCTCAACTCATGTTCTCTTCAAATTTTTATTTTGATTGTAATCATTGCTATAAAAGAATATTATGTGCATATTTATTTTATCTGCTGGAATGAAAGACTCCATTGCACATTTTAATTTAAAGAAAACAACAAAAGGACTCAATTAAAAAGGGATTAATTTCATTGTAAATGAATCTTTAAATTTTAAGATGGATAAAAACAAAATATAGCATATATGCTTTATATATTTGAAATTAGCATTAATACTATATAATTATCTATGACTTATTCCATTATTATTATTATTATTATTATTATTATTATTATTATTATTATTATTATTATTATTATTATTATTATTATTATTATTATTATTATTATTATTATTATTATTATTATTATTATTATTATTATTATTATTATTATTATTATTATTATTATTATTATTATTATTATTATTATTATTATTATTATTATTATTATTATTACTACTACTACTACTACTACTACTACTACTACTACTACTACTACTACTACTACTACTACTACTACTAAACTCATATCTTGTGTGGCTATTAATTGATACACTGCTTTGAGACAGGTATCAATTATGCAATTTTATGTGAACATTTTTTTGCATATGTTAAGTCCCTCTGTGAGTCCAGCATGGCTTGCTTATCATTCAGCATTGTCTTCCATAGTTACTGGGGACCTATCCATATTTTCCATCATCCACTTTGCTTTTAATTCAATGTTAATGTGTATTTTCAGGGTAGATTCAAACATTTTAAGGCATGTCCATTTTTATAATTATGTTATCAGCTCTATTGCAATTTAAATTTATATGTGTTGTTAGTATTGAGCACATTTATTTCCTCACTCCTCACAGGTATTAGTAGTAGTATTGTACTAGTGTATTTATTTTGCATAATATCTTGCTATCCTGATAAAATCCATAATAAGTGTCTTTCTACACTCATTTTAGAAATTGTTTTGATTTGTAAAGTATTTAATACCATCTAGTGGCCTGTGTATAGAAATATATGAGTATTATTTTGCTCTGTCTATATAATATTGAAAGAAACAGCATTAGATAAAACATGAAGACCTTTTGGATAGTAATAAGTCCTTTTATTATAATTCCTTTTAGAAATGTTTTTTGGAAAAAAATTTTTTATTGTAAAGCGTACCAATATTTTTATTAGTACAGTTTGTAAAATTAAAAGTAATATTATTGTAAATAGAATATTATATTAAATATTAACTTATATTGTAAATAAATATTTGTTCTATTTATTAAAAGCATTTCTGTTTTGTTGTCATTATTATTACATTCATCATCCAGAAAATCTAATTTATTAAAGCTTTATTATTCTACCTGCATTATAATAAGATAAATACTATGGTTACTGTTGTTATTTTCAAATACATTTTTTGTTATGTAGTTGGTAGCATGAAATATACCCTTTCTACCTGCTGTGTTATTTCATTTTAGTACTTGTTGCAAGTTCATGTAAGAAGATATCAAAATTAAATATATTTATAGGTGGTAGAAATAATATGTTTATATTTGAAGAAATTTAAGATATGTTTTATCTGCTATTCGTGTGTTATTTGAATGTTTAGATACTTTTTATTGCATATTTTGTATCTCTGTTTTCTCAAGACATAAGATGTCTAATGATAAAGTTAGTTAAGAAGTTAGAATATTTAATGTGTAACTTGAACAGTTATTACATTAAATTTTTTTTTAAATATTTGTTACTGTTTTTTTTGTATGAAGTACAGTCTTTACAACCCTGAGATAAACATTTATGAACTTGAGATAAGATTCAAAATTTTAAGAAGAATAAATAAGGAATCTGAAAAAAGATTTCAAATTTTAAGAAGAATCTAAGATAAAATTTAAGTTGGAATAAAAATCTGATATTTTAGTACTATAGTTAGATAATAATATTTTTTTATAAAAGAACTCATACTCTATGGAAGATTATATATATTGAAATAAATACTTTCATAGGAAACATATGTTTTAGAAATCTGTTTTCAGGAAAAATCATCTTTAATAAAAATAACGTTAATATATATATATATATAGTAATTAATGTTTCAGAAGGATAACACCTGCCCTCAGCTGGATAAAATAGTAATCACATGATTGTTGCAAAGATAATAATTGTATCATTTGACTGTTGATTAGTTAGGCTTAAATTTGAGTGATATTTTTTTATATTCAGTTGTATAAGAAAACTATTTATGGATGATAGTTTTATTACTTTGTCATGTTTGTTAATGCAATTTAACTTTTTTAACATTTCAATGGCCTCTCTAAATACTCCATGATGATGATTATATGCAATGGTTAGTGTTTATAACAATGAGAAAAAGTGTGAGAATATTTAGAGTTTTCTTACAGCATTAATGTATTCATGTCTTCTATCACTTATGCAATCATTGTTCCTTCCTATATATGTGTTTGATACATGCACCAGGAAATCTCATAGACAATTTGATCTTCCAGGAAAAATATAAATTTATTAATTAGTTTTCACAGTTTTATTTTTCTATATTTCGATATATTTTTAAAAACTATTGCAAATTTCATATATTGACTTAATATGTAAATATCTCATTTACATATATTGACTTAGTAATAAATTTTTCCCCAACAATCAATTTCAAAAGTTTTACTTTGATACATAATGCAGCAAAATGAAACTTTTTTTAAAATTTTAAACTGATTAGAAGACAAAATAAAAGCAGTTGTTCATTAAATATATATTAATTAATTTATTTATTTTATCATGCTTATTATTTATGAATATTTTTTTAAAAAAGATTACTTTAATAAATATTAACCCCAAAATAATAAAATCTAGCAATTGTGAAAATTTAGAGACATTTTCTAATTTTGTCTAGATGATAGAAGTTGCTCGAATATGGATAGCCAAATTAATTGTATGGTATGTGCATGATGCAAGTTGAAATGAGAGATTGAGAAAAACATCCAATTAGGCAAAGAAAAAAATATTATGGATGTGGATGGTCATTGGAAAATGTTTTAATGCTATATTTAAATCTGTTTTTAAGTGCTCTATTAATTAGCAAATTAAATGTAGAATTACTTAAAATAAAATAAAAAGTTAAGTAAATAAAAAAAAATCTTTGTAAGTCAAGTTGAAGATAGAGTAATTTATTTAAATGTTAATAAAACTGAAACCTGTCATCATTTGCTAAATGAATTAATTTAAATGTATGTTTAAGGCAAATGTTACATAATGTAACCTGAATTATTAAAAGTAAAGAAATATGAATTATAAAAAATGAGTTATAAAAAAACTAATGTAATTTTCAAATGATCTGTTTTAAATATTAAGTGAAGTTAATTTCAAATATAAAATAGAGGGGGTAAGAGTGAAATACTTATTTAGAATGATAGAAAAGAAGGAAATATAAATTTTATAAAAGATAAAAAAAATAATATTTATTTAACTTGAGTTGTATTCAAGTATACTATAATCATAGAATTAGATAATAATATATTAAGGAACTACTAAATACAGTAATTTTAAATTAAAATGAAGAAAAACAGATTTATATAACCATCTTCAGGATTAAAGATATCCCCCCTCCCCCCCCAAAAAAAAAGGACATTACTCATTGGATTAATTAACAGTTTGGTAGTGAAAGTTTAATTTTCTTGTTTACTTTTCAAATAAGCATATTTATTACAAGCTAAAAAGGTATTAAAATTCAAATGATGAGAACAAAAGATACCTGTTGAATAAGTTAGAAAGTTTGGTGACCAGACATGTGCACCATACTTCACTTATAGAGATATTACTTTACTGCTTTATTGGCAATTAACTATGTTTCAGAAAACAATCTGCAAAATAGAAGAGGCATATTTAATTGCAAATGACACAAAGGCCATCAATAGATGAGAGTCATGCTTCTCAATTTCCAAAAAAATGGACTGGTTGATTAATTTGTATATATTTGCATACACTAATGATAACACAAATTGAGAACAACACAGCTATGAATATGGGAGCAAATATGCCCTGAAAGTGTTAAGCCAGAATAAAACATAATTAAAATATAGCTTCACTAGTGTGCCTTGGAAGTGCAGTATAATAATTAGGAGTTCTATAATTAAATTCCTTCTCACTCTTCTGATTCTTAAACTGAGTATGCTTAGGATGCATATATTTATGTATCTAATGTTGTATCAGATCAATAATGTGTGCAAGTTGTAAAGATGGAATATATTTCCATAATTGATTGTTTTATATGAATTTTATATACATAACAAAGATCATAAAATATTTATAAAATAATTAGAGTAAGAAAAGAATTAAGCAAATTTACCAATAGTAGTTAATTAGTTTTTCAATATAGTTGTAATGTAAATATGATATGAATTTAAACCACTATCTGTTTATATATAAATAACTTTTTCATAATTAAATAGCAAATTCATATTAAAATGAAGTAGTGTATTTCTTTAAAGTTAATTTAAGAAAAACAAATCAAATTATTATATATAAATATACTGGAATTGGAACTCATAATAAATAAAATTATTTTAAATTGATGAGTATTTAGGGTGTTATAATATTTTATTGCTGTTTTAATTAATATTAATTTTTTAATTAATATTGATTTTGTTATATTTTATTTGTTTGTGAAGTTTAGAATAAATATTATTTGAGAATGCAAAATGTGCAGTTATTTTATAATTATCAAAGTTAGTTTTTTTTTAAATATACAAATGCTACTTTTTATATATAATCATTTAGTTAGAAAACTATCAGGCTTTAATTAGAGTTTGACAAATAGTCAATGATGATGAGTCCACAAGCACTGCAATACTGGAAAACTACTCACAAAAACTACGAAAATTAATTATTTAACTTGTGCCTGAAAATATCAATAATATAACAATGATTCAATATTTTGCATAATTATTATATAAATACAACTAATTAAAACATTTTTAAAATAATTATTTTAACTGATGCTTGAGATTTTATTCAAGGACACTGCTAATTATAGCTGTATCAGAAACATCATATCTGGTGAATTTCAACAAGTTCTGTTGAGATTTTTTGATCTTATCAAAACAAGAAACTAGCATCATTGGAACTACTCACTTGCAGAAGTTATTCCAGAGTAATATGTTTACTTAATCTGGTTTCTCTTCAGAGTGAATAATTTTTTTACTGTTTTTATTTAAGATAAGTAATAAAACATTGTTTTTTTTTTTTTTTACAATTATTACTTTTACATTAACATATAAATATTTATTACAGAAAAATATAACACAATAATAACAGAAACATTTTATATACTGTCATGATGAGTGTTTGTGCTCAATATATATAATATATTTTCCCAAGTCACATTATATAAAAAAATTGAAATAATAAATAAAGGTCAATCTACTCCAAAGATTATCAGCAGATAGTAAAAACAAAAAAAAATACATTATATCCTTTAATAATGTTTGGTATGAAAAAATAAAATGATTGTGTGATTGTGAAATTAGAAATGCTCTATTTTAAAAGATTTTCTTGCTTACATTTTGGTAACAATATATAATAATGCATCCATGTTTAAAAATTTCATGATATTCTACTTGGAATAGTGTAGTATTTCTAGCTGTCTGTTGGACTCATTTCATTATCTTTTAAATTGTTTAATGTTAGCACGTAGGTTAGTAACAATTGAATGTGTCTGGAAAGGTATAAATCAAGTTTGAATTTTTCTAAAAAAAATTAACAATTCAATAGATAATGGAAACTATTTATATCAACTCTAAAGCTCAAACGTTTCTTTAGCTGTGTACTAGCACACCCTCCCCAATTATTTCAATCAAAGTGAAATAAAATCATAAAATCTTAACATATATCTACAAGTCAAATGCCATCATTACAAACATTCCACTAAATATTAAGTAATTTAGCACATCCCTTACACTTGCAGATGTCCTTTTGATATGTATGGGCCAGGTTTTAATCTAAGCAGCCACACACTCATTAATTATATCCTTGAAAATAAACACAAAAAAGTTATAATGATTTACCAATTAGTTAATATATATATATATATTTAATAAATTAAGTTTGATGTCTGTATTCTTTTCAAAATATATGTAATATTCAAATTTATATATATATATAGTAATAAATTTAACTTATTTTATTAGAAGTACTTTCAACTATATTCCTTGTAGTCTTTGTCAACTATATAACATTGAATAATTAAAGTGAGACATTATTTCATAACTCTCATAATCCAATTCAGTTCTCCCACAATTCTGTTATTTTAAAGTTTTTCCACTATATTCCTTATAGTCTTTGTCAACTATATAATGTTGAATAATTGAAAGGAGACATCATTTCATAACTCCCATAATTCAATTCAGTTCTCCCACAATTCTGTTATTTTAAAGTTTGATGTTTGATGATTCATTAACATTAAAATAACAGAACTGTGGAAGAGCTGAATTGCATTAAGGGAGTTATGAAATGATGTTTTGTTTTAATTATTCAACATTATATAGTTGACAAAGGCTACAAGGAATATAGTCAAAAGTACTTCTAATAAAATAAGTTAAATTTACATGAATATTACTGTATTTAATATATATATAAATTTTAATGGTAAATACAATATTATAGTTTAAAATTCTTTTGTAGCACTTTTGATTATGTGGTAATCCTCATCAGCTTTAACTGAATTTCAAATTTTCAAACTTAATGTTACATATATTTCCATAAGCTGTGTATGGCCGTATTCACAACTTGCCTATTAATAACATCATTCTTATATTTATCAATTAATATTGCCACTTTAATTTTCCTCTTTTTATGATTTCTTTCTTCCATTAATATTTCTATTTCATTACTATTAAATGTAAACTTGTAATTACAAGTTTTTTCATGGTCAAACAATAATGAAGCTGTATTAAATTGACGATTTACGTTATTTTTAATTCGGTTATATAATAATTGATGCTCCTTCAATCTTTTTTCCACAGAACATCTCGATTCACCGATGTAAAATTTTTGACATCCACATGAAATCTGATAAATTATATTACTTTTTTTGCAATTTAGAAATTATACTCTTAGAATTATTAATCAATTGATTAACATTCAGAGGAACACAAAATGAAATATTATACTTTTCTTTAAATATATTCTTAATTAATTTAGATTGCATGATATTTATAAATGGCAAAGATATCCATTTTTTATTATCTAAAGTAACATTGCAAACACTCTTCTTATTATTAAATGAATTTACTGTATGCAATATTTGGTTTTTATCATAACCAACCTTTAAAAGTTCATTAGTAAAGAGTTCAATATTTAAAATTTTATCACTCTTATATTTACATAATTTATCATTGCAATGAAAAAATGATTTCAGACTTGCCATTTTATGTATCATTGGAGCACATGATTTAAAATGAATATATCCTTTTTCTCCAATAGGTTTAAAAATTAATTTATAATTTAAATCAATAGCATTTCTAAATATTTGTAAATCCAAAAATTTTATTTTTCCATTTTGTTCATTCTCAATAGTCCATTTTAAATTGTTTAAATTATTTAGATTATATAAAAAAACATCAATAACGTCTTTAGGACCATAAACAAAAACATCATTAACATATCTAGTATAAATTTTAATATCTTCAAAATTATAAAAATTAAATATAATATCTTCATATTTTGACAATGTAAAATTACAAATTTGTGCTACCATAGGTAATCCCATTGGCCATCCTTTACCCATTTTATAAAACTTATCATTGTATGTTGCCATAATATTATCACTTATAAATTTTAGTGATTCAATAATAAAATTTATTAAATGTTTATTTATAGACATTAATTAATTCAATTTCAATTAAATTTATAGATTCAAGATGATCAATTGATCCATATAATTCCGTTACATCCAATGAAGCTAACAGATCATTATCATTTATTTTTATATTTTTAATTCTATCAACAAATTCATAAGAAGATGCAATTGTATATCTTCCAAAACCCAATATATCTTGTAATAATTTACCAATATACTTAGCTGTTTTATACATAACTGATCCACCAATATCAACAATCAATCTAAGAGGATTTCCTACTTTTTGAAGTTTAATATTAGCAAATATTCTTGGGCATATAGATGTAGATGGATATATATCATAGTGTGTACAATTATTGATAAAATGACTTTTAGCCTTCTTTAAAATACTATTTATAAATTTCACATGTTGTCCCTCCATATTATAACTATTAATAATATCAAATCCCAATTTACTCATTTGTGTTTCAATTTTATCATTATATGCATCTTTTTTTAATAAAACACATTCATAAACCCTTGTCTTCTTTCAAACATATATTTTGCTCAGTTCTAAGAACATTTTTAAATTCAGAAATAGCATAATTCCATGACTGATCATATCTATTAGTTTTTATTTTATATTTAGAAATCACCTTGATAATGTTACGACAATCTTGTAAATTCATATTATCATATATTTATTTTTTTTTATGCAAATTAAGATATTCAAATTCACTTGCAATTTTCATAATTTAAATTTATTTTTCATTTCATTATTTTTATAATGACAACAATATTGCTCTATATGGACTACCTCCTGAATACACACATCTTTTCTTAATACATAAACCAGTCAATACACAAAATTATCTCCCTTCACTCCAGAAAGACTTAATGTTTAGTCACAAATATAGTCTTAATACATTTTAGGTCTTTGGTGTAATCTAGTTTTTCTTGGCAGTGGTACAGGTTTTTTTCTCTTCGATAGGTAATACATTGTCTGAGGAAGTAGATAGTCTTGTAAATCTACACTAGAAATTTTTCATTCAACATCTTTGTCTCAAAAATTTTTCTTCTACGACTGTCTTGCTGTTGATAGACATATCCATTTTAATATCTTCATTTTTACTTAAAGAATTCCCAACATGAACAGTAGATGAACTAATATTCCCATTCATTAATTTTCTGAAATCAATAAAGCATTTTCTTATATGATTAACATATTGTCTTACTACTCTATTATTCTCCAATTTAATTTCACATATTTAGATAGTATTCTAATTATTTCTCCAAATATTTGTTTTTTTCTTAAGGTATCTCTTGTCCAGAGAATTTGTTCTATGTTAAACTTGACATTTTCATACTTTATTTTTTCTTTTAACCTTGTATAGAATTAATACTGACATATGCATCTTTATGTGATAGTTCATTAGTAGTTCTATCAATGTTTTGTTTGTAACCAAATTTGAAGTGGCGGTAGTAAAACTTTACTGTTAACACTTCATGAATATCAGCATACTCCATTCTATTTAGCATGCATTTTAGATATTGAATGGCTCTTTCTGCTAATCCTTTTGATTTGGAATGGTATGGAGGTAATATTACATGGTGTATCCTCTTTGAAGTGAGAAATGTCTTTAGTTGCACTGAGATTAATTCAGTGCCATTGTCAGTTATTATAGTTTTAGGATATCCATGTGTAGCAAAAAGCTCATTAAAACTTTTTATCACATTTTCTGTGCTGGTGTTCTGAGCAATCAATATTCTGTCCATTTAGAATATGAATCAATGGATATTAAACTAAATGTCCATGAAAAAGCTTGGCATGGTCTAGATGAACCCTTTCCCAAACTTTGGTGGATTCTGACCAAGACTGAAACTCTTTATCTAGTAGATCCACTTCTTTTTAATAAACTTGATATTTTATTACAGTTCATTCTACATCACTATTTATATCTGACCACCAAATTAACAAATGAGTTAGTTCCTTCATACATACTATCCCAAGATGTTCTGCATATAACAGTTATAGTATGCATTTTCTTCTCTTGTTGGAATCAATACTCAGACTGTCATTAAAATAGACACATGACACATGGATAAACTTTTTCAAACATTGATCATTCATGTTTAAACCAATTTTTCACAAGTTAGTAGCCTTCACCATTTCTTGTCCAGTTATATCCTTACTGTTAACTATTTTGGACTTCATATCTATGTAGTTAATCCTAGTAATAAGCAACTTGTGTGAACTTTTATTTGGAGTTCTGGAGAGTACATCTGCATGTCTTATCTGCCTACTTAACTTCAATAATATGTCATAATCATATAATATTTAACCATTTCAGGATGTATTGACTAGCATGATCTGGAGTCTTTATTTTTCTCAAATATCTTCACTAAAAGCCTATGGTCTGTGTAAATTTAAAATTGCCACCATAAATATATTGATGGAATTTCATTACTGCTAATAGAATTTCCAGAGCCTCCTCTGGATTTAGTATTTGTCAGAAAATCTACTTTTGACATTTGTTGTTTGTTATTGCAAATATTTGGCAAATGACCTGTAAAACCACAATTAAAACACATGTTTTAAATTCGCATATTTTTAAAAAAAATGTGATCCTTTTTTTCACAGCAATAGCAGATGCTGGCTTTTGTATCACATTGTTATGAATCACCTATACCATCACCACAGTTATCTTTGTATGTGTGATATCTCATTCAAGTCAGCATTATAACTTAGTGTAGACTTTCTTAGCAGCATTTGTCTAAACTCACATTTCTTCAATAAACCTTTCAGTACCAAATCATACTCCCAGTTGTTTTTATTTAGCAACTAAATTTTGTTGTGTAAGCGAAGATGCACTTTGTATTTCAACATAGTAGGTTTGAAATATGCATTTCATTATTTCAGAAACTCATTGTACATGATTTCTTAAGCTGTTTTAGACCATACAAACAATTTTCTAATTTTAGGACTTTCTGTTCTGACATATAGTAGGAGGTTTACTTTTAGCTTATCATTAATACTACAGATTATCACATGTTTTTCAACATGATTCACATATGTATCTTATTGCTCCAGGTTACTTATGTTAAAAAAGTGTTATTGTATCACTCTGCATTGCTATGTTACACAATCACATTACTAATTAATATTTAACACAGGTTCTAGAGACTGTGTGAATTGATATGTATAGAGCGATACATTAATCTAAGCAGCTATTCACTCATTAATTATACTTTTGAAAATAAATACAAAGAAGTTTTAACAACTTATCAATGAGTTTTTTACTCAAAATACAACTATAAATTACTAATAGGTTAATATGTTCAACAAGAAACTTGATAGTGGAATTTCATAATAAATCAGTTTTAATTTCATAAGAAACAATTCTTTATAGAGTTTGATTCTATTACTATACTTTTGTTAAACATCCTTCATTTCAATCTATTAACTGTCTGCTTTATTTTCCACTAATGTTTTCATTAACATTTACTGTTCAATGATATTGGCAAGCACCTTACAACTTACTCACTATCTCTGACTTTACTCTAACTGACTTTAACTGGGATCTTTTCATCCCCTCATTAAAGTTTGGTGCATAATTTAACTACCTCTACTAAAGTGAATACATATTTCATTATTGTTCTTATGAAAATTATGATATCCAGATTTATTTGCAGTTTCCATAATTTTTATTACATCTAAAATTTAAACAGATAAAAGCAGTTAAAGTTAGACAAGTAAGAGATATTTAGATACATGGTCAATTTTATCAGATTAACTATTTTTCTTGTTTCCAATTATGACTGATCGTTAAATATCCTATATTAATTGGATCATTTAAGACAAACCTTTTTGTCACGGGTGAGTGAGTGCAAAATCATACGTGAAAAATATCACTTCATATAGCATGAAATAATTAATTCACGAGCAAAAAAAAAAACCCCAAAGTATTCATAGTATTTATTTGGAAATGTATAAAAATGGGGGGAAAAAAAGTAGACAACATATCTATCTATCTGTATATCCATACATCTATATGTTTATATAACTTTTTAATCAATGTAATACGGGAATAATTTTTTTATAGGTATATTATGAATATATAGGAAACTATATAAGACCTTCATCCTGCAGTGGATTGATAATGGATGTTGATGATGATAATATGAATATGCACTATTTAATTATCAAATTACAAATTCTTATACATCGACTTATTTGCAAAACAACAAACAATATGAGCTATAAATATATATAGGGAGAAAAAAAATGAACAAAAAAATTAGTAAATAAAAATTCAGATATACTACTTTATAAGAGAAAATAATTTTTAAAATATGTTTATATAGTTATTATACGGTATATAAATTATATGTTTATATAGTAGTCGCAGGAATAAGAATAAATACAAAGAAAAAAGAAAGAGACGGAAAGCGAGATTGTAAAACTTAAATTATTCCATTTTAGAAAGATGAAATCCAAAGTGAACAAATAATTAAATGAATTTATATTCAAAACAATTTAGTATTTGCATAATAGACATCTATCAGGTGTAAATTATTATTACAGGTAATAATTTGTTTTATTATAAATAAAGATTCTTATATTTTATAAGATGAATTTTTAATCTCAAAATATTTCATTTCGAACCATCATCTTCGGATACTCAAATAGTAAAATAAATTTTAAAATCTTAATATTATACTACGCTAAATAATAAGCAGGTGATTAAAAGAATTTGGTATTTTTGCTTAAAACATTAAAATTCTTTACAGGTTGAGAAAGCTAGTGTAGTTTGTGTTCTTCGAGTGTCAGAATGAGGGCGAGAGAACAATTCTATACCGTAGCGTTTGAATGTGTTAAATAAGTTTAAAAAATAGTAATCAGTTAAAAGCAGACCAGACAGCAGCTTTGTCGAGTGATTTTGAAAATAAATTTCTCACTGCCAAGATTTATCTCTGAATTTCGGTGTACACAAGAACAGCTCACGAGTCATTTATTCTGAAAGCTCGTTCAAATCCATAACGTATGATTCTCATTGAGAAATCATACTAGCAAAAAGGCAAAAAAAAAAAAATCTATACCTATACATTCACTTGGCTTTTCGGCCTTCAGAATAAGATAGTGATTCAATGCAATTATACTCACTTCTATTTTAACGGGATAGCTAAAAATTTACGCTCTATAGACAGAAAAAAACATCGGCAATTGGGTTTTCCTGAAATGCCACCTAAAGTCAATTTTGTTCATCATGGCAGATATTGGTACGTTAATGAAGCATTGGAACTGATGTTCCATGAGATAAAAAATTGTATAAAATATAATAGAAATATTCTTTGATGAAAGCAAATAGACAGATATTTTCAAAACGATATTTGATCAAAGGAATGACTAACAAACCATTTCTTAAAAGAGCAATAAAATATACAATATTCTATATTTTTGCCAGTACTTAGTAATACACTGATATTTTTTAATATTTATATATATATATATACGCAACGCAAAGTAAAGACATATTTATATAAGAATCACTTGATGTAGCAGTTATCATATTAGCTTGCCAAACCCGCATGCCTGGGTTCAAATTTGGAATATAACTGAAAGTTTTCTAAGCAAGTTCAGAATTTTCTCAGGTATTCAGTTATTCAATATTAGTCAATGAATAGACGTATTTAGATATTTTTTAATTAAAAAGTGAAACACATCATAAGACAACTTAGTCTACAAAGAATAACTATGATTGTAATACTTTTAGAACATCATTATTTTCAACCATTATAAATCAACTGCATAATTTTACATGTGTACATACTTTTACTTACTATTTATGCATATTAAGCTATCTGAAAACAAATAGAAACACTGGGCCAGTAGCTCTAATTTATCCTCAGTTGGAGTTAACCAATAGTCCACATTTTTAACATAATTTATTTTCATTGCAAATATTGGTAGTCATTCATAAATGAGTTTAGTCATTCTAACTCCAGAAAAAAAGAAATAAAGTAAAAACAACTTAAAAATGGATTTGGCAATCAATTGAACAAAACACAAAATTATAATGAAACATACAAAATTTATATCCACATATATCATTATCATTTAACTTCTAAAAAAATTTCAACAGTTTTTCTAATTGAAGCTAGTCTCTGCAATAAAAGCTGCTAATAAAATCTCTCTCTTCCACAAACCAGATTCAAGCATATTACAAATCATTAATGAATTAAATTGCATCATATTTCCAATTACAATAAAGATACATACTTACTATAGTAGATTAAATCTTATCACTTTCATCAAAGTAAAGAACATACTAATAACTCATGTATTAGAAGCTCAAATTTACAGCTATATTATGAATTCTGTGAGATCTTACATAATTAAGATACAATTAAGATCAATTGCAGGCAGCAAACTCCACGATGAAATAAGATCGATATTTAAAAAATATATATATATTCAATATGGCACAGAAATCAACCCCATTATCAAAAATCCCATAGACTCACACTATACCACTGCATTACACCAAAAAACAAATGCTGGTGCTTATGAAATAATTTCTAAATGCAATGATCTATTATAGCCATATAATTCTATAATTAAAACACTTTTTTTCTTTTCAAAAACTTTATTTATGTAATATATATTTTGAAAAGAAAAAAAGGATTGAGTCGTGATTAAAAACAGAAGTAAATGGATTTGATCTATTATACTATTATTGTTAATATACAACAGAATTAGTGTAATTGTTATATGAGACAAAGTTTATTCTTAAAGATTGAAATAAAAGTCATGCAGAAATTTAAACATTTTTATATAAATTTTATTAATTATCATGATGACGTGGTACTGGATTATTTCATTTAGCACAGTGGTAGAGTATATTTCAACAATTGACAGAAAACAAAGTAAAAAAATAATCCTTTCATATTTAAAATAAATAAGATTTAGTCAGAACATGTTTATAACAATGAAGTAATTCAAATATCTAAAACATTTTTTATTTATATATAAAATGTATTAATTAATATGGTGCTATCTTTGATGAAACATCATTGTACTCATCACAGCCTGCATAATTTCACATACCACTCTAATCATGTAACAATGCTCATTTGAATGATCCAGATTAACTTGAGAATATTATTATATAGATAATATTTAAATTGACTATTTACTAATCAATATTAGATGCTTACTTGGATTATCTAAGGATTATTTACCTAAAAAAATTCAAAATTTGCTTGCAATTTGAAAATGTTTACCTGGCTCTGACTCAAAACTTCAATAATGCACATGATTAGAAGATACATTAACTATTTACAAGGCTATTCACTATCTTTTATATTTTGTATTAGATAATAAAAGTGTTTCTATCTAACATGAGGTGAATAATAGAATGTGCATAGCTAATGAAGCTAGATGAAGTTCAAAATTTGAATACAATGAGAGGTTTATCCTGTTATATTCTAATCCAGATGTTAATTCTGAAATCCGGAACAGGCACTAAATATTCTTAGTTTTCATCTACACAATATTTTCAGGGTTGGATATTACATGCAACAAATATAAAAAAATATTACACAATGATTTTTAAAAAATCATATTCAAGCATCAACTTATAACAAAAATCTCTTAAACTTAAAAATATAAAGTCTTAATCTATATTATTCATGATATTAAAAAGGTTTATGTAAAACAGAAGAATTAAAATTTGATCTGCATATTTCAGATGAAGATGTATCTTTCTTCAACATGTATAAATAACATATATAAAGTCCCACTCCTTTTATAACAGGGATTTAATTGTAATGTTTTTTTTCATTGGCATATTTTGCACTATTGAATTTACTTTTATGCTATGAAATGTTTTATTTAAAAATAATAAAAAGAATAAGTAAATAAATTGCAAGAATTGATTCATATAAAATTTTCAGATGTACCTGGATTATTATTTAAAAGTCAATAATGTTAACAAAAAACTGGTTAACTTACTTTGAAATTATATATTAAATTAATTCATATCAAATTTATTTCGGATACTTATTACTCAATGGAATATAAAATTGTTATTTAAAAATAATAAAAAATTTCTAATATATATCTATAAACTACTTCTTGAGTAAAAACCTACTATGCACACATAGGCTCATCATCAACATTATTTTGAATTACTTTCCATCAATTTTTCGTGAAACTTATTTGCGATTATCTCAGTACATTTAGTTTACAATCTCAGAAAACTGTCTTATTCTCATTCCTTCACTTTATATAAAGTCTTTTTATACATCACATTATTTCTTGGAATCCAAATTGATTTCAGATGGTCATCTAAATAATCTTCTTAGCAACCCATCACCATTTTTATTAAACCTCTTTAATTTTCTTAAAGAAATATAATATTTGTTTGTGCTTTCATCTTTATTTTTTTTTCATTATTAATCTTTTCTTGACAAACTTAGCATAAATCTTACCATAATTTAACATACCATTTACAGTGTTATATCGCTCTTCTATTACTAATCAAATATAATGCATAAGAAAGAACCAATAAACCACATTTATTTTTTCTGACATATAGACATATTTCCACCTATGTTATTTTTACCCAAAATACTTCATCCAATGATATATTTTATCCATTAGAATTAATCTGTAATAATAAAACAAAAATATTTCTATTGACACCTAAGTGTTAAGTAAATAATGATTACCACATTATAGTGCATTTAAATCTTTTTTCTGGCTTTTATCTTTAATAATGAGTTTGGGATTCAAAGTCAGAAATAATGCAAGCCTCATCAATAAAGTCAAAAGCCAGATACTTATCTGGACATAAAGATAGTAAGTGATACTAGAATAGAGAGCTGACTGTGTTTTATCATATGTCATTTATGTTAAAAAATGAGGTGATTTGACATTAGTATATATTAATAATTTGATGAAAGTATATAATTATTTGTTTCTTGTGATTCATTAGCATATTTTTTATTTATCATTTAACTTCAGTTTGTTAATTGTGTAAACATGAATTTCTAGAATCATATTTATTAATAATATTATTGTATAGCACAATAGTGCCATGATGAAATGCTGATCACAAAAGATAATTCATGTATCAATTTCCAGCTAACAGAAAAAAAAAGTCAATTGGATAGGATTATCATTTTTCATCTTGAATTTGGAACAACCCATAAAGTAAAAATTGGGATTGTTGCCTGGAAACAGGAATATCACAGGATTTCTTGAAAACAAATCATGTGATTATGTATTTATTTCATATCCAAACTAACTATAGATGACCTAAATAATTTTCACAAGTACTTTTGCTTAATATTTAAAGCACCAATAATAATAACTATTCTATCACACCCATTTATCATTGTTAATCTCATTGCCTTCACTGTTGCTTTATCCTGATAAATACTATTCAGGCCTTAAAAATGGATAAACTATTTTAAGCTGAAATATAGTATTAATATTATTTATGCATAATTTTATTGTAATTATTATTTATTGCTTTTGTTTTCCAATATATATATATATATATATATATATATATATATATAAAATTAAAATTATAAATTTTTAATACAATTGTAATCACTTTTTAATAAAACTATATTTGATTTAAATTAATTAATATGTATTATGAATTAATTGTTGTTATATAAAATAATAAATTGCACTTTTACAAAGTACTTAAAATATACAGGTGACATATGAAAAAAATTACCAAGCTCATATTGTCACTATTAGAAAAGGTTAAAAAAACATCATTCTAGTCATATCTATTTTTCACACTTATGCTCATTTTTTTAGGATTCAGATAATAATATACTTGAGATTATTGCAATGTTTAATATGTGGTAATTAGTTCTTCACTTTCACAACCATAGTCCAGGATTTAAGATCAGATGAAGTTTTTGATTATTTTCAAATAACTGAAATTTTTTTAACAAAGTCATGATATGCAATATATGAAATTATTTTAGAATAAAATTATATGTTTACTTATTATGTGGAAAAAAATGTTTATAAATGTTTTATGAACATACTTCTGTATATTTGGCCTCATTATTTCTGCATTATATATATATTAAAAGTAAATCTTTTTATCAAGAAAAAAAAAAATCAAAATAATGGCATCATCCATACTTACAAGAATGTCCTTCACAATGTCTATGAAAGATAAATGCCAATTCTGCTATTACATAATTGTAAAACGAAGGTTATAACATGATATAAGTCTTATATATGTATATAAAATAATTCACTGGAATAAAGCTACAAAATTTTAAAAAATGCCTATATAAAATTAAAGATTAAAATTATTTGCCATCTTAAGTAGCATTACTTATATTATTTGTAATAATATAAGCAATACTTATATATATATATATAAACCTGAATGTAAGATTAATATAAAAGTTACAGAAATAAAAAGCTTTAGTAATTATTGGTACCAAAGTTTCTACATATAAAAAGTAATAGGAATTTGACAAAACAATGTTACTTACTATTTTAATGCACATGATTTATTGTTATGAATTATTAAAACCAGTTTAACAGAAACATAAATACTATATAAAAATAGTCTAATAATTATCCTATTTCTGGTAATGGAACTAAACTTCAGTTCCAAATAGTCAAATAAATATAAGGAACAATATCTATTTTTCATTTTGTTAATTTTATTAATGAATAAGAAAACTATTTTATAAGATATCAAATTGGAAACAATATATCCCTTCAGAAACTATAGAATAAATAAAAGCCAAGAAGCAATCCATGGTTAAACCTTTACCCTTCATCATTGCTATACTAATAGGTCATCATTTTTCTCTTTTATTTTTTTAATGAAATAACTTACTTTTATTATGCATGCATATTTTTAAAAAATCGGCTAAAAGCATAAATTTTTAAAAAATAAAAAAAATGTGGAAAATGAAATATCAACTTTACAAAAAAAGTATAATTAACAGATATAAATAAGCAAAACAAAGATATTATATAATCCTTCAGACAAAAAAAAAAGTATTTTAATGAAGAAAAAACTCATCACAAAAACTTTATGTTAAAGGCAAATTAAGATAAAACATATATTCAAATAATAAACATTCCCTTTAAATTTTAAAAATTAATTTTAAAAAATAAGTAAAAAAGTTAAATGTCTGTATGCATTTTTTATGCGTTATTAGTAAATATTGAGCTAATTTTTACTAAAAAATTAATATATTCAAATAAAATCTAAATTTAAACAGCAAAATACTTATTAAAAACAAATATTAATAGTTTTACAAACAAAATAATATTTAAATACAGGTGTAATATAAACCAGTAAAGAAATTGTTTAAACATATTTTGAAATTTATATAACATTTTACACAAGGATAGAATTATATTTTCTTCTTAATAAATATTCTACAATCTCTTGAATAATTCTCTTTTTAATATTAATAATTGCTGCCATTTAAGTAATTAAGTTAAAAGTAAAATCTTAAATACTTTATAATAAAACCATCAAAGCACTACATGATTACCATTTCATATGCCTACCCATGCTGTTAATAAAGTAATAAATTCTCCATACAGTAGTGCCACCAAATGCAAGTCTTAGTAATCAATGGATGCACAAAGATTTGTGCATAAAATCCCTATTTATTGCTTACTCATCCAATATCCTGAGAATAGTTTCTAGCTTGTGGCTTTCATCAGTGAGTACCATTAAATTTAAGAGCACTGCAACAAGCTAGAAACTAGTCTGTCGGTGTTGGATAAATAGGCGATAATTTTATACACAGATCTTCCTGCATCCATTGATTATGAAGGTTTGCACTTGGTGGCACTACTGTATGGAATATTTGGTACTTTTATTATATTTTTTAATCATTAAAATTATTTAAAGCCTTTTTTCAATTTAAGTTTTTCTCTTCAGTGAACACAATGAAAAACAGATTATATCATCAGTGACAAATGTATAAAAACAAAATTAAAGACCTTACTTTTTTTCTAGCTAAGAACCCTAATCTTACCTAGAAATTCTTCACTTATATAAAAATATGGCTTTACTTTGAACTTAAAAAAAATTGTGATGAATTTACAAATACAGAAGTTATCACTGATCATTTTTCATTAAGCACAATTTCATATAATTACTGATGAATAATTTATAAATAATAGAGATAATATTTTTTTTGAATATTAAATGCTTTTATTGACTGTGCACTAAAAAGAAAAAAAAATGTTTCTTCAAATTCTGAACCCCACCCGCTATACTTTTATTAAAATTGTGGTTGAAGAAACAATTACTTTTTTTCTTTTTAGTACACAGTCAATAAAAGCATTTAATATATAAAAAAAATTAACTTTATTATTTTTAAGATTTTAGTATTGCAGTAAATAAAAATGAAAAAGCATATTTTACTTCAAATTGATTGGACACTTATAGTTGATATATATATATATATATATATATATATATATATATATATATATATATATATATATATATATATATATATATATATATATATATATATATATTGTAGGGTATTAACATTGTGGAGATTGATGGTGTATCAGACAGAGTGGCAAGATTAGTTTTACAACTTAATAGCAGATACCAAATGCAGATAATTCAGGTTTATACCCCAACAAGTTCTCATAGTGATGAAGTTATAGAAGATTTTTATATGGATATACAAAAAGTTTTTGATCAGAGTAAACAACATTTTAAAATTGTTATGGGAGACTTTAATGCTAGAATTGGTAAACAAATGAAAGATGAAAATGCTATAGGTAATTTTGGTTATGGTAATAGAAATGAGAGAGGACATAGACTTGTGGAGTTTGCAGAAAAAGAAAAACTTTATATTATGAATTCTTTTTTTGAGAAAAATGTTAAAAGTAAATGGACATGGAAGCATCCAAATGAAGGCAAAGCAGAATTGGATTATATTTTGACTAACAGAAAATACATATTTCAAAACTGTAATGTTCTTAATAAATTTAATCACAGGAAGTGATCATCGATTAGTAAGATGTAAGATACATGTTAATGCAAAACTAGAGAGACAAAAATTATTAAGAAAAACAATATTTACAGTTGATATTCCTAATCTTCAGAAACATTCTAATGAATTTAAATTACAACTTACAAATCGGTTTCAAGTATTAGTAGATTTTGAACATGATTCAGATGTGAATGACATTAACAGGAAAATAACTGATACACTTTTAAAAACTGCACTAAAGATAGCTGGTAGAAAATAGCAGCAATTGACCAATAAAATTTCTACTGAGACTAAAGAATTTATGAAGAAAAAAGGAATATGAGAATATACAACAATGCTGTATTAAAAAAGATTGAATATCTCGAATTTTTTAAAATGGTTTGGAAAAGAGTTGAAAATGATATAAGAAAGTATAATTGTGAACTAGCAAAGAAAGCTGTAGAAGAGAATAAAAGTCTAAAGAGTCTAAAACAACATTTTAGGATTGGTAGGAAATTTATATCTGGAATAAGTAAAAAGATGGCATTATTACTAAATTAAGGGATGACATCATGAAATGTGTAGAAGACTTCTATCAAGAATTATATAGTAATAAAGAACAGTGCCTCCTATACCTATTATATTTTCCGAATTGCCCAAAATTTTGAATGAGGAAGTGAGACATGCAATTAAATTTATGAAGAAGGGGAAGGCTCCAGGTAATGATGGATTATAATTGATATATTATAAGAAGCAGGTGAAGAAATGGAAACTTTTTAAACAAAGTTATATACCAAATATCTAAATGATAAAGATGTACCAGATGTTTGGAAGAATGCAGTATTAATATTAATATTTCAAAAAGGTGATAAAGAAGATATCAGAAATTACAGTCCTATCAGTCTTTTATCAGTTTTATACAAAATTTTTACTAAGATAATTACAACTCATCTACAGAAAACACTGGATTTCCACCAACCAAGAGAACAAGCTGAATTTAAAAGTGGTTTTAGTACAGTAGATCATATTCAGGTATTAAGAGAAATTATAGAAAAGACAAATGAATATGAATTGCCATTATGCTTAGGATTTGTAGACCATGAAAAGGCATTTGATTCTATAAACATTTCTTCAGTGATTAAAGCATTGGATCATCAAGATGTAGATCCAGGATATTGTCATATTTTAAAGAATATTTATAAAAATGCAACAGCAACAATTAGATTACATAATGATTGTAGGAAAATCAACATTGAAAAGGGTGTAAGACAGGGTGACTCTATATCTCCAAAACTTTTTACAGCAGTGCTGCAAGAATTATTTTGTGGCTTAAAATGGGAAGCTAAAGGAGTGAAAGTAAATGGACATTATTTAAGTCATTTAGATTTTTCAGATGATGTAGTTGTTTTTGAAAATAATGATTTAGAGCTGCAGGAAATGTTGCAGGAGTGATCAGATGAAAGTAGGAAAATAGAACTAAAGATAAATGTTAAAAAAACTAAAATAATGTTTAATAGATTTTCTCAAAATATCAAAATAAAGATTGATTATGATGAGTTAGAAGAAGTTAACAGTTACAAATACCTTGGTCAAATTATTAATACAGATGGAAATATAATGGATGAAATTAATCATGGATATAAACTTGGTTGGAGTGCTTTTGATAAAAATAACTTGATACTAAAAGGGAATATGCCTATGTGTTTGAAAAGGAAGGTTTTTAATAAATGTGTTTTGACAGTACTTACTTATGGATCTGAGACTTGGACATTTGATAGAAGAGCAATACAGAGACTTCAGACCACTCAAAGAAGTATGGAGAGACGCATGTTGGAAGTAACAAGAAGGGATCGAAAATGCAATGTATGGGTAAGAGAACAAACAGGTGTTACTGACCTCATTGAAAAAATTAAAAGGCTGAAGTGGAGTTGGGCTGGGCATATTGTTAGAAGAGATGATAATAGATGGACAATTGAAATTTTAAACTGGATTCCAAGAGATTTAAAAGACTCAGAAAGAGACCACATGTGAGATGGATGGATGAAATAAGAAAGTGTGCAGGGGTGATATGGAGAAGAGAAGCTAAAGATAGGAAAAGATGGATTAAACTTGGAGAGACCATCCTGCAGTAGATTGATAGTGGTTGATGATGATGATGATGATTAACTGTAAACCCAAGTAAGACCCCAATTATTCCAGAAAGGAAAGAGGAAAAAAGGGAGAATTTTTTTGTTTGTTTGTTTTTCTTCAGCTATATATATTTCATTAAAAATCACTGATAGAATACAAAAAAGATAATGAAATGTGGGTAAAATGCAAGATTTCTTCTAATTTTAAATGGCAATTAGAAATTAACTTTTGGCTGTGCGTGTGAGCATATATATGTGTGTAGATGGTCTAACATAAACCGATGCTGTCATACAAGTTGGGAAGATTAATTAGTATTTCAAGTTTTAATTCTATATGACTCAGTTTTTTTCTTATATATTATTTTTATTTTATTGAATGTTAATATTTTTTTTCAAAAAAAAAAAAAAAAAGGCAGAGAAAGAGAAATAAAACTCATTAGCAAATGAGTAATATCAAAGAGACCAATAATGATTGCCGTTTGACCACCAAAATAGTTTTTAACTCAGCTTCTAATTAATCATAAGTTGGTAGTTCCAAAATAAAAACATTTCAAGCCATCAAAGTGGATAGTAAATAACTCAATTATGTATTAACATCAGGAGGCTGAAGTCAAAAAGGGATCCATGATATCAGTAATATCAAATGAATAAATATTGAAAAAGAAGGTGAGTTATGATTATTTATTATTTTGTGAACTAATTTTTAAGTGAGGATTAGTAATTTAAACATAAATGCTTTGCTGTGATTGTAGATTACATTGAAGGAGGGCTGGAGGCAACAAGAAGTCCTGGTGCATCTTAATGGAATAGAGAATAGAGGAACACATCCAAGACTGATCACATAAGAAGTGATGACTTCAGTGTCTGCAATGCCTCATCAGAGGAAAAGCAAAAGCATGAAAAACGTCAATTTTGATTCAAATTCATGTTTGCCTCTTAATAAGTCCAGATAGTGACTAGTCTATATCTATACCATAAATTTGCTGTCATCTTAACAATGATTTTGGGAAATAGTAACCAAGCTAGTTGAAGAAAATTTGTGTCATAATCAATATGTCATATATATATATATATATATATATATTGTAAAGATGAGTTACAACCCTGACACACCATCTAATGTTTAGGGCACTCTGCCAATTGGAGCCATGTAAAAATATATATTTGCCAAACCAAAAAATTGCCAAGCAATTTTTCAATATTAATATTTTTCCTTTCCAACGCATATATATATAGAATAAACATCTTTTTATTTTTTAAAAAAGATAAGAACATTAAACAATTAGGGAAAACATATATATATACTAACACTAAAATAAAACATGGGTTGCATGTGACTAACTAAGGAGAACTATATCGAAGATTTATATATAAACCTCAAAAAATAATGACCTAATTTAAATCTAGTCACATAGCAACCAACTGTGGAAACGAAATTTAAAATGTTCACAAATGATTGTTTTAATCCCAACTACTATATATATATTATGTCTGCTTAACAATGGAAAATGGCAAGATTATATTTAAAAAAAAAAAAAAACTACATGCAATATAAAGGTAGTATGAACTGTTATATTGTCTCCGGCCTGATAAGATAATGCATTTGTAAAACAAAAGCTACGTTTCTTCTGCTTGAAAAATTCAAATACAAAGATGGACATACATATTTGAATTTAAATCTTTTTAAAATAATATTAAGAATTATCAGAAGCCAAACTTGCAAAGTCACCAAATCAATTGCAAGAAGTAGTTTAAAAGAAAAGATTTTATTATTTGGTAGTTAAGAAACTTTAGTTTCATTTGCAAAAGAAGTAAGACAAAATAAATAATTACTTTACTATATAGATACATTGCCACTAAATACCTGATTAAAATTGAATAAACCAATATATACATAGTATGTATTATTATACAATGTGTTATTGCTAAAAGGTTCATACCATAGAGAATATAACACCATCAATAAAGCCATAAAAGCATAAATATTTCACCTATCTATTTATAGGAAACCTGAAGAACATTCCTTGTCTTGGATAAAATGCCTACTAAAATTCAAGAGCAATCAACTGGAGAAGATCACTGTCTTTTAGTCCAAACAATAATTACCACTCTTTGAGGGAGCAGTGTTTTATCTTCATCCAAAGAAACTTACCTTGCAAATAAATCACTTTCTGATATAAAGAACATTTCCAGCAGACTCATCAAACTTCAATTAATATAATGTGATAAGAATTGTGAATTTTGTTTTCATTATTATTTTTTTTGTATACTGTAAATTGTTATTTATATTTTCATTTTCACACTTGGAAGCAAATGTGTCAATATTTTGGGAAAGATTCATTATGAGAGCAAAAAGGGGGAAAGTATTACAGTTAACTAGATAATTTTTTTATCTTTATTTATATTAAATAAAATCTAGATCAATGACTTCCCAACCCATCTGACTTTGACAGTGGAATGTAAAATAAAAGTAAGAGTTTTCAGTATTATCTCACATTATGCATTACACTATAGATTATAACAGAGTTAATGTTGTTTTGTTTATTGTTAATTAACCTTATTTGTATATTGCTTTTGTATAGATGATTTAACAACCTTTTATGAATTTATTGTCTTTTCTTCTTAATGTTAAGGATATTTATAAATAGAGGAGAAGTTCCCAAAAAGATTTATAGCCATCGATATAACTGGACAACAGGTTTTTTCTTTTTTAATGTGATTGTATATAGTTTTAATTAGCCAGTTAGAATCGTGATCATGTATATATCAATGTTATATATTTGTCTTTGTAAACAATTGGTCAAGTGCATGAATTTCTACCATTGGGTAGAGGGATAAGGATTTTATTTTATAAATATCATTATTAGATATCAATGTAGTAAAAGCTCATCCTTGACATAACAGATAACATGTTTCAGAATGAATTAGTATTTGTTATTTTATTTTTGTTAATCAATAAATGTTAATATAATTTGTTATTTTAATCTGTGTCTAGCTCATCATTATTCATATATTCATCACAAACATTATTATCATAATTATTCTTATACCTATCAATATTATCCTATTATTTTGGAGGACATAAATAGATATAATCAGGTCAATTATTATAACCGTTAATATATATATATATATACTGCACTTAGACATCTTGTCCTATATCTTATGGTATTTGGATATGCTTATAGGGTTTGGTAATCAATTATAACCTATACAGAGGTGCAACAGCTGCGATTAGTGTGATATCCTTCCCTGATAAGTGAGTCAAAGCAATTACTCCCTGAGTTTGAATACTGTGGTATAACATGGCCTGAAAGGGGTGCGAATTGGATGAGCTGACCCAAATTGTATCTAAGTTAATGAAAACATGTAGAGCTAGTCTACTAGAAGTAGATACAATCATAGGTTATGTATTTCATTGCATAATCATTTGCATCATATCCAAAGACACAAAGTCCGACGATAGTAAGATGCACTCTCCCTATCTCCTGAGAAATCTGCCAGACTGCTACAGTATATTCGACCATAGTGTGTGTTTTAAAATATGTTTTTTGGTTTTTGTGTATTATTGTCAAGGAAATTCATGTGCCATAATCAGTATGTTATATATACATATACTCAACCATAATGTGTGCTTAAAAGCTAACAACAATTCTTCCAAATGTAGGAAGTATAAAAACAAAATTTTGTTAATAACTATTGACATTTCATTTTAACTTCTCATCTCTTTTCTCTCCTCAAATATTAATCAAGGTGTTAATAATTAAGGGTCTGCTTATCACTAAATATTATATTATTATTATGCTTTTTTTAATTGTTTTATCGATAATGTTATATATATTGATTTATATACATATATGTTGATGTATCTTGATATAGTTTATTTTAAACTAGATATTCACTTTTTGATTGAAATATTTATGTAAATATTTTCTAATGGAAAAGATTTAAATCCTAGACAATGTGGGCATGCATGAATGTATGTCAGTTGTGGATAGGCCTAAAATAAAATGATAAGAGGGTATGAAATAATAATAATAACCAGGTGATAGATTTTTTTAGTATTAATTCAGTGAGAGCAGTAATTAGACAGAGCTATGAATGGATATAAATTAATAATGGGATGTTTACATTATAATATTGTTGACAAGATAAAATGTGTATATGCATTTTTTATTTTGTTTATTAATTATAAGAATGCCACAAAGGGACCAAATTATTTAAACTAGGTGAAATAACATTTAAATATCATAATTAAAATATGTATGATGCTTTTCATTTTTTCTTATTGTTATTAATTATTAAATGTTCATTAAATTCTATGAGTGATTCTATCTTTATTATTTTATGATATAGCTATTATGTAGTAATATTAGAATAAAACTGAGTCAGATGTTGAAAATAAACAACTTATATGTTTATTTATAAAACACAAAACTCCTTTTAAATGTTATTCATAAGACATAATCAGGGAAAGATATATTATGAACCCCAGTAAAAAAATGAAAATGGTAATCTTAGTCATGATATGTAAAATATTGATTATATATATTCATATATATATATATAAAGGTATATATGACAGTTCTAGTGGCTGAATATGTATTTAGGCTCTAGGTCTCTTTTGTGCCAATGAAGGAGGATGGGAGTCATATTATCACCAGAAAATATTTATATAGGAGGGTAAATATGCACGATATATATATATAACAAGATAATTCTGCTATAAGTTAAAATGCATATCCCTTTATGTATATGTCAAATTTAGTATGTGTACATAGTAATATATGTGTATATAAGTGATTAAAAATATGAAATATTCTTTTAAGTAAAAAGTGTTTAACATTTTTGCTTTGATTGAAGATTTTTATTTTTTTTAAAAAAATGCCTACCAAAATTATATTGTAAAGAATTTTACTTAATACATATAATTTTACTTTAAATCAATTTTACACATTTAGTATATATATATCACTAGATATTTCTGCAGTAAGTTAATTTGTATACTCTTTATAAAAGAAGGTTGCCTTGACAACAGTTTGAAATTGTTTATTGTTATTGATATTGGGATTTTCTAAATGTTGACTGGGTATTAATGATTAATTATATATGTATAAGAAATCAGTAAATAACTTTTCTGTTTCAAATTTTTGACATTTTTTTTTTATTTGAATTTTTTTTTTTTTTAAAAAAAAAAAAAGATCAACAAAACTATTATAAACAACTTTTTTTATTACTTAAATGAAGCTTACAATTGCAACAAATAAAACTCATAGCATTATTTAAACATCTTACCTTTTCCATATCTAAGTCAAAGATTAAAAATATTAATGTGTCCTATTACTTTCAAGAAATTTTTTAAAAAATTACAAAATTTCATCAAATTATCTTGAATTTAAATCTATTATATATTGATTAAATGTTATTAAATAGACAGAAAAAATCTCTATACCATGCTCTTACATGCCTTATTTAAAATCAATGAAAGTTCTAATAAAAAAATATTTTAATTTGACATGGGGAAAATATTAAATATTTTCAACATTTTTCCATCTTCTGTTCCATATCTAAGAAACTAGGTGACCTACTGAAAAGATTAATGCTTCAATTAGATTAATCTGGTATTAATTAGTTATATACTAGATTTTATGCAATTCTATTGAATTTAATTTTAAAATGTCATTCTAACTTAAAAAAGATCAAGTTTACAAACAAAGATAACAACAAAAAAACTGATTTCCAATTTCAATTTCAATAAAAGCATTCAATAAAAAAAGATTTTGTGGCTTAATAAAATGCAAGATTCTCAAATTCATAAAATAAAATCCTTTTACAACATCAAAGAAAAAAACAAGAAAAAAATGAACATAAATCACATTGCCTTAATTATAGACAAAATCTACTTTCACATAGCCCCAACTTTGCTTTAGATATTATCATGTTATTTTCAAATTAAATATCATTAACTTACTTTCAAGCATTAAATAGTGTTGTCTACAATCATTATTTATGTAAGTTACACTTATATAGTTTCAAAAGCACACACATGGATGTATAGAATATGAGTTACATAAATATTTAAAAGTTTCACAATAAATGTTCTTATATTTTTATTCACAAACATACATCTGTGAACAGAGAATCGTTATGAGTTGTCTAAACATTAAAAATTTCATTAATAAATGTTTCTCATTTAATTAAGAATTTAAAAAGAGTGCTTTGTTATTTTTTAAATAATGATTAATTTTTAACTTTATGACAATAATGACTTGATTATATTTAATACATTTATTTAAAAAATTAATAACATAGATTTGCTAAATCTAAAGCAATTGCAATCAATAATTTTAACTATTCTAATCTTCTTTAATCTACATTAGTGTTACTCTTCAAGAGTCAGCTGAACACAACTGAATAAATGATAAATGAAAATTACAACATTAAAAATACAAAAACATTTCAACTTAATCTGTTTTGATGAAAGCTGGTGGTAAAATGACAGCAAGTATCTGCAAAATATATAAAATTACAATATTTCAGAAACATTTTATAATTCAAACTTGTCAAAACATTAATAACTGCTGATATAAAATATTGATAAACTATTTTATCAATGTCTATTACAATGCATATTATTAGCATGGCAGTGCATATATATATATATATATATATATATATATATATATTAAAAATATTATGGTTCTATTGTAGAATATTTACTTACCAAAACCTATGACCATAACTTGAATCCAAGATAGGTAAACAATTTTTTCCAGGCCTAATCTGGCTTATAATTTTTCTTTTAGGTAGCTAACCCATAGACAATTCAAAAACCATCCAATACTGTGTTACAAATGGGTATCTAATAATTTTTAACTAAAGGTAAATCCAAAAACAAAAAAAATTCTCAGATCATTATCAATTAGCATGCAACAAGACAAGTCAATAATGCTTATTCCATTAATATAATTTGATGAAAGACTGTTAGAAAAGTGTTGGCCTGGGAAATATATTAAATATGTAGACTTTGAATATAATTGAATAAAAGATAGATAAAAATTATAACATAATCTATATATTAAAATTTTAACATTTCTCATCTAAAATGATTGTCATAAGACAATAGTCTTGTAAAAAGTCATTGATTAATACTCTAATAGTTTTAAGTAATCTGTTAAAAAAAGTAATGAAGAATGTGTGTTGTTTCAAAGGAACTATTACTTCAGCTGTCCTATTATAAATTTTTTTATTCTCCTTCATTTATTTGCTATTAATCAGTATATTTTTATGTAAATTTAAATTTACATCATCTATTTCTTATTTGATAATGGATGCTTATGTATTTATTGATATTTATAATCATAAAAATATTTTAAAAAACAAAGTATCACAACTGTACCTATTTTTCTTATTACAATAGATTTGTCCACAAAAAGTTGAATGTTATAAATTAATAATTTCTAATAAATGCTATTGTTGAAATATTTTTAAAAGTGTAGAAATATCTGTTTTATTTTTGAAAAATCACACTGATGATATAGACCGTGACCAATGGAAATAGAAAATTGTAAATACTGTTTGCATCTAAAAATGGAATTTCTTTTAAATGCAATCAGTTGATATTTATAAACATAAAATGCTACACTAAATATAAATGTTTTAAAAAACAAAGTCTCACTAAATTTCCCTATGTTCCTTATTATAATATACTCTTCCACTAAGAGATGAATGTTATAAATTAATACTTTTTAAGCAATTATTATTGTTGAAATGTTTTTAAGAATGTGGAAATATGTGTTCTATTTTATTTTTGAAAGATCACAGTCACATGATATAGACAGTCATCAATAAAAGCAGTAAAATGTAAACACCACCCCCTTTTAGATGCAAAAATGTTTACAGGTTTATTGTTTTTTATTGGTCACTGACTACATCATGTGACAGTGATCTTTTGAAAATAAAATAGAAGAGATATTTCCACATTTTAAAAAATATTTCAACAATAAATCTGTTAAAAATTATTAATTTAAAATATTCAACTTTTGGTGGAAGAGTGTATTATAATAAGGTATATATGAAAAGTTGTAAGACTTTGTTTACTTAAACATTTATATGTTTAATGTAGTGCTTTATCTCAATAAATATCAAAAGATTGCATTTAAATGAGGGTCCCTTTTAGATACAAAAAGGTTTACAGTTTACTATTTCCACTGGTCACTGTCTATATTATCTGATTGTAATTTTTTAAAAATAAAATACAATAAATGTTTTCACATTATTAAGTTATTTCAACAATGTGTTAATAATAATAATATATATATAAATAACTACAACCATTAAATGTCTGTATTTTTAAATTATATAATAATAATTCAAACAAATATATTTAACACAGTATTCAATTATTAATATATATATACACACACAATGTCAGAAAATAATTTATAATATCAGATAATACCATATAATAAAAATACAGGAATTAATTCTACAATATTCAATATACCAGTGTATCTATAAATAAATAATAGCTATAAATAAGTAAATAATTAACAGTTATAGCTGTTTTAAATATATCTTCAGCAGAATTTCTCAAAATGGCAAACATGTTGGAAACTAGCTATAGCTGTTATATATATATATATATATATATATATTATCTTTACAATTTTCAATAGAGCAATATATATATATATATATATATATATATATATATTGCTCTATTGAAAATTGTAAAGATAATTCAAATTTATATACACAAAAGTCTATGGACAAATAATAAATAATATGTGTGATAGACTTCAAGGACATGCTAAGTTGAGCTTTTGACAAAAAGGCATCTTTATAAAAGTTAAACTACAAATTAATTTTAACAAATATTTATATCTTTATCTCACTTAGTGATGGACATGTTTGCAAGGATTCACCATAGTAATTGTAGTCAATTTCTGCCTAATATTTGGACTTACAATTGATTATTCATTATTATATAATCTTAAAAATGATTTAACCATTTCTGAGTATGAACTGTGCTCTTGCATCCTCCATATATTCATGGCATTAACTCACTCTCTGACCACTATTTTTAAAGTGATTTGGCCAATTTTCCTGAAAAAAACTGTACTAAATAATGCTGCTACTTTAAGAATTTTTTTAAACTAATAAATCAATAATATATAAATTTAGTACTATAATAATAAGAAAAACTTTTTTCCAAGATGCCAGATTAGTTGTTTGTTGTTCTCTCCACAAGATAGCATCTGTCAATGGCTTTGACAGCTCTCTTTTTTCATTTTGATTTTCAAAGTGAAAACATGTTTGGAATCTTTTTTAACCCATTTATTATAGAAAAATAATTCAGATTTTAATAGAAAATATTTACTTTTACATGAAGACAAATTGATAAAGAAAATCACTAATATATGGCTGCAATTTGTAATTGGATGACAAACATACATTTTATATTTGCCACTATAGAATTTTTTCAATTATAATAGAAATTTATTTTTTAAAAAGCTTTCATTTACTTAAATAATCTAATGAAATATTAATTTGCATTTTTGAAACTAAACTAAAACAAATGCCATTTTAAAAGATAAATATATTTTTATTGTTCATTTTGTAATTGACTGATCAAAAGTTTGGAACTTTAATTCAACTTGCAAATACAAATTTTGAACACAGAAAAAGTTAATTTTTTTTTTAAATCCAAAAAATAAAATGGTGACCTTCATGCTAAAAATGTATAATCAGTGCAGGGTTCATTTATCATACATTATACAATATTATGTTTAATTGTAGAATAAAATTATATAATTTATCTAATTTTCATCCAATGTCCTTGTGAGACAATTAGTGATCTTATTTATAAGATATTTAAAATAAAGAAGATTTTCATCATTAATAACTACAAAAACAAAAAAGAGCAATTTCATCCAGTACAATAAGTAAATAAAAATATACCTTGCATCACATATAACAACAATATATATTAATATTAAATTTTAAAATATGATTGTTAAACTAAAATATGTTTTTAAATAAATTTTATGGATTAAAATTTTTAAAACATTATTTTAACTGCAGCATAAAAATACAAGCATCATACTTGTAAAATACAATGCTTCATATTGGCCCATACATATAGCTTGGGTGAGAAAAAATAGAGTGGAACAATTCTGTCGTTTAAAAAGACATTATCTTGGATTTGGAAAAGAGAGTATTCAGTTTAAATAGTATTCCATCCGTAAAGCACATGTGCCATGATTTAAGCTATGTCATTATTTATAATTTATAATTATTGTAATTTATGTGGGATTCGAACTCAGACTTTCACACAACCCACTATTTTCAATGCCATCTCATTTTGCTGACCCATCTGATTGCACACAGGTGGATCAGCAATATAAGATGACATTGAAAATAGTAAGTCATGTGAAAATCTTAGTTCAAATCTCACATACATTATATATATAAATGCAGTTTTAAGCCTGTACAATGTATTAATTATTGTAATTGTAAGTTATTTTGAGAAATAAATAATTTAATACATTGTGTAGATAATAATCAATTTTATATGATCAACGATTATTAAGCATAAATTTAAAATATCATTTATTTGTTCACTTTTAAATCAATAATCTGTTAATTTGTTTATAACACATTCTAGATAAAAACACGTTTATTGTAAAAATGAAAAATACAATAACAGCAAAAAAGACTTAATTATTTACATTATTAAAACTAGAACAATGAACCCTACATTACATTTTTTAAAAATCCAATATTTATTTAATTTTGACTTCTTTTGTGTAAAATAAATAAATTTGTGAAATGCTGCTTTTAAAAAAAAATTAATAGCACTGTAAAAAAATAATAATAATCAAAGTTTGATTGGTTAAATATTACAAAAATAAAAATAAAAAACATTCATAATTTCATAATAATAATATAAATACATAAAAATAAATTTTAAATATATACATTGGTGTTAAATAATTTTTAAAAAAAAATTAAAATGTAAACTTTTTCTTATATCCTTTATTTTAATTTAATGAGTCATGATTCAGGAAATATTTTCTGGCTATGTAAGAAGCAAAATGATGCATCTTCAATCAGACTTGAGCATTATTACTCTTATATAAATAATTATAACTACTGAAATGCTTTTATACAGTATATTTACCCATGAGTTAGTGCTTTTTAAAATAGTAATATGATTATTCATTAATTAACACTTTTTTCAATTTAAACTTTATTTTTTAAATCAGAGTTTTATATGTTTTGGATTTAAGGCAACAAATTAACTTTTTTCTTATCAATCAATTAATAATATGCTGTCCTATGACAAATCTAGAGATAAGTCTCATCACAACAACCATTTTCCAATCTGTTCCCTTAATTGTCCAGCTTTTCACACCCACACATCTCTTCTCATTTCTTATATCATCCAGCAATATCAATTTTTTTCATACTTTTTTCTTATCTCTATTCACCATTCCCTCCAAAACATCTATCATTAGACTATTATTTTTTTTAAATATATGACCAGTCCAGTTTCTCTTTCATTATCTAATTTCCTTAATTAATCTTTTTTCATTTATTCTTTTCAACACTTTTTCATTTATTATTTTATTCATTTAACTGATTTTTTCCATCCTTCTCAATGACATCTTAAAAGCTTCCAATCTGTTCTTAATTTTATTTCTCTCTCTCCATATTTTATAACCATACAATATTACACTCCCCATATAACAACTAATTAAGCCTGTCTTAATTCTCTTCAAAAATTCACAAAATATTTTGTTTCTCTTAACAAATGCCTCCTTTGCTAACACTATTCTTCTTTTAATCTTGTCTTCATTTCTTCCATTACTCAACCACTATCCAAATATCTAAATACCTTTACCATTTGAACTATATTTCATGCATTTCAATTTGCAGTTTTTTTTATTCCTCCCTATATATAAACACTTGTTCTTCTCAACATTAATTTTCATTCCATATTACATACATCTTTCCTTCAATTTATTCAATATATTCTAAATATTGTTTTTAGCCTCAGCCATAAAAGCTATATCATCTGTAAATCTTACACATTTTATTATTCTACTTCCAATATTTTTTTTTTTTTTCCAATCTAAATATGCACTTAGCATGTCTTCTAAATAAATATTAAAGAGTACAAGTTACATAGTACTTTCTTGCCTAATTCCTCTTTCTATATTCACTTCACCACTATCATTATTGTCAATTGTAATTCTCATTTTTTGCCCAGTGTGCACATTCCAAAGCAATCTTTTCTTTCTCCAAAATATTACTCTCAGTTTTTCCAGATCCACAAAATACATTCCAATTCTTTTACCTTTTTCAATATATCTTTCTGCAATTATGCTAACAACACCAATGGTATATCTTATACTTTTTTCTTCCTGAGTAAATTTCCAATTTCTTTCAAACATTTTACAGTTATTGCATCAAGTCATACAGATTTTCTATTTATCATTTGCATAGGAACACATTTTGATCATTTACTTTTTTACATATGATTTTGGTTTATAAGGCATTTTTGGAAACCAATTATACTCTGCTAAGGATGAAGGGGTGTGTCTCTATATATATTGTAACTATAACAAAAGTAGCACTAATGAGATAATATTGCAAAACTAGGATAAGAAAAAAAATATTTAATAAACATTCACCACCAAAATTGAATAGTAAATGTTTAGAATGTCTTAAAATTGAAAGAAATTGTTTTGTAATAAGGGGGAATAATAATGATAAATTCCTGTAAAAACAGAAAGAATAATGCTTTTGATAGTGAAAAAATTTTGAATCGCATAGTTTATAAAAATTTAAAGCATTTCAAACTCTGTTTATTTTGCCATTCAAATGGAAGTTTTAATTAAACAACTTGTCCATTTTTTTAATAAATCTGATGGCAGATTGAAACTAATATTAAAATTTTGAAATTAATAAAAATAAATAAGAATATATTGCTATCCATGTAAATAAAAATAATATTTAATCTTTGACGTCACCATCAATACAAAACTTAAAAAAAGCTATTATAGGTTTAATGAAAACACTAGTTTGGATTCAGGAATTATCAATTAGTAATAATTAATAATTTCTTAATAACATCAATGGTTAAATGTTATTTCTATTTACATAAGTATTATCTTCTCATTTCCATTCTTTATTATAATAATAATCCATGGAAATATTTATATCAACATATATAACACTGGAAAAATTAAAAATATTATTTACAAAATGTCAAGCAAGATGATATTGTTTCACATTCTCACATCTATAAAATAGCTTTCTGGATTTAAAACCATATAAGAACTTTGATTTGAAGTAAAAGTGGACTCCTTTTACTTCAACAAAAAAACTTAAACAAAAGTGCTATTATAGATTTAATAAAAAACTGGTTTGATTTCAGAAATTGTCAATTAATAGTAATTGATAATTTCTTAGTAATATCAAAGGTTAAAAATTATTTTTATTTACATTGATATTAACTCCTTATTTTTGTTCTTTATTTTATATATATATATGTTAATTCTAATGTTTTCATGGATAAAAGATGTCATATTATTATTACTATTTGCGGGATATTCCGTGTAGTGAAAAAGCTAAATGCTGACGTTTCAGTACAATATCAAGTACCTTCCTCAGAGCGTCCTCTTTCTCAAATCATAAGACATTCTGAGGAAGATACTTGATATTGTACTGAAATGTCAGCATTTAGCTTTTTCACTACACGGAATATCCCGCAAATAGTAATAATAATATGACATATATATATATGAAAAGAAAGTTACTGTTAACACTAACTGAAATAATTATAGAAAATATACAAACCATCATACATTTACAAATATCCAGTAATGCCCTGCTATTATTGAGATATAGATCTTTAAACAGAGGGCGTTACTGGATATTTGTAATTGTATGAGGGTTTGTTTGTATATATATATATATATATATATATATATATATATATATATATTGTGGGTTTCAGCTATTACATAAGTAGAGATGTCTGCCCATCCCTTCTATGTGTATTAAATGGATTATGTCCTGTACATGAGGGGTCAGATTGACCTTGGGTTAACATGGGTGTGACAAGAATCTCGGTCTCAGGGTGGCCTTTGAGCATTCCATCATCAGATTTTCAATTAGATGGAAGGTTGAAGAGTTGGAGTGTGGAGTAGATTGAAGCCTGTCCATTAAAGTATGACGTTTGGCTATCTTAATATATATCTGAACACTTGTAGCATATATGTGTAGAGATGGTAATCTGGACCAACTGATGATTGCTGGTTTAGCATGAAATATGTATATTGGTGATTATTTATCTTTTCAACATATATGTGTTTGAGTGTATCAGTGTTATGAGATAGTGTGGAGAGTAGTGGGTCATGTGAAAGTCTGTGCTCATATACCCTATATATATATATATATATATATATATATATATATATATATATATATATATAGGGTATATATATATATATATATGCATATGTGGGTAAGATAATGAAAATAATTTTTGAATCTATGTGCTGAAATATCAATGCATCATTCTTGATTTGCCAAAATTCCACCAAGAATAAAACTATCTTCTATTTTACAATCTCATATCTTAAAGAGATATTTTATTTTTGTCTTATATTTAATTTGAATGTGCTGTGTTATTAATATATTGTCATCGATTAATAAATAAAAGCATATCTAGTCTCAGGGCACAAAAGTATTATCAGACCCCACAAAGTGAGCAAGCCAAAACTGTAATAGAATAAATAAATAATTGTATTGCATATGAGGCATGGCATCAAAATTGTAAAGATTCTAACTTGCAAACATTTATAATTTAATAATGATTGGGATGAACACCGTGCAAGTTAAATATAGATGGATGCTACTGATTAATTTAGTTACAGTGACCTCATGGCCTATAATTAAGTAGCATGTACAAGATATGAATACTTTAGATCTTTATATTACAATATTAAAATAAAAGTAATATAATGCATAAATGTAGCAAACCCAAATGCAATACTTATCATTGATACCTTGCATTAATACCATGATAAAATAGAAAAGTAAATAAATTTAGAGATCAAGGACACCATGATAAATGATAACAACAATTTATTATACAAAATATACATTATGATTATTATAATTAATACACTAAATAAGAATAGTAAGTACAATAAATTAATAAATATAAATTTTTTATCCACTTTCAATAATAATTTTGCAATTTTAACAACAACATTTTGCATATTTTAAACAATCAAATTGATAAAAATATTATAAAATAGCACTTCAAAACTTTCTATTAGTATTTATTCTTATATAATAATTGAAATAATTTGACATGGTTATTATTTACAATTTAGATTGTGTTTCTAAGTTGGATATTATATTTGGGAAAGAGAGCAGAAGTATATGCCCTTAAGAATTGACAATACTTAACTCTCCTTGCCAGATAAAAATTAAAAATATATCTCTACTCTGCTTCAAGTTATATCTCTTTAAGGTATACCAAAAGTTAATACTTATAATCATGTTTTTGATTAAAGATTTTTTATATGTTTGTCATATTAATAAAAAAGAACACCTTCGTAATTGATTCGCATATGTATATTAAGCATTAATTAATATGTTTCTATATTAATATTTGCTTATTATTAAAATTATTTTACAAAGAACATATTGAGAAATTATTTTTTATAGATTAAAAACAATAATATTAAATATTTATTTACAATGGATAATATGATTCTTAATAAAATTGCTAATTGTCCTCGCATATTTGTTTCATTGGGAAACCAATAGTACTCTTGAAGCTGATGAAATAATGATGAAGTGGACTTATTGTTAATAAATATTAACTTTCAATATCCAACTTTGTTTATGAACAATATATTTTTTATTCTTTTTAACTTCCTTGTTGACCAAAAATATTATAAATTATGACATAACCATTGATATTAAGAATGATTTGTATTATACAATATCCATATTAGATTTTTAATGTTATACTTTTCATGCAATGATTTTTCATTTATTTTAAAAAGACTTGCATTGTATAATTTTTATTTCATGTATATTCCTTTATTCAATATCTGCAAAATGTTAAAGAAAATGAGGGGGAAAAGCCCTTCCTCTAACTTATTATATTAGCAATCCATGTTTTTGATTTCTAAACACTTAAAACATATGATTATTATTACAGCCCAGTTTTAAAAATGGGAGATTTAAAAATAAGTGTTATTCAGTTCAATATATTCCTTTTTCTTTCTCTATTTTTATTCAAAATCATGATCTTTTATCTAGCAGGCAATAATTTCAATAAATTTTATTAGTTTTCCTACCTTATGTGTAGTGTTATTATAAAGCAATTAATTTACATAAATAAAAATAATCTAGAATAACAGACATTTTTTTATTATTTATTCTAGATGCTAACAAAAATATTAATATTATATACAATATTTTAATATTGATGTGTATACTTCTTAATATAATTATTTATTTATTATAATACATACACACATTGCATATTAACCATGTTATTTACTCATAGCCAATATGAATAACTATTATCTAGTAATTATACTTTAAATGAATTTTTTTAAACAATAACAATATTAATACAGCTTTTGTTTTAACTTTTTTATTTTAAGCACTATCCAACTTTCATATAAACTTTATAGTTTCAATATATTTATCAAAAATAATTTCTTTAGAATAAATTTTTGTTCTATGAATTGTAGCCAACTATGTGGATTAATACTAAAATCCAATAAAAATTTACCATCACCAAAAGTCATTCAGTTGGATACTGTAGCTGTCCTAAAAAATTACAGAATAATTATTTAAAAAAAATACTGTCTATAATGATTATTCTGAAATTCAAGATCACATACAATTTTGTAACAGCTAAATAAATCAAAGAAAACAAAATGTTTTTTAAAGTTTTTTCTATAACTATTTAGTTGAACTTATTTGAAAATTAATTTAGAATTATAATTAAATTCATAAAACCAATAAAACATCACATGATTACCATTTTGTATACTTAAATAAGCTGTTATTAATAATATGTGATGTGATGTATTGTGGCTTCTCCTTAAACGAAGTCAAAAATATCTCAGCAATTATGCCCAGATAAATCTGTTAGCCACTTTATTTTCCATTACCCATTCTAAATTTTCCCATATTCTGCTCCATCCCATTTCCACAACATAATCTTTATTAACTCTATAACCTGTATATCAAAATCCCCTTTATCTTTTCCCAAACCCAGCATAAAAAACAATAATTCACTTTCTGTATAATCACTTTTTTCATATTTATTCTTCCATAACTTCATTATATGTACCCCTTCTGTTTTCAAGCATTTACATTCAATATATTTATAACAAACTCTCCATACAGTACTGTCACCTAGTACAAGCCTTAATAATTAATGGATGCAGGAAAGTTTGGGAATTTTATGCACAAATCTTCCTGCATCCATTGACTTCTAAGCTTACATTGGGTGACACTATTCTATGGAGAGTTTACTACTGTTAATTAAATTTATTGTTGGTAATAATAGAATTATTAAAGAGTATTTTTGCATTTTCTCAATGTAATATAAACCCAATTTTTTAAATACACAAATTCTGTATATGTCAAATAAATATAGATATATTAATAAAGCAAGAAACCCTTGTGGTGGAAATGCTGGAAAAAATAAGTTTATTCTGCTTTTATGATTTGAGTTTGCATCATTTGATTTGCCGGTTTAGTGATGTCTTGGTTAATTTAGATTTTATATTTTTTGTGTTTTTTTTTTTTTAATGTACAGTGTCTTTGTGTCTATGGAAGGCTGGTTTGCAGTGGAACTATCTTTTTCCTATCATTGTTAGACAGTTGTAAATAAGTGGTGTTTTGATTAAGCTGAATTATTTGACTTGAATTCATGCTAGAGTAAAAATTAAAAAATTAAAAAAAAAACAGATTCCATTTAGACTTTCAATTTTTCCCCTCCCATATAGTCGACCCGCAATCGATATACCTAAACATTTAATAAGATTTGGTAAATGTATATATAATTATTTTTTGTTACAAGGTTAATAAGAAAAGAAAACACTAAGATCTTCACCATTCAAAATCTAAAGCTTGGTAATTAATGTCTTTGTTTTAATTAGTCCTCATATATGGGGTTCTGGATAGACCTTTTTTCGGCAGTACACTATTTAAAGATTGTTTTTTTTCTCATGTGTCTTAGCATCAAACAGGAAGCGAACCCACTATCCCGGGACAACTGCTTGCAAAGCAGCTGTCGCTGACCTCTCGACTACCAATGCTTGACTATTTAAAGATTGTTTCATATTTTATTTTGTAGACAAAACAATATATATACTCTAGAATTTAACAATGAAAAAAAATTCACCCATGTTAGTATTTTTAAAAAAACCAAATGATACTTCAGGTCTGAGCCAAATTTAAATTAACGTATTAAGTGTATTATAAAAAATGAGTTTTCCTCCTTGAAAAATACAGTATCCCTTTAAATAGAATTTTAAAAAAATCTAAAAAAAAAAAAAAATCTAGTACACATTTAACTTTCTCACTAATCTTAAATCATGGAGTAATTTGTCTTTTATACATGTGTTGAAAGTTTTCAAAAAAAAAAAAAAAAGAGAGAGAGAAAGAAACGAATTTTCACAGGGCCGAATATTGAACATTTGTGGACTGCCTTTTTTAAAATAAAAAAATTAATAAAGAAAAAGAGAATTTTTTAAAGGAACCCCTTCAATTCGATCCCACGTGATCCTGACCTAGATAATAAAAAAAATAATCAACATGTTAGCTTTAAATAATAATCAGATGATGTACTGAAGAACTAATTACAAGATAGAGCATCAAACAGTAGGTTTATTGATTTTATAATCCAGAAATTGAAATATTTTTGGGAAGATTATAGATATATCAGTAATAAAGAAGCCATTCAAATTTCTTGGATTTTAGAATAAAAAGAAAACTCCTATAATCCTGAAACAATTTTATTAATTTCAAAAGAAGTATTCCGGTATAATGATTAAAAATCATAGTTTATTATTTTATTCTCCGTCTCTTTTTTAATAAACTTAATTTCGTCAATTGATTAATATTATAAATAGCATTAAAACAATTTTCAGAATGATTAACAAACAAAATTTTAAAACGTAAAAAAAAAAAAGAGCCAATTTAAATACTATATGGCAAAGTAATATATTTATTATTTCAGATCTATTAGTTAATGAATTGATTTTTTTATAATCGCTAACTATCGATCTATTTCACCCATATACATAGTAAAACAATAGACCTGCGTGATGTCTATAGAAAAGCAAACTCTGGAGCTTAAGGTAATGAATCGAAGCTTAAGTGATAGCTTCTGGTGCTTTTGCCTCTTATGAATTTCCGAGCAACCAACCAATCGATTATTATTATTAGTAGTAAAAGAATGTATTTATTATTCACTATTATTACAGCCCTATTAATTATCCAATTGATATTGTAGTGCCTTTCTATGTAAAAATAGATCACAGCATCAGTTACTAAAAGTATATGAGAATTTTTTTGCCAGTGTTATATCATTTTACATTTACAATTCTTTATATTCATTAATGAAATTCTCATTCAAGCTCCCTTTAGCTATCCACTCCATCTCATATAACCGATACACATAACTACACACGTGAAAAAGATAAATGATCTCCAATATACATATTTTGTGCTGAACCAGCACTCATAAGTTGGTCCAGATCATCATAATCTCTCACACATGTATACAATCAGTGCCCAGTCTATGGACATGCATCAATCTAGTGTACCCTCCAACTCTTCAGTGATCCATACCATTAAAAATCTGATGATAGAATGCCTAAATCCCTTGATGATACTGATATTATTGTCATGCTATGTTGCTTCAATTGACTGCACCCTCTAGCCATCCATATTATTGAAAATCTGATGATGGAATGCCCAAATCTCTGGGTGATATTGATATTATTGCCATGACCATGTTGACTTTAAGTCACTCTGATCCCTCATAAATAGGATCTTATCCATTTAAATCCATAAAAGAGGGTGGAAAGGATATAGGCTGAATCAGTAATATTTGACTGTGTATTTAAATGGATAAAGTCCAATACACAAGAGGTCAGAGTGACTTAAATTCAACATAGGCATGACAATAATATCAACATCAACAAGGGATTTGGGCATTCCATCATCAGATTTTCAATGATATGGATGGCTAAAGAGTTGAAGAGTGGAGTCGGTTGAAGCCTGTTCATTAATGTTTGACAATTTGCTATTTTAATATAAACTGAACACTGATTGTATATCTGTGTGGGAGATAATGATCTAGACCAAACTTATCAGTGCTACTTCAACACAAAATACATATATTGGAGATCATTTACCTTATTCACATGTATGATATCATGTGTGTTAGTTGTATGAGATGGAGTGGATAACTGAAAGGCTCTTGAAATTCTGTCCTCAAATTCATTATACAAGTATTTCAAATTCTCATATAACTAGATAAAAATAGCTAGACAGACATTTATCGATTCCTATGGCTGACTATCCTAATTATAGCAAATGATCCAAAGTTTTTGTAAAATTCTCAGCTACTTAATAAAAATTTTCATCTTTATCACATAACTAAGGTTATGTCATAGGGGTGGCATACTAATACAGCATGAATCATCATAACAAATATCATTTAATTTTAGAACAATAATTAAAAAATAGTAATCCTTTTTTTAGTCATTGGATTTTTTTTTGAAGAAAGACAGACTAAACCCATTTAAGTTACTAATATTATTTCAAAGATATTTGAATTAGATATAATATTGTCTGGTTTTATTGGGAGAATATAAGTGAGAATAGAATACAGTGGAGAGATACAATTAAAAAAACTATTGAAATCTTTCAGAAAGAAAGTTCGATGCAGAAAAAGTTAGACAACAATATCACAAGACACATAAATAAAACAAAAAACCATTATGAGACACATACCAACATATTTGTGCATCAGGTATTAAGTTGTAAACTCTTTTTTTTTTCTGGAGTCAAACTGGTGATATAAGAATGACAAGTATAATTATATTTATTTATTTTTCTTCTCTCTTAATTAGAATGGGACTTTGCATTAAACTTTTTTCTATATAATAATAAACTTACATTTTTTTTCCTTGATGCTGTATCTGAATTCTAGTTTCATGCAATGGGTAATTAATCAATAAACTTCTGGGCTTATTTTTTTTATAATATATTTGAGTTCCAATTTTGATATAATGATGTTTTTTTTTTAATTGTATAAATTTTTACTGTTCTTTGCAGTGGTAAACTTGAAGACAAAAGTTTTTTTTGAGTCAACTCCTAACATAATATATTTTTCTGGTCTAACCATATCATATGATTATAGTTTTTTTTATTGCTAAACTATAAAAATTATTTTAGAAATTTTGTATAACTGTTACACACCTTTTAAAGATTAAAAAATCATTATTTAAGTGCTTTTTTTTTCCTGCTTAATTGTGTTTTTTTATTCCATGTGCAAAAAACCCATACTCATGGATTCAGTCTGCTATTAGTGAACTATGAGTTTAGAAACTGGTCATATTTTTTACATTTTATGTATAATTAAATTAAAAATAATTATGAAGAATTTCACATTGTAATGATGTAAGGGATTTTATTATATCACTCCAAATAAGAGACAGTTGTATTCAATAGTAATAATAAATGACTTAATTCTTTAGCTTACAAAATATATGATAAAGGAAAAGCTTCTCTCTAATCTAATGCCATCTATAATAAATAATAAACTTGAGTACTCAGCAATTACCAAATGGTTGTGCAATTTAAATCAACAGGGTGGCTCTGGTTTTGCTTTTAGTAGTATAGATGAAGATTCAAACCTGGAAATAATACAGTTATGCATTCAATAGTAAAAAATTATCACTTATTGTGTAAGCTAGCAAATAAAGCAATTTGCTGTTATTAATATTTTTATCTAGAAAAAAAGAGTTGTACATAAGGAAGTAATTGAATATATATATATATATATATATATATTGAAACAGACAGATCGAAGAATCGATATATATATATATATATTGTGCCCTTTTGTATGGGTCGCCATGAATTGTTGTATCAATTTATTAAAAATTTTAAATTTAAGATATATTTAGCTATATGATGTTGATTTTATTATGATAATCTTTCAAAAAGTTTAATTAAAGTAATCTATGAATATTTGATATGTGAAATTGTGCTAATGTTTGAGAGAGACGTTTCAATAAAAAGTGATAATATTATATGGTTGGGAAAACTGGCCATGATTAATACTGCATTAATAAGTTTTGTAAATAAATGTTTAAAGCTAAAAGTTTAAAAAAGACAAGTTAAAATTAAATGCATATATTTATTGTTGATAAAGATTAATATTTAATAAGTGAATGTAAATATTTTAATTGTTAATAGTATATAATAGAAGATTAATATTTGATTTTAATAATATCGAATTATTATTTTAAAGTTGCTATAATATATTATTTATTTTAAAAACATTTATTTTAAAAAATTAAATTGTTAGTTTATTTTTAGATATTACAAGCGTTTGTATCTGTGTTGTAAAACAGATGATAGATAGACATATGTACACACATGCTTGTAAGTTTTTTTTTAGTAAAGTTGCAAAACTGTTCTAAAATTCTATTATAAAATTTATAAATATTATATTGGCTATCACGAGATAAAAATAAAGATAATTAATGTGAAATATTAAATCTGATTTTTAAAATACTGTTTAAAAAAAAAAAAAACGTAACGAATAAAGATAGACTTAGTTTGTTTAGAAAAATAGTCTTATAAAAGTTAAAAGTGAAATAAAGTAAAAATATATTTTAAAAAAATGTTTAATGGATTTAAATAAATGATAAAGATCAATTTAAGAATTTAATAATGTAATAAATAATAAATATTAAATAAGTCATTATTTATTTTTAATTCTGTATTGTTGGTAAAATATGTAAATAGGCTAGCAAGGTGATTGTTTAATTTACCAATCAAGTGGGGAATTTATTCCGGTATAAAACTAAGGTTCAATTGTTCAGGGGGGATTATGATTATGATTTCTTTTAAGTGAAGTGTGCTATTAGATATAGCTAAGTAAAATTATAGACGCTCTCGTAATCGTTTTAAAATTATAAGAGAGTAGTTTTAAATAATTTATAAAAGTTTTACCATTAAATATGCAGTGCTAATTTATTTATAATTCCCTATTGATCGTCTCTATCGAAGCTCAATTTACTATCAAATAATCATGAAAGCATCGTATAAGGATAAAATGTATTGGAGACTTTATACTAAAAATATAACAAACGCTGGATTAACTAGGAGAATTACTAGTTGGATAAAAGTAATATATTGGACATTATATGAATTTAAAAGTTGATTATAATTAATTTTTATAAAAAAATATTTAAAGAAAGATAAATACTTCTTTATGAAGAAAGTATTTTTAAATTACAAATTTAAGTATATATCTTGGTAAAGATATGGTAATTAATAATAATTGTAGAATTACTTGCCTTGTTAAGTCTTTGTAGTTTAAAAGACTAGATTTCGATAGTTTTAAAAGGCAAATAAATCGGAAGTTTAATTGGCAAAGAAATACCTGTAAATAAAATATTATATAGTAAAGTCTGGACGCTGGTCATACAGAAGAATTTAGAAATTAATCTTACCTAAATATTTGTTAAAGAATGCGCAAATAAGTATACGTGGATATCCAAGTCAATTTATAATAATTAAATAAGAACATTATAAACTATTGACTAATCCTAGAAATAATAACTTTTAAATAATTTTTCTTTAAAGAAATGAATCCGGATCCTATAAACTATTTTAATTATTATTTTGTTTCTTATGGTGGAACTTATTCTATTTTATTTAAAAAAAAAACGTTTTCATTTATTTCATAAAAACTGTTTAAACACGTGATGTACCGGAAAAGGAAGTAATGTTGGTAAAAGTTTGTGCCTAGGAAAAAAAGAACAATTATAGGTGGAAAGAAGACACCGTTGGATTTTATGTAACATCTTTTGTTTTTCTTAACTAACATAGATATTTAATTATTTATTGATCTATTAAAGATAAGAGAGGTACATTTTTTTTAAAAAGTAACTAAATATTAATATAACACTTAATTTCATAAAGTTTATTTTTATATAATTATACAACACGTAATATTTTAAAGAATAATTGTTGAGTATAAATGTGAAATTATTTTGTAAAACTGTAATTCTGGAGGACATCGTGTGGCGGATTATAAATTGGAATATCATTTATGGTAAAAATTATATAATAGTAATAATTTGATGTATTTTGCTTTGTTTTCTTTAGATCAACCAAATATTATTTGATTGTTGAATGAATGTATAAATATTTAAAGAATATACACACATAATATTAGTAATAACAGTTTTATTTTAATATGCATACTTTAAATTTATGATATAAATTTATTATAACGTAATAAGAGAAATCCATAAATAATTATATGATTCTTTCGTGAATAAGTTTTAATGTTTCTGTTACAATATTAGGAATTTGATTTATTATATTAGTATGAATTATTTATATTACCTTTCAAGTTAGTAAGAGGTAAAAATATCTATATATTTATTTTTTTTATTAGATAAGTTAAATTAATTTTATATAAAAATTTATATTTTGATTGAAGGGTTTATCGTATATAGATGATGAGGTATAAGAGAGTTTGGATAGTCGTATATTTTTTTTAAAAAAAATTGGTAAGCTATTACTGAAGTTAAATAAGGTTAAAATGATATTTGTAGATAGAATTTTATTAGGAAGGAATAGGAATAACAAGTAGAGAAGAGTAGTAGTTTAAATAGAAAAGAATCATAGAATTTTATTTTAATATAATACTTTATAAAATTTGAAATTGTTGAATAATTTTAAATATTATTTTAAGAAAAGAACATATATGTATTGCATATTTTGGTAAGACATACATTATGAAATTACATCAGAATGAAGTAAATAATTATATAATCAATAAATGTTGTTATATTATAAAGTTATATCAGTCTATACATTAGTTGATATGTGATTAATGCTAATAGTAAATGTAATACATACTAGTACATTATAATAGAAATAGCAATAATACTTAAGTGAAGTAGCATTTTAATTGTTAAAGTTTGTTTATTTTACATATGCTACATAAGTGATATTTTACATAAAAGTCTTCTTTTGTACTAACTAATGACAAATGATATCTATTAAGATTTAAGTTCAGAAAATTAATTAAATGTTACTGATAAACATTTAAGAAATGTATAGATTATCTATTTTGGATATGGAAATAGTAACAGTGTAAAATCTTGTATTATTATTATTTTCTTATTTTTTTTATTTTCTTTGGTTTCCACTTGTAATGTACATAATGTATATAAGTTGTTTATTAAAGTTGATGTAAATAAATTTGTTTAAGTTGTTTTAAAAGTGTGTCGAATTCATTATTTTACACCACAGCATTTGACAACAGATAATTTGAATAAACATAATATTTGCACAGTATGAATTTATTATTATTATTTTTTAAAAGAAACACAGTATTTTCTTAATATAATTTATAGAAATTGATTGACATTAACATATAATATTATAATGGTCATAAAGTAATTATAATGCATAATATAAGAGTATAATATTATTTATTGCCACATATTATTAAATTATAAGATTTTAGTATAATTTTTAAATTAAGGTACTATATGAAAATGAAAGACATGTAGATGATTCACTTATTTCCTTAATGATTAATAGTATAATAAAATAGATAAGATTAATTTATACACTAGAAATTATTATTGTTAGTTATTATTATTATGATAAGTTAGGTGTAGTTAGGTTTGATATTAAATCCCTTATCATGCCTATCTGCAAGAAATATTATTACTTTAAAATAATTAAAAGAACCTGAGATTATTTAATTATATTTCCTTAATAAAAGATTGAGATTTATTTATTATTATTATTGAAGTTAGTTAATTTTTATAAAAGACATAAGAGTGCTGTAGATGTAGTAATGAGATAATAAAGAGGTAATAGTATTCTTATGCCATTGAGATAGTGTCTTGGGAAGACATTAGCTCAATGTAAATTCAATTACCACTTGTAACTTCACTTCATAGTCTCATGATTTTAATAAATACTTATTTAATTAGTACATGATATTGAACTATATTAATTTTGGTAAGTTATAATGAATCTAATAAGATATAGTATTATAAAAATATATTAATGATAGTTATACATATTTTAGCCGAGCATAACGATTTAATTGAGCTAGTCATATTTTAACTTATATTATATATCAGGAAGTGAGGGTACAATATATATATATATATATATATAGTAATCTGAATTAAGATCTATATAACTTAAAACAGGCAAAACTCACTTCTCAGATAAGTTAAGTTAAATTCAAAATCTTAGGACATTTAGAACTTGAATAATAAAATGGAGTTAAATGGTTGCTAGACACAAATTGCATTACTTTGAGCTTTGTATGCCAAAGTTCATTTATAAAAACAATATCAGAAACTATTCTGGGGATGAGGATTTAAATGCATGATTATCTGGTAATCACTTAATACTTAAGCTTACAGTAGATGACACTATAATAGAGAATTACTCTTATTTTGTTTAGTTACTTGAATCTAACCTTGGTACTATATTATTAATAATTATGAGCAATTGAGTGAAATAATAAAATAAATAAAAATTGAAATAAATAATTGAATGGTTTATCACTAGAGGTTCTTGTTCTTACTCCAGAAATGACAATAAGACTGTGACTTGTGAGCTTTAAACTCTAGAATTTGTCACTCTACCAATTCACTAAACCAAGTTAGGGTATGATAAAAATAATAAACCTTATATAACTTTAAGTAAAATGCAAACAATTACTATTATCACCCTGAAATATAAACATATTACTATTAAGTAAAAGAGAATTAGAATAATCTTTAAAAAGTCTAAATCTCTTCAACTGTACCAAATGCCAGGGGTTTGGCTATTTTCCCATATTTTTCATTCTTTAGAATAATACCCACATAACAATCAATATTGGAATAATTTAATGGACTGGTTATAGTGTAGCCACTGAAAATATTTTTACCACACTTAGATTTAAACCTGAATTATGTGTATAGAGAGGCACTACCCCTACTCTTCAAGATTCATCTACCTTTAATAGCTAATACTTAAAATAATGAAATTCTTCAAGTGATAAAACTGCAAAAAAATAAATCTTGTGCAGTAAAACAATGAAAACATTTAATTTCATCAGTATTGAATATTAGAAGTAGATGAACCTCATAATGCAATAATAATATTTCATTCTACCATACTCTTGATCTAAATTTGAATCTAAGTTATGTACAATTTTTTCCAAGTTTTAATTAAGTTTGGGACTTTCTTTCTTCAGCTAAGAATAATTTTAAATTTTACTTTTTATTCTAGTTTATTTTAATAACAGACTTAGCTAAAATTAATTTGAATTCTACATCTTGGAATAGATCATAAACTTTTGTGACTGTGGTTTTAAATTAAATGAAAATAACTAAGCAGCATTATACATTTATGATATAACTACAGATGTATTATATATATTAAATTATGTTAAGAAGTGGAAGCTAATAATAAATTACCCCTAATGATGTAGCCTATTTCTTGTTTATTAGTTTACTTATCTTGTTTCTCCATATTCTACTAATTACAGCATCCTTTCAAGATTGCATGGATAAACATTTAGTTAAGATAATAGCAGTATGAATGAATGATTTGTTGCTTTCATTTACAATTTATTAATACAAAAATATTTAAGATTAATTATTATATATAATATTAATAATTTTAATATATGAATGAGTTTAACTCTTGAATAAGCATGTTGGTACTGTTGTTACTTCTAGATGTAACTTTAATGGGTTGATTATTATGCAATCTATTATTTCAGTTCTACTTCGTATCTATATTGGAATAATTAATTAATTAGTAATAATAGTAATAATTAATTTTATATTTTTTATAGTTGTGAAAGAAGTGACAGAGTATAAGTAATTTGTGTTGGCAAATACTGATAAAGAATAATAAATTATTGAGTTGTACAGAGATGGACTTTCCTTTACTAATAAATAAAGTAAATTACCAGTAATGCAGTCATCTGCTAAGTATTTTAATTTAATGCTTAGCTGAACATCTTGAAACACTTTCTTAATTTCTGTATTGATATTTGCCTAAGATAATTAAAATTTATTTAATGAAAAATAACAATCTTAAATTTATCTATTAATAAATAAACAAATGATCAGAAGATTATGTGGCATTCAAACATTCAAAGTGATAGGTTGTTTCAATCTAGAAACCTGATACATAACTTCAATACTGCATCAAACTGCAAAGCACGGAATAACTTATCTTTTTAATACTTTGTGAAATTGACATCAGATCTGTATTATTTAGAATATAACTAACATGTGTAGATAATAATAAGAACGGATATTGGTATTTTTTTAAGGTAGATAATGATTATCATCCTATAAACAAATCATTTCACCATCCAATACTGACTGGAAAACAGATATCTAACTAGACAAAAAAAATCCAAATATTCTTTATAGATATATCGATAGCATAAAACAGGCATATTGAAGTGCGACTTTTACTGCAGATGTGAGAAAGGTAAAAATCTAGGTCATCCCATAGTTCATTTTAACTACTATTTTAACCAATACAGATGCCACAGGTGTAAGTTTTATATAACTTTTTATTGTTAAAGTTTTTTTTTAGCTTAAAAATAATATGATATTTTACATTAGCATTGTAGCGATTATTTTTAAATTTAGTTTATCATTTCTGACATGATTATAATAATATTTAGTTTTTAATTTCTGAAATTTGTTAGAATTTTACTTTCAAATAAACATCCGATGTCAAGATGGGATGAAAATAGTAAAGATTCCTTGACATGTATATAGATGTCAAGTGCAATTAGTAAACGATTAGAATTCTTTCATGTCAGAAAAACAAAACAACAGTTCAATGATAGTGTCATAATTCGGATGCATTTCAGGTTGTTTTTACTTTTTGAAAGTTTTTTTTTTTTTAATGTTGATATAATTATTTAGTGTAATACAATAATTAAAATATAATTTTTCTCAAGTTTTTTCCTTTTAAGAAAACTGTAAACATTTTTTTTTATATAATAACTTTTGAACATAAAGTGCTACAGGTATTTTTGTTTAGGCGCGATGAATAATAGCAAGCAGAACCGCTTGGTATAATGGTTAATACACAAGCCTAATATATTCATTATTTTGAGACCAAATTCAAACTGGGTAAAGCTTGGAAATTTTTTATATTATAATCTGGCTTAAAATTATTTTTCCAGATAACCAGACCATAAATCAATTCATCTAGCTATCCTATATTTCTTAGAAAATGGATATCTAGAAATTATTGCCTGAAGAATAAAAGTACTAGTTTAGTTTGTATTAGTTAAATAAGTGTAATCAGTGCATTAGCTGTATATATATATATGGATGGGTGTCTAAAAGCCTGAATGAAATCAATCTTACTAAATAATAACTTTTTTTATGATAATATGGAATAACTATGCTGATTGTGATATTTTCTAAATCTGAATTTAAACTGGATAAAATTTTTAATTTCACATTTAAAAAAAAATAAAATAAAATGACATAATCGTTTTGGGTGCTTATATAAACATAAATATATACATATTTCATAGAGTTTTTGAATTAAAATATTAATATTTTAATAAAATTTCTTCCATGTTTTTATTTATAATTCTCATTATTGAAACTAGAAACTAGTAATAGTTATGTCTGAACTACTATGAAACAAAAATGAATCTTTTAGAAGAAACACAGAGAATACATTTCGTTAAAATGTTAGTTAATACTTTAATAAATAAAAACAAAGTAAAGTCATCTATATACTCTTCAAAGTCCCATCTACAAATTATATATTTCATCCATTACTATACTGATAAAAAATTCAAGCAATTTCTGCAGTACGTTTCAAAAACAACAGTTCTTGTTCAAGTGCCAAGAAAGAAAGCAGATCCAACATTGATTCTCTCATGTATGACTTGAAGAAGAGTGGTTAAATTCAAAACAAGTACTCTGCAAAGATAGGTTAATTTATTTTATCAATGTAGCAATGGATAAAATTTATAATTTGTAGATGATATTTTTTCAGCTGTAGATGTATTGTTTTGCAGTGAAGATTTTAAGAAAGTTTTATAATTTAAGTTTTTTATACAAGCATGTATCACACATACAAACACACACACATATATATAACTTAATTATATTAATATTTTTGAAAAAGTGATAATCACTCACATGTCAGTAAATACAGTATATTTATTTATATATAATTATCACCAGTTGACATTTGTCCATTCTAACCCCAGAAAAAAAAAAAAAAAAAACAGGAAAAAAAATATTAGACATAAATTTGAAATGAGTATACAAAACAAATATGTGAAACACAAATACATCCACAAATATATTAAACTGTTCCTTTTATCTTTTATTCAATATCTTATGATGTAGTGAACTTTCTTTTCAAAATATCTTAACATTTTGACTATTTCTTTGTATTCAATCTTCAGCCATGTCATCGATGAAAGCAATCAATATTAAATTTGTTTGGAATAGATTTGAGATAACCTTTGTAACATAAATAGATTTGCTTCTTCCCTGAAAATCATGCTTATGTTTAGTTTAAAGTACATTTTTAGGAAATATATTATTGTTCATTAGTTATATATGTTCAATTCAATAATGCTGTGACTTTATAATAATAACATATGCAGCAAGTTAAATGTACTGTTTGACTTACAATCTTAGCATTGTATTTTTAGCAAATTATGAAGCTAATTATTTAATATTTTTATGATATTAAGGTAAATTATATTTCTATATTATAAAGTGGGCAAGTAATAATTCTCCATATATTAGTAGTTTAAGTGCGGTAAATATATAACAAATCTTTTAATTTATTTAATGCAGAAATATTTCCCTAGAATCTGTATTGCATTTTAATTTCCAAGTTCATTTTTATACATGAAATATATTAAAGATTCATATTTTTTAAATTGATAACCATTCAAGTTAAAAATTGTTAAAAAATTTTCTTTCATCATAAAAATATAGAAAATTTGAACTCAGACTTTCAAGCCACTTTAATCATCCACACTATCTCATTCTACTGATACACATGACCATCCACATGCAGAAAAGGTAAATAATCACCAATATATGTATTTTATGCTGAATTAGCACTCATCAGTTGGTCCAGATTATCATCTCCCATATATATATATATATATATATATATACACACACACACAATCAGTGCATAGTTTATATTAAGATAGCAAATCCTTATACTTCAATGGACAAGTTTCAATTTACTCCAACCTCCAACTCTTTAGTCATCCATACCATTGAAAATCTGATAATAGAATTCCCAAATCCCATGCTATCATCAGATTTTCAATGCTATGGATGGCTGAAGACTTGGAGGTTGGAGTAGATTGAAGTCTGTCCATTGAACTATAAGGATTTGCTATCTTAATATAAACTGATTACTGATTGTATATATGTATGGAAAATGATAATCTGGACCAACTGATGAGTGCTGGTTCAGCTTGAAATACATATATTGGTGATTATTTACCTTTTTGCATGTGTGTAGTCATGTGTATCAGTAGTATGAGACAGTGTGGATAGTTGAAATGGCTTGAAAGTTTGAGTTCAAATCCTCTATATTTACAATTGGGTTCTGGGTATAAGAGTGCCTGGTATTTCAAATTTTTCATCATAAATAAAAAAAAATTATAGGAGGTTTTTAAACATTAATAATTAAATACTTTATAAGTTGCCTTCAAATTGTTAAAATATTATGTACACCATTTCTTGAATTACCAGTGATAGTATGATAATCAACATATTGAAAATATGAAAATAAAGAAGATATATTTCTTGTTTTTGCTTTTATCAGTTCAAATTAAAAGTCCTATTATCAAATCTGTAGCAAATCATAAAATTAATTTCTGTAGCATATCATAAAACTAGTTTCAAAAAGTTGCTTATACATTGTTTCAAAAGACATTGTTATAAAAATTAAAAAAATATATATATAGTTAGTACATAATCCTATTTGATACCAGTTTCATTTGCAATATTTCTTATTTTTCAATAGAAGCAATAAAGATTGTTACATAATTTAAATAAACTTTAGTGGACAACCATCTAATTTAAAACATTGTACAAATCTGTTTAATTCATTGATTTAAATCCCTTGACCATAATCAATGAAGCCTATTGTACCCTACTCCTAACACTTTTCTTAAATTTTGGGGATAAATATCTATAGGGTTTTTTAATTCCAATCCAGATTCTGATATTTATGAGATGAAAACAATCTATTTAGAAACTTTGAAAGTTCTTATCATGTCATGGGCAGCTTTGGCGTTTTATGATAATTGTTGCTGTTTTTTCTATGCTCTTTATTTTTATAAATTGAAATAATATAAGCATTTTTAAAAGTTGATTACATTTTATTTTCAATACTTTTGAAACAAAACACATGTTCCTAATATAACTACAATTCCATTTTTAAAAATATAAAAAGTTATTTTAATTTCATTAAGCTGAATATTTTATCCAAATCTAACAGAGAAAATAGGATAGATTGTTAAATCCATTTTTTCAATTGTTACATCATAATTATCACATAAAAGAATAATATCTATGAATTTAATATTATATCATTTTTATATCTATATGCAATTTTAAATGCATCAAAAAATGTAATGTAACAATGATCTGCAGAAGTCTATATCTACTTTGCAGCTTTAATCTCCCAATCATTTTTAAACCTTATCAATTGCTAAACTTCTATGTTTAAATTTCTATATCTTTACATTCAATTTATTACTCTGTCTAGAAAAAAATGTCACTTTCCTGTTTATAAAATCACTAATAACAGATTCATTGTCAGAGAATCCATTATGACTTTTTTTTAGTAAACCAAAGAATAGATTTCTTGTGTTAAAATATACATTTTAAAATAATTCTATGTTGCAGATCAATTATGAAAATCCCAATTTCAATCACAGTGTTTAATAATTATTGAAATTTAAAACATAGAGCTTATTTTTAATTGAACTACCATTTTTACCTTGGAGTATGCTATCTATTATCTGTCCAAACATCTGAATTTGTAAGTGCTCATATAATATGAACTTCTTTAATATTTTGGCTTCTAATTATGTAATTTATTAGAGAAAATTGTATTAAAAATGAATTAATTCAAGAATCTTTTATTATAATTTTTCTATGTAAATTAACCAATAATGTTTGTGGTGTCAATCCATGTGTTATGTAGAAATTGAAGAATAAGAGTCAATTTGAGACTACAGTTCCAATATGAATATTAAACTTTGAATCAAAGTTTACCATTGTTAACACTAAATTTCCAAGAATAAAAATTTGGCCTTTCAATATATAGTGATCTAATAAAACTCTCCAATCGTGAAATAAAATCTTTATTTCTTTAGTTTCTGAATGAATGCATTGTTGGATCATAAACACTGATGAAAATGGTAACAAGTGCCAGAATATATATGAAATTTTAATATCATTCGTCTTTCAATGATAAATCTAAAAATTCCTAGAATAAAAAATTCAAATTAGACGTCATCTAATCAGACATTACGGTCTACTTTCATTATTTTTTCATAAAGACACGTAGTCAATTATTTACTTATAAAAACTTCCATCTGTTGAAGTAACAGTTTATCTCATATAAATTATTTGCAAATTACAATTACTTTCTTTCAATCTTGATCTAAAATGATCATATTAAACAAAATTCACACAATCTATGTACCAAAATATTCACCCATATTAATTCCACTGTATTTTATCAACACTTATATATATATATATATATATATATAAGTGTTGATATAAATATATATATATATATATATATATATATATATATATATATATATTGTGCCAGGCACGTTTGATGTGGCCAAGCAGAAGATAAGGTCAGATAAATTAATGGTCGAAAATACGTAAAAAGCCATTAAATGGGGGGTGGGTTTACTATTTATATAATTAAAATTTGTTATAAATTAAGAGAGAGAACTGTGGTGATAATATAAACTCCCACACACATATGTTTAAAGCTGATGCTTAAAAAAATAGAAATATGTATATGCAATTTTGATTTTTGTTTTTTATTTTTTTTAAAAAAATGAAAAAGATGTTATCATTTATTAAAATTTTCATTAGTGATATATGTGATCTGAATGGAGATATATATAAAAAAAAAAACTAATTGGAAATCAAATTCTTAGTACAATTAGTAAAACCAAAAAAAGATTTAATTAATTGATTTTTCTTTCTGGGAGGGGATACATGAATTGAGGGGGTATTGAGGAGATACAGATCTGTTATGAAGTTGAGAGAAGGCAGTTCATTTTTGTTTTTCAAAGACAAATCTTATTAGGAGCCCAAGTCTAAATTTATTGCTAAACTAATGCTATTAATGGAACCACGTGAAATTTTGCAACCTTTTTAGCAAGCATGCTGACTCTGATTCAATCTAATCTGAGGGATTTACTCTAATTAAAAATGCATTCAGTCATTCTAAACAAACGGACACTAATTCATGCAGTCATTCAAATAACCATTTGAGCAGTTAACCAGTGAGTAGCCAATGGTTTAAACATCGGACTACTAAGTGGTGTTGAGTAGCGTCAGTTATCTAGTCAACTATTGGAAAGCTAAATGAGCAGATGATTATTCCACCATATACTCGGTTGATGCCAATGAAAGTTTAATTGCAACATGCCATTGAAGCCAGTAATAAATCTAGAATTAGGAAAACAAGAAAAGACTGTTTATAGTGTGTAATATCCGTTGTCCAGCCTAAAGATGCACACCAAGCCATTTCCTGTATATAGAATGATTATGGAATAGAAGGCCACATCAGTGCATCCTTCCAGCTCTACTCCTGCCATCCCAACAGAATGTAAACCCTGAGATTCAAGCACCAAGGTGATGATGATCAATTCTATGAACTTATAATGCAGTCAAGTCCAGCCCTTGCCGCAGTAGATGAATGTATAGCCCACTCAAAACCCATACAAAAATGAAGCTTATAGACTTTATCGGGTATACTATTTTTTTTGTGTGTGTTTATTCTATTTAAATTTGATACACATTTCTATAAATATATCTTATGTACATATGTACACAAACACATCTTTCATGTAACTTGTTAATTTTTTCTTGTTTGCTTAATGCCCGTGTGTGAGTTTATAATCCACAGATCACTATCTCACGTATTAGTTATTTAATCAATTTTTCTTATCAAGAAAGAAATTTTCCTTTATTTAATCTAATTATTGCTTTATTAAGTATTTTTTTATGATTATAGTTTTGTTTTATTAATATGATTTATGTAGTGTAATATTTGTTTCGTATATTTAATCGATCTGGGAATGTATTCATATTATAAATGGTATGGGGTAATGGGTTAATAAAATATTTATATTATAATTCTAAAACGACTACTGCCATATTTTTTTTTATTCTCTTTGTCATTTTACTTTCTCTAACTATATTATTAATTAATTATGCGAGTTTTCGGATCCCCATTCTTTAACTGAGAAAAGAGTATGCTGAGCTAGCAAATAGGAAATCATCTTATCGGATCTTAAATCTCTATTTAGCATGAGGATACTTATTTATTATTTTTTTATGAACAATTATTTATTGGCACACATGCCCTAATATCATTTGAACTTGCATATCCTTTCAGGAGGAGAGTTAAATTTCCTTCTGGAAGTGGCACGAGGGGTTGATTTAGAGTCATCCCCCAAAGGTATGTAAGAGTCAACCTTTCCATAAGTATCTTCTGTGTCTGTAACACTGTTACGGTAAAGTTTTGAATTTCTTCTTACTCCAGCATGTCGCCATATTTTCCCTCATGTTCGGTTTATGCGCATGCTCATATTAATGGAGTAAACGTTAACTGGTATAATATATATATATATAACTGATTTTATGATTAGTAATATATCAGGCATAATGTTCTAGGCTTTTTAATACTTTTTTAAGTCTATTTCCAGGAGGCAAAGTGATCCCAGACAAGATTGCCTAATCATATAATATTCGCAGTGTTGAACTCCTATCTAAAAATCATTTCCAAAGCAAGTCATTATTGATTGTACTGTCTTGCAAAATGAGCACAACTAATAATGTAAATCCTATTAAATTTTTTCCATTGATTGTTTAATTGATTATACACAAAACAAATTTAGAAGAAAACATTAAAATCAGAATTGCTATGTGTGTGATTAATGTATAAAAGTGTTGAAAAACAAACTCATAATACCAATGTCACCAATGTTTGTAAGGAAATAATTAGTGACATGAGGGATTCATATTTTGATGTGCCATATAATAACTTATATAATCAGGCAAAAATCATTATATGTATTGCCACTCACTGAAAGCTAGAGTAATCAATGGATGCCAGAAGGCTTATGCATAAAATCACTATCTAGTGCCTACCCATCCATATCCCCAGACCAGTTTCTGGCTTGTGGCCTTCATCAGTGAAGAGCCTTGGACCTGAGAGAACTGCACCTAGATCTTCTGGCATCCATTGATTACTCTAGCTTGTAGTGAATGACAATACATATAGTGATTTTTGCCTGTTTTAATAACAGTTATAAGCAAGCATATGAAATGGTGATCATGTGATGTTTATTAACTTATATAATCAAAAATAGTAAAGCAAAAAAATACAAAAAAAAGACAAAAAAATCTGTTTATACTGAAATTAGTTGGAAATATTTTTATGAGTCATTGTTTATTCATTACTTGCAATTAACTTTTATATTTGAAAGTTATTATAGTGTCTGATGTCTGTTTACTATTATATTATACATGTTTAATATAACTTATTAACTTCATTAAAATTATACTTTAAATATATATATATATATGTTCAAAAGATGGCGCTATACCAAAACCGCCGAACAAGTGTAAGATTTGTTTTACATAAACGAAAAAAGAGTCAGAAATTAACTACCTCTTTCATTTGCTCACCCCCAGATCAGCTGATTTCAAGCTGGTTTGCTCTTCTCAGTGGGGGATAGAGTATAGAAACTAGATCTAAAACACTGACTCTCAAGTGTTTATGCAAAACGTTTCTATCAGATTGCAAGCGTGAATTTTTCAGACCGGTAAAGTCTTCAAACTCAGCCTAGCAAGCCAGATATTTATATGGGTCTGATCTCAGTTCAGAATCACCATATAATCAAAGTCTCTGCAATATATATCATTGCAAGAAAACTTTAAAGGTACATTTATGAAAAACAAAAACAAGTTAATCACGTAACCTGCTATCACTTGTTATTTATGTTCAAAAGATGGCGCTATACCAAAACCACCGAACAAGTGTAAGATTTGTTTTACATAAATGAAAAAGAGTCAGAAATTAACTACCTCTTTCATTTTCTCACCCCCAGATCAGCTGATTTCAAGCTGGTTTGCTCTCCTCAGTGGGGGATAGAGTATAGAAACTAGATCTAAAACACTGACTCTCAAGTGTTTATGCAAAACGTTTCTATCAGATTGCAAGCGTGAATTTTTTACCGGTCTGAAAAATTCACGCTTGCAATCTGATAGAAACATTTTGCATAAACACTTGAGAGTCAGTGTTTTAGATCTAGTTTCTACTCTCCCCACTGAGGAGGCAACCAGCTGGAAATCAGCGATCTGGGGTGAAATGAGAGTTAGTTAATTTCTGACTCTTTTCATTTATGTAAAACAAATCTTACATTGTTGACTTTGGTATGTTCATCTTTTGAACATAAATAACAAGTGATAGCAGGTTACGTGATTAACTTGTTTTTGTTTTTCATATATATATATATTAAAACAATCTTTGCTGTGTGCATGTTTGCATATATATTTTTTTAAAAGTGTTTTTAAAAATGATTTTAAAAAATGTAAAATTATATTCAAAGTATGAGTTTTATATTTGTTTTAATACAATATTTAAATAACTTTAATTTAAAACATGAGAATCAAAGTAATTGCTTTTAATTTTTTTTTCTAATTTATTTATTAATTGCTTTTATTGATTTTGAAAAATGTGTTTGTTTGTAACTTTTGATCTGTTTCAAATTAAAATAAATTTTGAAAATTGATATACAACTAAGTTATATCACTCTAATCCATTTGAAATATTTACCTTCTGAGTATATCAACTAGTTTAATAGATATAAAACAGAGAATGGGAAAATATGAAATTTATTTAGTAATTTTGTGTATTGCAATTAACAATTATTCTTAGAATTTTTATTTGTTTTGAATAATGGTCATAAGAGAGCAGCTTAAAATTTTTTTTTTCAATTTAATAACATTTTTAAAACCATTTTATACTCTTAATGTATATATCATATTTAGTATGTGTATATAGTAATATATTTATAATAAATCAGTAATTAAGTTTTCTATTTAAAACTGCTTCTTTTTTTATATTCAAACAATTGTTTTTTTAAAGTAAACTAGAAAACAAGCATTATTTAAAACAATCAAGAAAAGTTAAAACAGATCATGAATTTTTATTTATAATTTTAAAAAAAAAACAACTATTTTAAAATAGAAATAAATATATCAATTGAAAAAAAAACATAGTTACTAGTTTATTATACATATATAATTATGTACACATACTAAATATAATATATGCATTAAGAGTATATATTTACTAAAACAATAAAGTCACTTACGCAAGGCATTAATAGGTTTATAAATGTAATTGATAGCTTAAGGGTTGATTGTTATTATTAAGAGTATAAAATAGAAATTCATATATCATTAAGATTATATATATATATATTAACTTACTGCAGAAATTTCCAATGAAAGTCTTACATATACTAAATGTGTGATACTGATTTAATGTAAATATTATATATATATATATTAACTGAAGTTTATTTACAATATATACACATTTATTATTATGTATACATACTAAATCTGATATATATATATATAAAGAGTATACATTTTAACTTATAGCAGAAATATATATATATATATATATATAAACAAACTGTAAGTGTCCAGTCAATTTAAAGTACAATATAGTTTTACATTTTCATTTACCATGCCAATACTAAAAACTTAAAAATAATAGAGATAAAACATGTACATTAAATGTGTTATTGACTGTGCACTAAAAAAGAAATAAAGTAATTGTTTCTTCAACCACATTGGAGTTTTCAGATTTAACTTAAAGTGAAAGTCCAGATTTTAATTCATTCCCTATTTTTTATAACAAGGAATTGACTTCATTAATTTTTGTTCACTCCCTCCCCACATGCTTTTATTTCAAACTAAATCTGAAAACTCTAATTGTGGTTGAAGAAACAATTATTTTATTTCTTTTTAGTGCATAGTCAATAAAAACTTTTAAAATTAAAACTTTTTTTATCTCTATTATTGATAAACTTTTTTAAATTACTTAGAAAAAAATGTATAAACAGCTTTGGAAAAAAAACATTATCAAATGGTTGAAAATAAATAAGTAAACAAATTAAGAAGTTTGAACAACATATAGTTTAAATCATTTTTTTAAAAAAACAAAAGTATTTTCTAAATACAAATTGATGAAAAGGGAACAAAAAGTTAGTCAGTTTGAGATAAAGGCAGTCTTCAATTAGAGTTTAAATTGAAATATAATCACATTCAGTTTGATAGCAATTAACACAGACAATAGTATAACCAACAGTTGCTGTTAATTAGCAATTAGACTAAGCTGTATCTAAATTTTAAAGAAACACTATATTATAGTTATCTCAATTAAATAATCAAAAAAGTTTTTGCATCAGTTGACCATGAATTTCTGAAAGATATACCAATCCCATTATGATGCTTTTGTTCAAGATTTAACTAAATTAAATCAGAAATTATGCTTTGAAGATATGCTAAAGTCCTGAGTTGCCTAGAAATCTGTCACTGTTATACCAACACATAAATTTAGAAAGTTTATTAAATGAGTGCTAAAAAAATCTACTAATAGTGAATAGACATTGTTAGCAAATTGTTAAATTAGAACACATAAATTTGTATTATTAATAGTTATAACTTTAAAGTTCATTTATAACTGATAGTTAAATTATTTAAAATTAATATTCATATAATCTTAATTATAAAATAATTTTAATGTTTTTATTTAGAAATCTGTAATATTCAAATAAGTTTATGAAATTGACATATATATATCAAAGTGTGCATATTAAATTATCATTCATTTGATAAACAAATTTTATTTAATTGTAATTTTTAAAATGCTTATTAACTTTGCTTAGATACTTATGTATACAAGTAATATTACATTATCTTGTTCTCAAAAATTACATTAAAAGGTTTAAAACAATTTGTTTTACATTCATGAAATACATAAGAAAAATTTAAATTATGTAGTAATTTATTAATCTTGCAAAACTTTGAGAATTACTTATTGAATGGTTATTAGTATTATTTAAATGCAGCAATTAAAATTTTGTGAAAGATTATATCTCCAATAATAAATATGTATGTTTTGTTAATTGATTTTGATAGATTTTCTGTTTTATTATTACCCTTCACTTTATCTTTTATTTTAAAATTTTTTTAGTTGTATTTATCTTAACAACCAACTAAAAGCTTTATTTCTATTTTATCTTTACATTTTTTACAGATTTCATTAAAAAACATATAATTAATAAATAAAAGTAGACCACAATATAAATAAAAAACTTTATAATGAGAAATAAACTGTCAAATCAAAAGGCTCTATTTAAGCCTTCAGGCTAAAAATGTATTTTAATAAAAAATATTCTTTAAAAAAATTATATATTTAATTCATAATTTGTTAAAGCATAAATTCAAATAATGGAAACTACTTTTGAAATATTAAATTTAATTTATAGTTACAAAAAATAAACAAAAAGATGATTAATAGGAAATATTTCTACTTTACTTTCTGTTTGACATCAGCAAATTTTCGTATGATTAATTTTCTGCTAAAAAGTTATTATATTCTACAAAATATAAGCATGTATATTACATATTTATTTATAAACAAATATTTAATAATTTTACAAAAAAAAAAATAATAAAAAGATAAACATATTATATACTAATTTATGATTTTGCTTTCATGATGTAAGAAAAATCAATGCTATGCAAATATATTAATTTTCTTTTACTTCAGAATAATATGAGTAGGCTTTCTATTATTGTCTTTAGACTTCATTATTTTTGCTGCCTAATAGTTCTTTACATTCAATTATTTCAATAACAATGGTCACATAAAGTCTTTTTAATTAAGTTTTCTGCAATAAAATGTTAAAAATGGATTATTGCTATTAAAGCCAACATCAGTGATAATTCCTCGAGTATCATTTAATTTCCAGTTTATCTCCTTCTTCATATATATTATAATGGTCCAAAGAAGAGTCTTACTGTATCTTCACTACAAGGGCGCCATCTAGGCCTTTGAACCTAGAAAATTTATATATTAAGCAGATACGTAAGTTAAAAAAAAAAATTTATTTTATATATTTTGATTCTGACTGTTAGAACAATGTCACCAGCTCAGTGGAACAGCAGAGATAATAAAATAATTCTTATCTAAAACCATTTTCACATAAAAGGAAACCACTGCCAGAAATAACACACAAACATTTATTTAAACATATATAAGATTTAAAATTATTTTAGCATCAGTTTTACATTTTAAAATTTAACTTACATTTTTAACTTTGATTTTAGATTTTAATTTACATTTTAATTTTTATAAGTTCACACAGATGAATTTATAAAAGTTTGTTTTATAATGTTGAGTATAGATCGGTTACATAAATTACACAGTTAAAAGCATTTCAAAATAAACATAAACGATTAAAAACATTTCACAATAAACCTAAACAATCAAAATATAAAGTCATTGATGGAATTGCAGAGGGAAATTTATAAGAAACCTAATGGCATTCATCATAAGATGCTGCATTGACACCAATAACTTAAAAGACATCTGAATAAATACATTTTAGATACTCACTGTAAGGTATCATTATTTACCAAATGTCTATATATTTTGATCAAATATGAAAAACAAAAACATAATTAACCGATATTGAATCTATGCAGGCATCTATACCCAACTTAAATTTAATGCATTTAGAGTGTCGAGTATGAATAGACTACATAGATTGCATTTGAAAAAATTTTTTTTATCCCTTATTTAACCTTAGGCCAAAAATTCGCAGTTAAACCAACGTCAATCCATCTGATATATCGATGTATTCAATGTAATACAAATATGACAGCACAAATATAGGTTAAGAGAAGAAATTGACTCTCATCCAGATAGGAATACTACATCTATCTGATAAGAAAAGCAATTAAAAAAAACTTCATAGGAAGGGACTGCGGTCCTTTTTGCCATCTTACAATCCCATTCCATAGGCAAAAGGGGGTGTGCAGCGTATACTAGTGATTCTGCCCATAGTGAACCTCGTACTACATCTACTAATTACACCAATATATTTAATCCATTGACCCAATTCAACTATGAAATGAATAACCTAAGATTACCCTCCCCTAATAAAACTTCACAAATCTACATAGCCATTCATGCCCGACTTAAATTTAACATTTATATAATTTAGTTTAATGAATAACAGAAATCATAATAAAAACTTAAAGAACAAAAAAAATGGAAATGATTTTACAAAAGAAATACATCAAATAAAATTATAACTAATTTAGTCAGATAGGAAATTCTTCTATTTAAAATATTAAAAAGTTTAGCATTTAAAGTTTGTTTTGAAAATGTTCATAAAGTTCTTACAATTTTTAAAACATTCATCTTTATCCGTTGCTTGCAATTTTGAATGTGAATTCCCACACCATCCTGAAGAGATTTCTATCCAGTTAGCCATTTTATTTATTAATCCGAAGGTCTTACTTTAGCTGGTCCTCAATGTAGAAAACGATGTCATTTCTCTTTCTTTTTTTAGCAGAACTGAAGGGATTGAAGAGTGCATCTTTTCAATCCCTTCTCCTTCAACTCCACACTAACACATATCACCACCACTATCACATATCTCTCTCAACTCTTTCTTCACTCACTTTTTATAGTAGACTTTCAGATCCAGTGGACATTACGTCACAACGATGGTGAGGTCCAATTCCATGAGTGATTTATTTTATTGGCCATTCTGATCCCATTGTTTTCTCTCCTATCTGACCTTTGCTTATACATTTTAAATGCCCAAGGGCTAGTTTACTTTTACCTAATTAAAACAATCATTTCCATTTTATGATTAATTAATTTGTTTTCCAAACTTAAGGATATATTTTTATCTCTAAATCTTTTTAAGTTCTTATTGAAGATTTAGTTTTTCTATTTTTAATAAAGTTTTATTTTAATAATTTTTTTCATCTGTGCGATTTTATATATATACGAATTTAAGATAGAATTAATTTTCAATTTTTATGTCTTAAAAAAAAGTTTTTAAATGTGAACTTTTTATTTTAATTTCATGTTTAACAAAAAAAAATAATGTGACGGCGTATGTGCCCATTACAATATATATATATAGTAATAGTCAGACTAAACATGTTTCAATTATTTACATTTATCTCAATTTATACAGGCTCCATCTGACTTTAAACATCAGAAGATAGACTGGCACATATATATATGTTTAAACAATATTTTCTTTAATAAGATGATGATGACCACAACACAGCCCATATTTGCAATATCTGGCTAGATCATGAAGAACATAAGTTACTCCCAATAAGTGGACATAGAACAAATATGCATACCACACAGTATTACATTTAAAAGGTTAACACTTTATAACAACAATGGTTTAATTACAAAATATAATTGTGAGTGAAAATATAACTTTCTCGCTTTTTAAAAAATAAAACCATTGTCATAAGCTCTTATATTATTGTTTTAGTTTACATGCATGGAACAAAACAATAATTGTTTATAAAATGTCCAAGCTTTCTTTAATTAATTTTAAACATTAAACTTCCATTACGTTTATAATATTAATACACTTTTATAATTAAGTACATTTATTGTACAGATAATCTGACCTCTAATATACTTAAAATACAATTTTGCATATGGACGATTTCTCAAATATAAAATATTTATTTAACTTAAGTGCTTCCTAGTATAGACACATTTCTCTATTAGGGTATAATTATAACTACTGTTACTTTTTAAATGATAACTCAGGGGAATGGCCTCTTCATTCCGAATCCCAAATTTAATAAAACTCCTACGTCTACACATATGGTTCATTTTGAACGTGATCCTTAAATCTATAAAACAAAATCTCATATGACACCTCCTATATAAATACAGAAATATTTTTAACTATTCAATAGTGAACAACCGACTTCATGTATAATATAAGCTCACCTGCATACAATCTAATCCTCAGAAATCAAAAGAATGGCTAACAATGAACAAATCCGATGAATACCACTAAATAATTTACTCTCTTTATTTAACACATGAATGATTTATATTACCCTTTTTTTATTTAACAAAAGAAAACTTTAGTTAACATGTATATTAAAGTGAATTTTGATTTTAACATGTAGATAGAACATTTGTGAAAGTTTAACCGCAAATGTATTTTATTTTTTAATTTTAACAAATATTTGCTTCGTAAAATTATTCGAATTAAATGGTTAGGACAAAGTTTAAACAGTTTTTTTTTTTTAATAAAACATTCGCTTTATAAAGTTTATTAGAAATAAATATATTAAAATAAACTTAAAATATATTCGGAAAGTCTAAACAGTAACAATTTCCAAAGCCAAGTTCCATAAGCATAATTTGATTTCTTGGAAAATGGCAAAAATTAATCAATTCAATTTTAAGTGGAACAATGTCAGATTCCAAGTATCCGGAGTAGATTTGCAGTAGGCAGCTTTTTCTTCTTTATTCCCTCAGCATAATGAAGACTTAAGGTCACTTGAATAAAAAGTGAGTTTCCGGAATGACTGCTATAAAAAAATTGACTTTATATAAGTTTAACTTCTTGTTTTTGAACACCCCAATATAGTTTTCTAACGTGTTTAATCTTGCTCTTATTTTTAACAATTTTTTATTTCAATTATAAAATTTGTGAAAACCCTTTAATTGTTTAATTTGCAAAGCACATTAATTGCCTGAATTTTTTATTGGTTTCCAATCTCTTATCTAAACAGGCTTCATCAGTTTCAATCCAATTTTTAAATGAGTTGTTTTGCAATTCATTCTTTGATAAGAGAAAGTTTTAATATATTTTATCATTTCCTCTTAAATTTTTTTTAACATAAATAATTTGTTCTATTTTATTAGTAGTACATTATATAATAAACATTTTTTAAAATTTTCGTAAACATTTGAATGCTATTTTTATTAGCATCCTCACAACTAAATCATTTTTCAACTCTGTGAAAGACCATATGGCCAACACTGAACTGAATAAGTCATTATTCATTTCAATATACATATATTCATGAATATATAAATAATGCATCAAGTTGTGGCTATTAGTTAAGTTTTGGGATTAATCTTCATCATCTGACCATCATCATCATCTGAAAATGACTATTTTTTTTAAACATTCCCCATTGTTATTTATTCCATTACATTTAAGTGAAAAACATATAACACCTGGACATCATCTAACCAACTTCATCAAAAGAGAATTCATTGCTATTCCTTCTTTTTTGGTGAATTATGCTAAATAAAAAAAAAAACATTGCTATTCCTCTCCAATTTAATTCTTTTTTAATATTATATACATTTTATAAATGCATGCAAATATGCATAAGTAAACATCCTATTCAAACATATATAATTTGTAACCTTACAAATGTTTCTGAAATTGACTATTATAAATTTAAAACTGTAAAATTTTTATTGCTTTTAATTTTTATAGGTAAACAAATATATTCATCACTGTCATTGGTTGTGTAGCATAAAATATAATCAATATCATGTTTAATAATCTTTCAGACTAATGGTTAAAAGAAAATATAATTTTATAATGTATTTTTGAACGGCTTTCCAAGTAGATTTTCTCATCGACCCTTGTATAAAATACACACACATATATTTCATCATTATTCTTATTAAGAAACAAGAATATCATATTGTATAAGCAGATAGAAATGTTCACACCCATAAAACAACTAATTTAATACAGAAATAAAGAATAGAATTATAAATTTAACATTACCAAACTAAAATATTTTAAAGTAAAGCAATTATATTTCAGATTACACTTTTATTTATGTATAGAACAAACAGTTTTTATATTTTGTGTGTATGTATGAGTGTGGAAGCTTACATATTTAGATTTGATAAAATTATTTAGCACTTTATAAAAAAAAAAAAAACAATTTAAATTTGATTGAAATAAATATCCGAAAACTTTATAGTTTTATAATTTATTTATTTTAAATAAATGTTTTTAAGATTAGTTTAAAACCCAGAAATAAAAATGAAATATAGAAATTGTTATTTTTCTTTTTCTTCATTTTTAAAATCTCATTCATAAGTTTCACTATCATGATTCAAAAATGTTAACTTCTATCATTTTGCCTGGTAATAACCATGACAACCTCTTCTAATATTTCCTGGAAAAACCAAGAAACCCCAATGCATAATGGAGAATATTTTATGATCCAATATCATGTGATATCTAATATAAAAAGTGAAGTTTGGAAAATTCAGTCTTCTCAAATTTTTAGTGGTCATAACCTAAACAAGTTCAAATTTTTAAATAGCAATTTTGTTTGCCATCTATATGATAATCGGCCATATTAAATAGCTAGGCATTTTGCTATTGCTAGGCAAAAATTATACTAGGAAAAAGATGAACAACAAGAGATAAACCAGAAATCATTATTAATTAATTTATTAATTCAAGAAATCTCATTTATTACAGTCAGAGGAATGAAATGCAGTCTCACTACTTCCACAATAATTGGAAAATTATATTTATTAATTACAAATAAGTTGCTGATGTTTATTTTCAAAGTATTGTAAAACAATTGTTTTTTTTTTTAACTGCAAAAAAATATACATATTAAGTCTCAATAATGGAATTAATCTCATCTTTAATTAGTTAAGAAAAAACTTTAAATAATACTTCATCTCAAATATAACTTCATTTAAAAAATGCTTAATTATAATTAAGCGATTTGCCTGATCAGATATATGAACAGAATTGTTAACAACATGGTTTAAAGATCTATAAATACATTGGTTAATCTTTAGTGAAAGAAATACTGAATGCTAATCCTTTGAATAAAATAATATTTTTAATGTATTAAATTGGTATGTTTAATAAATTGCGAATTTGTCTTCATATTACTAAACGAAATTAATTGTGCTTTACACCGTCTTTAATGCTGTTATTTTAAAAAATGTTTGTGAATTTCTAAGAACTTTGAAATATTTTAGAATATCAGTATTTCAGTGGGATAATTTTTAAATCAGCATAACCATTTGGGAATTATTCAACAGACATTCTCATAATTGCTTCTTTCTTAGTTGGTTAATATGATTGTTGTTATTAATGTAATGAAGTTTTCTCAGATATTACTATGCTCATGTATAAAGAATATTTTTTATTTAATATTACTATTGTTGATTGTGAATGGGATTAAATATGATTTGGTTTAGATTGGATAAATGTAAGTAACTATTAAATTTACATAAAACTGTGCTATATTGCAATTATTATATGTTTTATGGGTTCTTAAGTTTCAACCTCAAAGTTAAATAGAGATAATAATCCTTATTTAGAGGAGTAGATCTGTAAGGAATATTTTATGCATCATTCTTATATGTCAGTATTATTTTTCACTGATTATTTTATGCAACAAGGCACCCTAATAGATCTAGCTATATTTCATTAGTAGAGTAGCACTGCTAATGTTTAAGGATGCAAATGAATTCAGTAAAAGATCTTAAAGTAAAATAAATAAGCCCTATGTAGTAAATATCATTTAGGTATGCTCAGCAATAATTGCATTTGCTTCTATTAAAAGAGTGAAAACTTTAACATTATTGAGGTTAATTAGTTAGTGAAACAAAATAATTAAGGACTACATAGAGCATTTATCATTGATTGAGTTTTTTTTTTAAAAAGTAACAAACAATCTATTCATATTAAATGCTAATATCATGCAACACTGCCTGATAATACACTTTTCATATCCCAAGTTTAAATTAGATTTAGGAAACAAATATTAATATTTATTAGATATTTTATATAATTTTCTTATTGTTATTATTCATTTTTAACATTTATTTTATATTGTGTAATAAAGTATTTGTTAATTTTTTAAATAATTTTTCTTTTGTTATTATTAATCATCTTATTTGAGATATTATCTTACACATAAAATCTATTGTATTAAATACATCATTATTGCATTGCATTTATTTTTTATTTTATATAACCCTGAGATAAATCGTTAATCAACTTTATATTTAAAAGTGCTACCATAGTTTTAAATCACAGATTATTACTCTTAATTATTTCTTATAGTGAGAAAACGTATATTTGCAAAGATATTTTTTATTACAATATGGTAAGACTAAGAGTACAGATATTATTGAATAACCCTGATAAATTTATTTATTATTTTATTAAATGCGAATTTATTATTAAAGTATAAACTAGTTTTAGCTTTGGTGGAAATATGTATTGCAAATTGCAAGTCAAGTTAGGAATAATTGCATTTTTTTTCCATATGTCATAGCATCGGCTGGGAGGTGAACCCGCAACAACCGTCTGCAACCAACTGCCAGCTTGCAAGGCTGCTGTGCTGACTTCTCGGTAATCGCATCTTCACACTTTTGACAATCTCAACCGACTTTTTCATATTAGGGCTTCAATATATATATATAATATTAATAAAAATTTATTAAATTTTATAAATTTATTTGTAAAAATGATATACAGCAGTTGTGTTAAGCCATTTGCTTTTTAATATTTCTTGCATCATTCCCTACAGGAGACTGTTTGGATTTATTCTATATTATAAATCAATAAATGATTCTTGATTTATTAGAAATTTAAAGTTTATAAACAAAAAGCACATCCCCCCAAAATAATATTTGAAATTTATAAATATAGAGGGAAAAACCCTGAAATATATGTTCAAAATAATGACTTTTTTATTGAATTCTTTTATTATTATTATTATGTTTGCTATATTGCTGATTAATATATATATATTGCTAGATATTTATCAAATTTCATTAAACGTACAATCCCATCTATTAAATCATACATTAAAAACTCTTTTCATTTTATTTCTGTTTTAAAATTTTTTTAAATTAATGCTAATGACATTCTGATCAGTTTTGATGTCATGTCTTTGTTTACAAACATTCCAATTGATGAAGCTTTAAATATAATTTCACAACGTTGCAATTTACCAGACCATAATATTGCTTTGATTAAACATTGTCTCTTGAACACATATTTTGTATACAATGGACAGCATTACAGACAAGTTTTTGGTACTCCTATGGGCTCACCTATCTCAGGAGTAATAGCTGATTTATTCATGAAAAATATAGAAACTCGTGCTTTAGAATCATCATCTTTAAAACCTCTCATTTGGCTCAGATACATAGATGACACTTTTGTCATATGGCAACATGGAAAAAATAAATTTGAATAATTTTTGTTACATTTAAATAATATGCATCTTCATATTAAATTTATAATGGAGACAGAGTCTGATGAAAAACTCCCTTTTCTTGATGGTCTAGTCACCAGAACACCAAATAGTTTATCTTTTTTGATTTACAGAAAGAATACACACATGGACAGATATTTCCATTTCCATTCTCATCACCACCCAACTCAGATAGTTTCTGTAGCCAAAACTTTTTTAAATAGAGCAATTAACCTCTCAGATAAGTCACATCTGAAAGAAGAAATAAATCACATTAATAGTGTTTTATTAGCAAATAGTTATAATTATAAATTTATAAAAAAAAAAAGCCTTATTTCAAGCCCAAAATAGACAAAATAGGAAACAAAAAGATGATAAATCAGCTGATAGGATCTGTGTTCCATATGTAAAAGGAACTATTGACAGTATTGGACATATATTAAAATGCTATAATGTAGATACAGCATTTTTTACTCATCAAAAGATCAGCAATATAATAAACAAGCCTAAGAATTCAATTTCTCTTGAATCTCATGGTGTTTATCAAATCTCATGTGAAAAATATAAAACTCCTTACATAAGTATGAGTAATCTTCACATCAGTGTTAGGAAAAATGAGCATGCTAATACAGTTAAACAACACTCATCAACAGCAGCACTCTCACTCCATACTATAGATTCAGGTCATAAAATTGATTTTTCTAGTACCAGAATTATATCCAGATGTGATAATCTCTACCAGTGCAAAATTAGAGGAGCCATTGAGATACTTAAAAGGCCAGATTGTATCAATAAGTGAAACAATACATGCAAATTTTCTCTTATTTGGAAAGATTTTTTTAAAAAAAATTATTAATTTAACATTTTTGATATTGGTGGAACTTTAAAATTTTTTTCAAATAAGTGATTGAAGCACCTCTAACTGTCTTTCTACCTTTTATCACCCAGTAGTTGACTTGTGTGATCAAGTCAAAATGTTGGTATATCAATTTTTAAAACTTTTTTAACACAGAATAAATCCACAAAATATGTCTTTTATATATGCAACCTGTGAAAATCTTCATATCAACATATATATATATATATTGAATTTTATTTCTAAAACACAAAGAAATTATTATCAGCAAACAATAAAATTCTGTTCTAAAAGTGCATTTGTAATTATTAAAATATAAAATTTTATAACAGAATGTTTATAAAATTGTGAATGATTGTAATTTTATTTTCAGCATTCATACTGTTTTTTTTATTTATTTTTTAAAAACAAAGCATATTCAAATAAAATCTAAATGTAATCATAAATATGTTTATTTTTAAATAAATAATATATAAATATTTTGAAAAAAAAATATTAATATTTAAATAAACTATGGAAAATATACCCATTTTTGGTGAAAATTAATATAATAGGAGTGACTGTGCAATTACTCAAAAAGAATTCTTGAAACCCAAAATCAATAATCTATCACTTAGTGGCATTCTTGGTTTGTTTATAACAAGAAAATAAATCAATATATATTTTTATTTTCTACTGTCAAATAAATCCAAAATTGATAAGTAGAACTATAGACATCACACAAAAATAAAAGAAAACTGAAAATGACAATAGCATTATAAATACTCTTTAATAAATCACAGTGCAGAATAATTTAATTTTAAAGAAAATACTAATTATTTAGTTTTAAAGCAAATACTAAATTATATTATCTTATTTTCTTTATTTTTAAGCTGCTTCCAAAAAAAAAAAAAATAAATAAATAGAGCTTTTAAATGTTCCACTATCAAAAGAAATTTCTTTCAACAATAATGAATAATAATGGAGAGTTACCAATGTCTAAATTTAATTTTTTTTAATCTTTTTATTTTCTAGCTAAAAATAGTTACTTATATTTTGCTAGCCAACAGTAAAAATTAGTTGATTAGTCTATGGGTGAAACTATCTAAAAGAAAAATCTTAAGCTTTTTTTAAAAATTAAAAAAAAGTCAAAATTTTAGCCATATAATATTTCATCTACATGGCTATTAAGTATATATATGTGTCACCCCTATCATTTCAACCATTATCAATCCCTTGTGGGATGAAGGTCTCTTAAAGTTCTAGGCTCTTTTTTCCACATCAACCCAGCACATTTTGTTATCTCAACCATTTATCTCACATTTGATCTCAGAAAGGATTTTTTACAGTCTCTTTTGAAATCCAGTTTAGATTTCAACTATCCATTTATTATCTTTTCTATAACCCATTTCCACTTCAGTCTCTTAATTCTTTCAATAATATCAGAAACATGTTTGTTACTCCTAACATGCACCTTTATATATATATATATTGCAAGGAAATCAAGTCATGTTACTCCTAACATGCACCTTTATATATATATATATTGCAAGGAAATCAAGTCATATATAATGTGATTTAATTTAATAAGCATGCTAATAGCTCTTAACAAGCACTTTTGAATATCCCTATCTTCAGACTGGTTTCTATCTTTCACTGTCATCAGTGATGTGCCAGGTTATTCAGGCATTAGATTTAAAAATACCAAGTCAAGCCCCAGCATTTATCTAATAACTATCTATTAATTAGAAAATATAAAATTTTCAGACATCCATATGTCTTCAAATCCAGCTATCTAACTTAAATACCCATATGGGACTGAACTAAATTCAAATATACTATATATTAATAGCTTTAGCAATATAAAATCACAAAAGTCTCAAGAGCAAAACAATAATTGCAAGAAAATTAAGTCATATATTACATGACAATTTAATAATCCTGTACTACAAATGTTATATAATGAACTATTTAAGTTAGATAACTGGATTTGAAGACATATGGACATCTGAAAATTTCAGATTTTCTATTTAATAGGTAACTATTAGATAAATGCTGAGGCTTGACCTGGTATTTTTAAATCTAATGTCTATATATCCTAGCACATCACTGATGACAGCCAGAGCTGGAAACTGGTCTGAGGATAGGGTTATTTGAAATGGCTTGTTAAGAGCTATTAGCATACTGATGTGATATATGACTTGATTTCTTTGGTAATTATTGTTTTGCTCTTGAGACTTTGGTGATTTTATATTGCTAAAGCTATTGATATATGGTGTATTATGGCTATTTTAATTTAGATCACTGGATTTAAAGTCATGTGGATGTCTAAAAATTTTCAGATTTTCTACTTAATAGGTAACTATTAGATAAATTCTGGGGATTGACCTGGTATTTTTAAATCTAATGCATGACAGTCAGAGCTAGAAACTAGTTTGAGGATAGGAATATTCGAAGAAGCTTGTCAAGAGCTATTAGCATGTTCATTATATATATATATATAAACCATTATACAACTACAAATATCCAGTAACGCCATCTGGTTAAGAGTCTATTTCTCAATAATAGCGAACTTCAAAATGATACCAATGAAGTTCGCTATTATTGAGATATAGACTCTTAAACAAAGGGAGATACTGGATATTTGTAATTATATAATGGTTTAAATATTTGTATGATTATTTCAGTTAATGTTAACGGCAATTTTCTTTTCATATATATATAATGTTCAAATCTGTTTTCAATGATATACCTCTGACCTAGTATTCAAATCGACTAAGTAAAATTCTTTCCAAAAAGCTTAAGATTTTTTTCTCAGACAGACGGCCTATAGCTATCCCAGCTAATCATCCAAATTTGGTAGATAAATGGTTATCTTATGAGAAAAATACAAAGTTGGAATTTTGCTAAAGATCCCATTACCCAGCAATTGGCAAACCAAGTGAACATTGTATAACGATTAATTAGACTTTTTACAGCGTTTATATACTTATGTTTAAATTGTAAACAAAGACAATGAGCAAAGATTATATACATTATTAATCTTTTCATATTCAAAGTAAATAAAACTAGGCCTTCATACAAGTTAAATTAATATTAATATTGCTTCAGATTTTTTTAACTAATATTATGATAATATCAATATTACAAATAAAATATTTATCTTTTTTTCCTCTTTAAAAAAGTATCTTTTAAAACTTATTTTAACTATTGATTGAAAATTAAATAATTCTGATTGTTAAAGAAAACCATATCTCCCGAGTAAATCTATGGAAACTTGTTACGCAAGTGAAACAATTCTACAAATAATGCTTTCCATTTGAGAGGCTTCTGGTCTAATTGGATACTTGAGTTATCAGGATGCAAGACTTCACTTTTGATTGTGTTCTTGCTAGGTTTTCTTTGGAATTCTTATGTATGTTTTCATAAAAAAAAATAGTTTGACAGAATATTCCCACTTGAAAAAAGATTAATTTTATTATGACAGCAAAGAAAAGCAATTTTTATATTTCAATTATTCTTCAAAATGATACACCCATTTATGATTTAGGGAGGAGAAGATATATGACAAAATTAAACATTATTTTTACTGTTGTAAATTATTTGATTTACATTATCACAAATAATTTTATTTTACGATTATTGCTGCAAAACTAGTTTATGGATTCCAAAATCTTCTTCAATATAATAATAATAGATATATGCTAAAATTAAAGTTGTCTTTTATAGTATGGATAAATCATTAAGTTTTTGATTCCATAACAGGTTTATTTACCTTCAAAAAGTCTTTTCAATAAAAGTATATCGTAAAATCAAACAATTTATTACTAACAATATATATAACACGATACGCATGACCACGTATATGTGAAGAAAAAAAAAGATTTCCAATATTGGTAATTCGTGCTGAGCCAGCATTCACTTCATCCGAATCATCATTTCCCACACATGTATATAATCACTGCTTGGTTTATATTATTATATAGCAAATCTTCAAACTTTAGCGGGTAGCCTTCAATATTCTTTATTGTCCAACTCTTCAACCATCCATATCAATAAAAATCTGATGACATATTCAAAATCCTTGTTTTGCCAATTTTGTTGTTATAACCATGTTAACTTAAGTCATTGTGACCCTTCATATGTAAGATCTTAACCCCATTTAAAAACACAGTAGAAGGAGGGGCAACATACAGGTTGAATTTATTACATTTAAATACAAGTATAGTATATATACTTAAATTAGATATAATTAGAGGGGATTTGAACCCAGACTTTCAAGCTCCCAACAGTCATCCACTCCATCTTGTACAACTGATACCCATGACCTCATACATCTGAAAAAGATAAATGATCTCTGATATATATATATATATATATATATATATATATATATATATATATATATATATATATATATATATATATATAAAATTGAGAGCATGCTAATAGCTCTAAACAAGCTTTTTTTTTATTTATGATAAATGCTACTACAAGAGAAGGCATTCAAATCATTTTTATTTTAAATGGTCCCCATCCCCAGACCAGTTTCGACCTATGGGTCTCTTCAGTGAGGAGTTGGGACATTAGATATATATATATATATTATATATATGTGTGTGTGTGATTATATAACTGAATATTTGTAAATACAGTAACTTAATAATTAAAAAATATTTTATCCACTTAGGAGCGCTTTCGATTATCCCAGTAATCTATTTCAACTAAAGCTTTGAAATGCTAACTTTCCCACAATTCCATGATCTTAACGTTTGCTGCTTGCCTGTTAATCAATTCATATTTATATTTGTTTATTAGCATAGCCTCCTTAATTTTTCTTTTGTTATTATTTTTTTCAATTTGCAATATTTTTGCACTGTTAAAATTGAAGTCAAAACCATAAATACATGATTTATTATGGTCGTAAAAAACAGATGCTGAAATATTATTATCTACTATGCAATTTTCTTTTAATTTCTGAACACGTTTTAATAATAGCAAGTGTTCTTTAGTTCTTTTTTCCAATGTACATCTAGATTCACCTATATATCCATCACCACACCTACATATCCATTTATATATGACACACTTTTTATTTATAAACGAGGTTTTATCTTTGGAGTTTTTTATTAATTTGTTTAATGTAGGAGGTGTGTAAAATGCAACATCACATATATCTTTATAAATTTTCCTTAAAACTTTACTTGATAATTTGAAATATATGGGATTGATATCCATATTTTTTATTAGCAGGAGAATCAATATTATTATTAAGATTTTTATTTTTATATGTTATATTAAAATTTCTAATAACATTATATATGTGATTATAACTGTAGCCAATATTTAACAATTCATTTGAATATATTTCAATATTTTTGCCTTTATCTGATGAATATTTGCAAAGACTATTATTTCTAAATAAAAAGGATTTCAAACCTGCCATTTTGTGTGACAATGGCACTTTTGATTTATATGGAATATAACCTTTTTACTATAGGTTTAATGATCATACAGTAATCCAGAATGCATTGATTTCTAGTTATTTTAAGATCAAGAAACTGAATGCACATTAAATCTTCATCTGTTTTTATCCATCTTAGGCCTTTCAAACAATTTAATTCCTTAAATAACTCATTAATTGTATTTGGTTTACCACATACAAAAACATCATCAACATATCGATAATATGCAGTAATATTTTTTTGATAATATTCAATTTTCAAAATATTTTCTTCATATGTAGAAATTATAAAATTACATATTTGAGCAACAGTAGGTAATCCCATCGGCCATCCATTACATATTTTATAAAAATCCTTATTAAAAACTGCATAAATATTTTTATCAATCAAATTTAATGTTTCAATTATAAACTTTATTATTTTCACGTTAACATTTTTTAAACTTAATGCATTGGAAATAATTTCGATAGATGCCAATCGATCCATACATTTCACTAACATCTAGAGTACATATAACGTCATTAACATCGATCTTAACGTTATGAATTTTATTAACAAAATCAAATGAAGAACTTATTGTATATTTACCAAAACCAAGAATTTCTTGTAGCATTTTCTCAATTAAACAACAAGTTTCATAATAAAATGCCCCTCCAAAATCAATCATTAAACAAAAGAAAAATTAAGGAGGCTATGCTAATAAACAAATATAAATATGAATTGATTAACAGGCAAGCAGCAAACGTTAAGATCATGGAATTGTGCGAAAGTTACCATTTCAAAGCTTTAGTTGAAACAGATTACTGGGATAATTGAAAGCGCTCCCAAGTGGATAAAATATTTTTTAATTATTAAGTTACTGTATTTACAAATATTCAGTTATATAATTACATATATTGTTTTTTAAAAATACAGACATCGAATCATAATATTATTACATATATATATATACCTTGCTAAACTGACACTCATCAGTTGGTCTGAATCATCATCCATATATATATATATATATATATATATATATATATATATATATACAGTACTTGGTTCATACTAAAACAGTAAATATTCTATGTTTAATAGACAAGCTTCAAACTTCTCTATTCCCCAACTCTTCAGTTATCCATACCATTGAATATCTGATTGTGGCATGTTCCAAGACGTTGTTTTGACAAATTTTATTGTCATATCCATGTAGACTGTAAGTCATTCTGACTCGCATATGTAGGATTTTTAGACTATTTAAATACAGAGAAGAGGTATGGGCAGCATACAGACTGAATTTGCACTATTTAAGTACAAGTGTTGTATATATTTTTAAAATAAATATAATTAAAGGGGATTTGAACTTAGACTTTCAAACTCCCTTCAGTCATGCACTCTATCTTGTACAATCAATACACATGACCAATTACATCTAGTTTAAATATATATACTATACTTGTAATTAAATAGTGCAAGAATCAGCCTGTATTTTTCCCATTCCTCTTCTATGTACTTATATGGTCTTAATATTCTACATATGAAGGGTCAGAAATATGTACAGTCAACATGGGTATCATGACAATATTGGCAAAACAAGGGCATTGAAAAATACATCATCAAATTTTCAATGATATGGATGACTGAAATGTTGGAGAATGGAGAAGACTGAAGCCCATCCATTAAAATTTGAAGATTTGCTATCTTAATATAAACCAAGCACTGATTATATATCTGTGTGGGAGATAATGACTCATCCCAACTGATGATTTCTGGTTTAGCATAAAAATGTATATTGGAGATCATTTACCTTTTTCATATGTATGTGGCAATGTATATAAATTGTATAAGATGAAGTGGATGACTGAAGGGAGCTTGAAAGTCTGGTTTCAAATCCCCTTTAATTACATCTAACTTAAATAAATATACCATACTTTTATTTAAATATTACAGATTCAGCCCATAAGATGTTGCCATTTCTCTTCTGTGTATTTAAATAGTCTTAAGGTTCTACATATTAGGGGCAGGATGATTTATGGTCAACATGGGTATGACAACAACATTGGCAAAGCAAGGGCTTTGAAGATGCCACCATCAGATTTTTCAATGATATGAATGGCTGAAGAGTTGGAGAATGGAAAAGTTTGAAACCTGTCTATTAAATTTTGAAGATTTGCTATATTAACATACACTGAACACTGATTAAATGTGTGTGGGAGATGATGATCCAGGACAACAGATGAATGCTGTTTCAGCATACAATGCATATATTGGAAATCATTTATCCTTTTCACATGTATGTGGTCATGCATAATGATTGTATAAGATGGGAGTGGAGGACTAAAGGGATCTTGAAAGTCTGTGTTCAAATCTCCTCTGATTGCATCTAGTTCATATATATTAGTATTTAAATATTATTATCAATATCATATTTATTATTATACATAAAATTGTTTAAAATAGAATTATAATGCATATCTAATGTAATAATGTTATTTATAACAGATAACCTAATTGATAGTTGTGTGTGATTATGTATTTCAACCATTGAAATAATGTAATCGAGTAAAAACTCTCCAAAATATCTCCAAAGACAAATCTTGGCTAAAATGATATTTGATGATATACATTAGAATAGATTTCCATTTTTGTTTTAATTCAAGAATAAGTAACCATATACATATTTATCAACCAATTATGAATATGTATCTGGTTTAGCAAAGTCTGACTATTTAAAAAAATTCTACATGTAAAAATGCCTTAAGTCCACTTGATATCTAAAAAAATATTTTCAAATTGCAGGCTATGAAATCGATAGATCTGTATGCTAAGAGATCTTTAATTTATATAGATAATAAGGAAATTAAATGAGGAGAAAATGGGAAATATTTTAAAACATAAGCATGTAAGTATGATGTTTCGGACCATGAAGATTATCTCAGCACATTTCCAAATGTGTAATGTATTTACTGGCCATAAATAAATTGTTATATATAATGTAAATAAAGTAGTAATTATTAAAGGAGATTCTAAATAATACCACAGAGTTAACATTTTATAATATAACTCTTAATCTCTAGATGCAACTACCCATATAATACTTAAAATTATATAAGATTTGCACACACTCGCACACACAACTGTTATTAACTAGTAGTAATGTCATAGATAATAGGATTCTGTTAAATTTGTGTACAAGAATAAAATAAATAAAATATTTAAACTAAAATTTAAATAAAATTATTAAAATAATTTTAAAAGAAAGATTGATTATTTTATTAATTAAACAATAATAATAGTAACAAAATAAATTGTTATAACTGGTTCTGACTTAATTATTAAATACATGGAAAGAAAAATTTAATATAGACATCTTTATATATGTGCACATTAATGTCTATAATAACAAAATACTTTAATTATTTGATAATTAATTTATCATTAAATTATAGGAAAATCATTTTAAAAATATAATTCTTTTTACACATAAATCATTACATATATAAACATTTTGATTATTAGTTCAGAATTTATATTTATCACACAATATTAAATAATTCTATTTATATAAACATTCTCAAATACCTCTCAGAAATATTTTCTAAATATAAATTAATAAATAGTCTTTAATAAAAATAAATTGTGCAATAAAATTTGAAAAAAAAAAAACTACAACTTTTATCATGTCTAACACTGTTTGTTGTTTTCTTGCTTGAAATATAAATAGAGTATTATTTTGTTTACTTTGATAAAGATGAAATTTCTTAGACATTTAACTTATAGAAGTTAATGTACAGCAAATAGTGTCTATAATAAATAATGAGTATGCAGTCAGGACAGAGAACACCATTGGCATCTACCTCTATATAGCACTAGATTGTTATCAGCATGGATAACTGCTAGTAAATAGTTATTCTTACCTTTGAAAGCTTCTGAATTAAAATGTGGCTCAATATTTGTAGATAGTTGATGAAGGTTATCCAAATATGTAAATATGATGATTAAAGCTAAGTATTTTTTTAAATTAATAAAATTCAAAAGTTATTTTTCCTTACATTCATCACAACAGCATAGGTTAATATATTCAGTTGATTTAAGCATTGAAATAATTTCTTAATTATTTTTTAAATACAAATATATTTAATTAGTGGGGATTGGAACCCAGACTTTTAAACTCCCTTCAGTCATTCACTCTATCTAATATAACACCCATTCATGTAAAAAATATGTGATCGCCAATATATGGATTTCATATATTGATACATGCGTGTATTGATTATATTAGATAGAGTGAATGATCGAAGGGAGCTTGAAAGTCTGGGCTTAAATCCCTTTAATTATATCTAGATTAAGTATATATACTATATTGGTATTTACACATTACAAATGATATTTAAATTTATTTTCTGGTATACATATAGTGTTAAAGTGATCAATTAACAACTTCACTCTCTCATTCTCAAACACTTAAGATTTGCCCATACATATACGTTTGGGTTGAAAAGATAGATGGATTCATTCTATCTTTTCCCAAAGATTTTATCTTGTGTTTGAAAAAGTGGGAGTATTCATTTATATAGTGACATCTACAAAGCGCATGTGCATTAGCTTATTGGCTTATTGGTATTATAGTGTTAATAAAAAATATGTATTTACTTTCTACAATTTTTTTTATATTTATTTTGTTACAATATTTAATAATTTCACTCTTTTATGTTAGAATTGGGAATAAAATAAATGATCCATTTATCAGAAAGATCAATCTACTTTTTTACAATAATGTATTTAAAAATATCAAAAATATCATCACCTAATTAATGAATAATTAAGTTACTCTAGACTTTATTTTAATATTTATAACATAAATATTGCATGTCTACATTTTTATTTTACTTTATACAAGTTAGTTTAAATTATAATAATATTAATAATATAGGACATAGATAGAAGTACTTTTTATGACATAAATTCTAATCATTATCAACTGAACTCATGGACCAAAAAAATAGATATCGCATGATTATCCAGAAACTATTATAAATCAGTATTAATAGATTGTCTGTTTATTATAAATCTTTAAATTGATATTTTAAAATTACTCCTTTAATTATTAATTAAAAAATTATCATAAACTTATGACTGCAAATATCAAAAGTTTTAACAAAATTAACTGTGTATTCTTCTAGATAACATTCAGTTATGATGTAATTAAGCAAATAACCAATTAAAAACTGGCATTGCAAACTGAAATCAAATCATATAATGAAGTAAAAAAATAAAACTTGGAGTCAATATTCATATAATAATGGTAAACATCTCTATAAGTTTACTATATTATAGTAATCTCTATAATATACTGAAATCATTCATTATTCTTGTTCAAAAAAAGGGGGAAAGAAATAAAAACAACACAAAGATCCAGCCATTCTAGTTACTGAAGATTAGTGATAGAATCTATGCTATTTGTGATATAACCAATTTAAATAAAGAATAAATATGCATAGTTCTGCAATTACATATTAAATACTAATAGTATAATGTCTTACATTATGCTATTTCTTTTAATTTAAAAAAATATATAAGAAAACTTGATGTAATGAAGGTTATTTAAAATAAAATTATCTATAAAAATAAATAAATAATCAGTTTGTAAAATTTTATAATAATTTCATCACTGAAGTGTAATAAATTAAAAGTAATACTAAAAATTTCATATTCAGAGAAAATTTAAATAATATTAAATACAATTTAAATACATTTTTGATGCTGAGCAATCTTCACAAAGGTATCTATATCCATCATATAATCATGGTCTCTAACAAAAGTACCCAAACTGTATTTAATATTTTTAATATTTTTAATGTTTTCTCTAAGTATGAAACAATATTAGTAATATCATTAATCAGGAGTTTATAAAAGTTTGAACACCAGAACTACAGCTGCAATTCATGGAACTTTCATTCCAAAATGCATCAATTTATTGCTCTAATAATAAAAGTTGAACAATAATATATATATATATATATATATATATTATTGTTCAACTTTTATTATTAGAGCAAAGTTTTGTTTAAAATATATATATATATATATATATATATTTTAATACAAAACTTTATTACTTAGATTATGTTACATTTTTAATAAAGAAATACAAGTAATCGTTGTTTCTTTCTCCATGGCCCAAATCTATGATGCAATTATTCTGCTAACTTAACTAGAACTCCTTCTTATATGGCCATATATCAAACTTTAGATACTTTGCAGTTTATTATTTTTAGATGGTAATTGCTCTAGTTTGGTCATGATTAAGCTCTATTGGCATCTGAAATTTTCAGTGGGCTCCAGGTGGCTGAATAAATGTCTGTAGGGGCTCTTGTATGGTCTCTGTTTTTGATTTTGTTGAAAGTATACATAAAATATTGCAGGCTTCTATTTGAACCACAACTGAACACTTAGTGGCATATAGTCAACCAGAGAGTAAACAAGAGGAAAAACATAATTCTTATCGATGGAAAAAGGCCTTAATTGATGCTATGTATCAGATCAAACAATGTGGCTCTGTTGTATCTAGTGATTTTTTGAATTTGTTCCTGCATGACTGTAGAGCTTTACATTGAAAGATGAGATGATTTGTACTTTCATCTGCTTGGTAACACAGAGGGCATGTGAGATCAATCTTAGTTATTCCTCTCCTGAAGGATAGGAAAAAATTGGTAGGCAAGGCTTCTAGATTATTTTTAATCAGAAAGTCCAGTTTATTAGGTTCCAAGAACCAAAGCCTAAACTCTTGAATAATACATCTATTAGAGAAATTTAGTAATGTTTGACCTGGTTGTTCTGTTTGATGTATGATTTGATAAGCCTCCCAGTACTGAATTTTCTTTTTGAATCTTTGATTGTTTATGTTAGTATATTCATTGATTAGGGATGCTATAAAGCAGAATCACTCTTTATTGTTGGAAGATGGCTTGTCTGTCAGAATGACATTGATAAAATTAATAATCAATAATACTTTCCTGTATGATTAGTTTAATAGACAATTATTATGAATATAAGATTGAGAATCATGAGATAATGAAATTCTAATCTTTATCATAATTAAATAATACAAAGATTTTTCACTCACTGAATTCACTGCTGACATATAGTTGTCATCATTTCAATTAAAATCAATTCACTTACATTTCATGAATTGTTTAAAAAAACAAAACAATATAAATTGACAACAATACAATATATAAAAACAATGCATAATATTTGCAGTTGTTAATTTATGACAAATTTAGTAACTCATCCAAGCTAAAGTTAGAAAAAAAACCGAAAGTTATTAAAATATATAATTACTGGTCTGAGATTATATTTACATAACTATTTAATCTTGCTGGACTGGGTTCAAAATCATAGGATAATTTTTAATTTGCAGATTTTAGTTTGTCCAGAAAATTCGAATTAAAGGCAAATTCTAAATGCATAACTATCCAGAATTAAATCTTAAGTTTTCATTGATAAATATAAAAGCAGAAATTCAGTCTGGGAGTGATGTTTTAATTAGACTAACATCTGATATTTTCTCATATTTCAATCTTACAATAGATGATGTTAGAATAGAGAAATGTTTTTGTTTATAACAAATTGTCTATATTAAAAAATCAAATAATGTCTTGCATTGTTTAATATCAGTGATTCATTAGATTCTTAACAAATAATCGATTTCAGAATGTTCTATAATTAACATTATGACTTAAAATATTTTGAGTGTTATCATTAAAACAATATTTTCTATTAGTATGTAACTAATAATCAAATAGTTTATTCTCAAAGTTTATAAGAAGTTTGAGCATTGGAAATGGAGAGCTGGAACTGTGACTTTGAGATTCAGAGTCTACCTACCATTCTACAAATGCATTAATTATCTTGGCTCTTATTAATATTTATTTTAGAAATAACAATACAATACTTATAAATAGTTGTTGTATAAGTATTATCAAATTATAATCCTGACTTAAAATAGCTAAAGTTAGTATTTTGTTTATTAAATGTCGAATTATTGTTATTAAGAGAGAAATATTTTAAATTAAGCTGGGTTGACCATGTGAATATCAGAGCGTGATTCTAAAAAAAAAGAAAAAAGATCACAATATGATTGGTTTTTGTATTTTTAGGCAGTTTTCATTTTCCTATAGATGCTGAGCCACAGATTATATTTTTCTTTTTAGTTGAAATTTTCACAACTATCTCACTTTACTTTTTATTTAAATAACGTCTTTATATTTAATTTTTAGCAAATTATTACATAGAATTTTAAAAATTAAATTAAAACATTCTTTTTTTGGTTTGTTTGTTTCTTTATTTTTAGTCTTTGAATTACTACAGAAAATTATTCAAAGGTAATCCACGTTTTTCTTTCATTCATAGCAACTGAAAAAAAAAAAAACATGGAAAGAAACTTTCACTTATAATTTTAATGTATTTATATTGAGATAGCAAGACAAGTAAAAACAAATTTTAATTATTAAATATTATTTTTAAATAACATCTGGTAAACACACTACCACAAGAAAACAAAGTAGAACTCAAATTTAAAGCTTTTTATTATAAAGATACTATACCAATACAGAAGTACATTTTAATGTAATATGAAAAATGTATTGTGAATCTATGTACAATAAATATTAAAATTAATTGATTATGGCTGTTATTTAATATTTAAGTCTACAGCATTCTATAATAGTTTAGACAATGAGATTATTAGAAGTGATATCTTTTTGAATTAATGTTATATGACCAAAAAGGGCCAGCTTTAAACAGTGTTACATCTGTATATAACAAACACATTTTTATTAAAATAATAAGACTAGAGATAACAATTTAAAAAAAAAAAAGCAAAAAAAAAAAAAGCTTGTTTAGAGCGTTAGCATGCTCTTAAGTTTACATATTGGTAATTGCAAGCTATATATAAGCATGTGACATCTGACTTTTTATTATTACTATTATAAAATAGTAATTTTTAATAGTTATTAATTATTAATTTATAACGTTCAATTCTTGATTGAAGAGACTATTATAAAAAGAAAAATAGAGAAAATTGTGAGACATTTATTTCCTTACTTTATCTCTACAAATATCAAAAGATTGCATTAAAAATGTGTCCCTTTCAGATGCAAAAAGTGTTTGTAGTTGACTATTTTTATTGATCAGTATCTATATCATCTGACTGTGATTTATATATATATATATGTTAAAACGAAGATTTGCACAGGTTAAATCACGGATGAACCCGCAAAATATGTATTTTATATATATATAGTATTATTCTTATGATTTGAGAAAGAAGGAGCTCTGAAGAAAATACTTGTTATTGTACTGTAACATCAGTTATTTAGCTCTATTATATTTTTTATTAAGCAAAAGCTCTTGGAAATAATACTATGAATTTATCATTATCCATGATAATATTAGAATATATATATAAGTTTTTCTTCTTTGAAAAAAGATCAAATTGTTTATCTGGTAGAATGCATTTTTATAAACTGAAAAATTAATCATTCTTTCTACAATATCAATAGTAAGCTAAATGTAAAATTAATTTAGAAAAAATTTCTCTTAATGATTACAATGTAAGTAAAGTATAGTTAATCCAAACACTTATAATTCAAAAACTTCTACTATTCAAACATAAGTAAAAAGTATTGTTTTAATTGATTATTTTAATTAGTATTATATAAAAATTTTATGCTGATATTCTGTATCTTAATGTATTATATTATTATTAATAAATTTATACAGTAGATAGAAAGTATATATAGATGTATATACAAAGCTATTGATAGTTTACACTAATAACTTATAATACATTGTACAGGCATACACCTGCATTTATATATGTAATAATTGCGGGATTCGAACTCAGAATTTCACATGACCCACAACTCTCAGTGCCATCTTATATTGCTGACCCACATGATCACACACATGTTGAAAAGATAAATAACTTATTTAAATTTTAATTATAAGTTGGATTTATTATAAAACAGTGGGAAAGACGCAGGTATTATTAAAATCTGAAAAAATTACTAATCAAAATCCTGGAACTATTGATTTTAGATTAATTGTAATCAATCTATATAACTAATTTTTGAAAAAAGATTATCATTAATAGAATATCAGAGCAACTTTTAAATTTTTTTTTTATTAAAATTAGCAAAATCCATTTTTCAAAATTACATCCCATTAAATTAAGTAATAATAAACCAAATTAGAACTCTTACTTCTTAATTTTAAAGTTGTAAAATATATTTTGCTTAATATGTAAGTAATATTAGATATGGTAATATTTTTAATGCCACATTTTATAGTTATGTACAATTTGGAGAGACCTTATAAATAACAAATCATTCAATTATTTTATTATAAAAATAATTGTAACAACATATATAAATGTTCAACTTTCATTTCTGTTTTTCATTGTGATACATTTGAAATTATTAACTTTTATTATGTTCATAGCTACTTCTGTTGCTCTATGCATTGAGTCTGTCTATTAATTTCTATTGTTTTCTTTTTTTCTGATTTTGCATTTTCTATAAATTATTATACAAATGGAGTTATTAAGAACAACAAATAACTTAATTCTTTAACATATATAATATATGACAAAGCAAGATATATTTTATCCTTAGTGGGAATAAAAGGCTGACCATTTCTAGCTTTGAAAGACATAATGATAAGGCAAGGTCCAAAAATCATGTTTGATATAAAAATTAAAATATTATCTGATAATTACTAATGCCTTAAGCTTATTATAAATGGAACTAGAGCAGAGGATTGCTCTTGTTTTAGCTTATTTATAGAAAGCTCTGCATGTTTGGCATAGTGGTAGAGCATCTGACAGGATTGGGATGTCCCATGATCAATTCTGGTGATTGCAGGTGTAACATTGAAACTTCTTATAAACTTTGGAGCAAAATGTCATTAACCTGAATATATGTATTTATTCTGAGAATATCTATAGTAATAAATTAAATTACAAGTGTGTGAAGTGCTTGAAAGAGAAGCTATAAAGAGTGCAAAAATATTAAACATTTAGTGCTTTTGAGGTGGGTTGCATCATATTCATAGCAATACTGAGCAGTACAGAACAAGGAGATAATAGTAATGTAAAAAAAAACTTTTTAATATATTTTGAAAAACATATTTTACAAATATAAAGGAATATTTTTTGTTAATTTTACATTAGATGTTCTCTTTAAATCATGAATTAAATTATTTCTCATACTTATAATAATTTATTTAAAAGTTATTTTGTTCTTTTTTTGAACAAAACATATATATAAAATAAAAAAAACTTATACAACATATTAAAATAAAATATGCAAATAAATATTAGCTAAATGAGCATTAAAAAGTAAATACAATAACATTACAGGAACATGTGAAAAAATAACTAAATCTGTGTTGTAGGGCATGGTGCTAATTGCAAGAAAAGTTGTTCTTTTGATATTTTAATTTTAATTGCTAATAACAATTGAGGAAAAAACACTTGGAGTTATATTTTATAAATGTCAGATAATGTTAACAGCGAAACATGCACAAATTATAATAATTTGGCCAAAGTCACATTTGAATGACAATTTTTTTGAAATTAGTCACATATGAAGTTTATCTGTAAAATAAGCTACTATGGAATACTTACTTTAAGCTAGCTATAACACATTTATTTATAGGTTTTATTTTATTAAATTTTATATGGATATGGCATTATATTTGTGTGTTTCCTGAGTTTGCCTTGTGAATTATTGCTATGATAGCATATTTAAACTAAATAGCTCAGTATGGCTCAGTTGGTTAGAGCATACCTTAAAATTCATTAATCAAGAATCTACAGACCCAGGTTCGAATCCCATGCTAGTACTGTCACTGGTCAGGCCAGCAACACCTGAAGAGGAGGGGAGAATAATACATCTCAAAACATTGTGTATATACTAACCTGTTTGCTGTGATATTACTAATAGTTAGTGCATATACTAACCTGTTTGCTGTGATATTACTAACAGTTGAATGCATTTGGAATATTTAAATAAAATTAAACTTTTCTAAAGATATGCAACACACATATTAGATGATGGAAATAGTCCATTATAAAAATACAGCTAGAACACCATCATCACAAACCTTCAGAAAAACACTAAATAGCTCTCTATATAGAATTATATATCAAATTTATATTTAAAATCTATCATGCTGCAGTGTGTGGGTGTGCAGGTCATGGAGGGCATAAAGGCAGTTCACTACTGGGGCACCAAGACACCAAGATAATTAATACAATTTATATGTAAATAAAATTGTTACATTTTCGAATCATTTCATTGTTAGAAATATGTTCTGAATGTAAATATTTTTTATTTAAATATAAGAGTATTTCTTTATTTAAACTTATTTGTGATAATTACCTGGACTTCAAATTTCTAGGCACAAGCTCAAAATATATTGCATATATATGCTTATCATTACACTAAACCGATTATACTGATACTATGTTGTCATGATAATTAATAAAACTTATATGTAAATGTTTAGATTTCCGAATCATTTTTATTTAAATATCCTAATTTATAAAAAAAAAATAACATATTATTATTAATATTTTACTTAAAAATAAAACTTATTTTTAAAATATTGCCTTATAATTACAGTAATTCTGTGTATGATAACATTATCTTTATCAATAATGTTTTGTACGTTAGAAATATGTTGTTTACATGGAAGTACTGGTAGGTATCTGCCACTGAAATGTCAGGTCTGTGTTGGATGCTGTGTTGAGCTAATATTTTTTTAATTATGTTATCTTTCTCTTTTTTGTTATTATTATCCTGTATTATTTTTTACATGTTTTACTAAATAGCTTTTCCTATTTTTAATAATGATATTATCTGTTTTTTTTAGATGGTGTATTATCTTTTTACATGTTTTTTTCTTGGATCTGTTCTTTAGCTAAAAACATGCAATTGATCCATAATCTACCCTACGGTTCAAATCTAAGAAATAGAGAATAAGTAAAAATCTTTTTTTAAAAAAAATATTATTACATGCTAAATTATTCAATTCTTAAGAAATTCCATGGGAATTTTTTATTATTGAATGAAAACAAGTGAAAGTATTTTTATTGTAATAAATAGTCTATTTATACACTTATAAACTGTAGATTTATGCCCTTCTTAATAAAAAATGTAAACAAGTTTTGTATCAGGGAGATTCTGATTTAAAAAGAATAAATAGATTTGAAAAATGAAGAACTTTCTTTTTAACAAGAAGATGATAATGGGTTGTAAGAATTATATCAGCTGCATTATTTAAACTTGACCTAGTTTGATATTCCTAATAAAATATAAACAATGTAAATAAGAAAACTTAAAATATCAGATTATATATATATATATATAATAGTTTTTCATAGTGGAATAACACTAGGTAAAAAATTAAATAGTAATGTTAGTGTAAATATATTATTATTGAAGAAAACCTATTACAATAAAGTGCTGAAAACTTTGAAATTATTCAATCCAAAGTCAACCTCCAATAATGTGCTGTTTCTTAAATATTATAAATCTATGTGCACTCTCCCAACAGTAAGAGTTTAAAAAACTTAAGTGAATCAATTAAGTTTAGAGTGTATATTCTATGTACATCAACGCTTACAGACCATGCTTAAATCAGGGCTTGAGTCTATTGAGTGCCTGATGTCATAATCAAAAACTTAAGTGATTCATTTAATTTTTTTAAACTCTTACCAGTGGGAGAGTGTGCATAGATTTATAATATTTAAGAAATAGTGCATTATCAGATATTGACTTCCACTTGAATAATTTCAAAGTTTTCAGCACTTTATAGTAATAGGTTTACACTTATAAGTGATGTTTGTCTAATTGTAGTGGTTAAAAATGAGACATTGTCTTCCTCCTGTGATGGTTAAATGGATTTATACAATTGAATATTTGATTATAACATCAGGTACACAGTAGATTCAAGCCTTGATTTAAGTATAGTCTGTAAGAGTTGGTATATGCAAAATGTATGCTCTAAACTTTAAATGATTCACTTAAGTTTTTTAAACTCTTACTGGAGAGAGAGTGTGCATAGATTTATAATATTTAAGAAATAGAGCATTATTGGAGATTGACTTCAATTTGAATAATTTATTATTGAAAGACTATAATTTTGTTAATAGGAAGAGCTTTTCAATGGGTTTTCAAACAAACAACTATTTTTAATGAATTACTGACCTGCTAGTTAAAGTTGATCTAAATATCGATTAAGAAAGAATAATGAAAATAAACCAGGTGTCAAACTTTCTTTGCTTCTTCCAAAAAACCATATTCTAGATGTGCACAATATTTTTAATAACCAGGTAAGTAACTTATACATAATATAATTACTTCTATAATATTAGAGCCAGCCCAAGAAGAGGAGGGGAGCAATGCAATGTTTTCATTAATATTATTTTAATTTTACATGTAAACTAATTTATTTAGAAAGACTTTAATGGAAAGATTTTTAATCAAGATGACATGGCAAGTCTAATTAATGTTTTATTTTAGCATGTGTTTTATTCTCCACATTTATTTTATAGAAATAAATGAATAAAACATGTAAGTTATATATATACCAATACATTAAATGACTAAAGCTATATTTTTAAATTTTTCTTGCAAAAGTGCTGGAAAGAAATGTCTTTTAATTTACAAATTTTATTTCATAGAAAGGGGTGGAGGTGCTAAAATTTACCTTGCATAAAGGTGCATCTTAGGTATGCAGTGGGCCTGAAATCTATAATATATTTATGGGCTTAAAATTATTTAAAGTTTTATCATGGTTATTATTTGACAATTTAAATTAGCTTATATAAAGTTTCACCTCAGTCAGGTATTGATGATTGATTTATCAACCATATATAAGAACATGATAATTAAGTAAAATTGGCTATCTTTTGTCTAACGAATAAATTGGCGTTGATAAAATGGGCATTATTTACAAGTTACTAAAATAGCTTTCTAAGTTTTATTTATGAATTATTGTTATGGTAGTGTATTTGATTTAGATGATCTATGTATAATATCATATGCATAAAGATAACATTAATCTTTAAGTAGGCCACTGCAAACACAAAAATGATCACTGAAAGAAAAATACTTAGTCTTGATGCTTTTTACTTGTCATGTGGTAAAGATTTGAGCATTTAAAAAAATTTTTTAGCTAAAAATATTTAGATATTATTAAAAGAATATTGTTGATAAATCAGCAGCAAAATGTCTAAGCCTTATTAGAATCTGAAAATAAAATTTACGTTTTACCCAATCCAAATTTGAACCTTAATAAAAGTGATAGGAATCAGATGCACTATATTATAAATTCTTATAATATACAACTACATATATATGTAATTATAAGGGATTTGAACACAGACTTTCAAGCTCCCTATAGCTATCAATTCCATCTTATACAACCAATACATATAAACACATACTAATAAAAAAGATAAATGATCTCCAATATATATGTTTTGTGCTGAACTAGTACTCATCAGTTAGTCCAGATGTCCATCTTCCACACACACACACACATATATATATATATATAATCCCTTCTAATTACATTAATTTCAGTATAGACAATATACACAGAAATAAAACTTTCCATACAGTAGCACCACTCAGCACAATACAGAGTAATCAATAGATGCAGGAAGGTTTGGGCCTAAAATTCCTATCTAGTGCTTACTTATCCAATACTCTTGGATTTGTTTCTAATTTGTCAATGTCATTAGTGAGGAGGATTAAATCTGAGATGAGAGCACTGAACCTAGATTTTAGGATCTAATGCAATCCTCCAGCAGCCATCTTTTATCTTATTAGGTAACTATAAAACTTTGAGACCAAAATGAAAACACAATAATGTTATCAATTCAAGCTCATTAGCTTATATAGTCTTATAGATCTGAACTCAGTTCAGCATCCATACTTTTTGGGGTCTTTGGTTCTTTATAATCACAGTCAACATAATCCTATTGGAAAGGATCAGTATTAAACCACTATCACATGATCACCATTCTTTACACTTACACAAGCTGTTTACACAGAGGCAAAACTCTCCATACAGTTAATGCAAGACAGGGTAATCATTGGATGCAGGAAGATTTTTGCATAAAATCTTTACCTAGTGTCTACTTATCTAATATCCCCAGATTAGTTTCTAGCTTATGTCTTTCATCAGTGAGACACCTTGAATCTGAGAGCATTGCATCAACATTTTAGGGTTTAATGCAATCTGCCAAAAGCCACCTTTTACCTTATTAGCTAACTATCAAGCTTTGAGTCCATAATGATAATGTTTTTGATTAAGGCTCATTAGCTTGTATAGTCATATAGATCTGAACTCAGTTCAGAATTCATACCTTTTCTTTCAATTGCATTATTATTGGACTCAACATTTTATAGTTAGCTAATAAGATAAAAGGTGACATCTGGAGGATTGCATTAGATCATAAAATCTATGTGCAATGCTCTCAGATTCAAGGTTTTCACTGATGAAAACCATAAGATAAAAACTAATTTGGGGATATTGGATGAGCAGGCACTAGATAGAGATTTAATTGACAAATCTTTTTTTGCATTCATCGATTACTCTGGCTTGCACTGAGTGGTGTTACTGTATGGAGAGTGTTACCTCTATGTAAACAGCTTATGTAAGCATAAAGAATGGTGATCATGTGATGTTTAGTGGTTATAGATAATATACTTGTATTTAAATATTATATATTCAGCCTGCATTCTGTCCATCCATCTTCTATTTATTTAAATGGACATATTAAGTTCCTACATGTGAGAGGTCAGAGTGACAAAGTCAACATGAGTATGACAATGTGATTGACATCAACAGGGGCTTTGAGCATTCCATTATCATATTTTCAATGATATTCATGGCTGAGGAGTTGAAAAGTGAAGAAGATTGAAGCCTGATCAGTAAAGTTTGAAGATTTTCTATCTTAATATAAACTGATTACTGATTATAAATGTGTGGGAGATGATGATCTGGACCAATTGATGAGTGCCAGTTCAGCATGAAATACATATATTGGAGATCATTTATCTTTTTTATATGTATGTGGTCATAAGATGGAGTCGATAGATGTAGAGAACTTGAAAGTCTGAGTTCAAATCCCTTTTAATTACATTAAGTTTAGTATCAACAATATACTTGTATTTAAAGTACATGTATATATAATTGTTACATGACATCATGGTAAACAACAGCACATCTATTTCCATGCCTTTGCCATGAATTTGAATCCTGATCAAGAAACAATCAAATGTTTTTAATAGATCCGAGGTTATTTTAAGGTAATCAGTACATAAAAAAATCCAACTGACTTTTTAATACTGATTGAAAATGGATGTATAGATACTTTTAGTTGGGAAACAAAAACAATAACGTAACCTCTTACTATCCAACAATTAGCAAAACTATTGAGAACTCCCTTATTTTTTATTCTTCATTATGATAAGCTTCCCTGGCAGTGAATTGTTTAAAAGAATGTTTTATCTACGTAAATGAAAAAAATTACTATAGAGGAAATCTTTCAGGTATATGCAGTTCAGCATTGAATAACTTGGCTGATTTAATGGTTTTTTTTTTAATAATAATAATAAAAAAGAGCACAAAGTAATAATTTAGCTTATAGAAAATTTCAAGGTAGGCCTAACTTTCTTTTTTTATATTAGGATCCAATTGAACTTTGGACTCCCTGACAATAACAAATTAATTCCATAGGTAAAACAAACGCTATATTAAATATAAAATTTATAGACATAAATACATCATAAAAATCAATAGGCTTCTTTTAAAGAGATTTATATTTATAAAAACTGCACGATTGTTTCATGTTTAAGTTTCATCTAGGATTAAGCTCAAAAGACAATATTATTTTACAATTTTAAAATCAATGGGAGGATTCCATATAAAATAAAAATACTTTTTTAAAAAAAAATAAAATAAAAAGTTAAAGTAAACAATATATTTCAAAAGTTTTTAGTATTAAATTTACTTATATAATATGTCATAAATACTTAAAATAACTTTTCCATTAAATCAGTTGTGTAATTTGTGTTTTTAATATTTATTATTATGCTATTAAATTTTTCTAATTGTACTTCATAAAAGTTATTAAAAGATATGGAATAAACTTTAATAATAGTCTATCTGCTGAATAAAAATCATTCGTGAAATGCATGTCTGGTGACAGAGGAAAGTTTGAACTTTTGCACTGGTGGGTGGTTGTAATATAGTGGAGTTCTCATAAGAAATGCATTTACAAAAAAAAAAAAAACTTTTTATAAAGGTAAAGTAGTTAAAATATGCACTAATATTTTCAACATACCTAAGTAGAAACATGCCTAAGTGGAACCTCATGGTGCAGTAAATTAAAAATCTACCTGCTATGCCTATGATGTAAAATTTGAGTTTTTGGCGAGTAAACTTGAAATTTTTTTCAAATCGCAAACAAGCTTAGATTATTATTTTTAAAATAATAGCCTTTAGCTAAACCATTTAATAAAACAATAGTGGTTTGTAAATGGTAATTTAGCATTTACAGATAGAAAAATTAAAGATCCAAGATTAATTCAGACTGGTCAGATAGAATCAATGCACCTACTATATATATATATGTAAATTTATAAATAAATACTAGAAAATATACTACTTAAAAGTTTATAAAAAATATATCTATAAACATCACTTGGGAACGCTTTCAACTATTCTTGTAGTTTTTGTCAACTAATACTTTTAAAAGGTCAACTTTCCCATAATTCCGTGATCTTAACGTTTGCTGCCTACCTATTGATTAAATCTTGCTTGTATTTATATATTAACTTAATTTTTCTTTTATTATTATTTCTTTCAGTTTCCAGTATTTTACATTACTATAATCAAAACCATATATACATGATTTATTATGGTCATAAAAGACTGAAGCTGATAGATTATCATTATTTTTATAATTTTGTTTTGTATTTTGAACCCTTTATAATAATAAGTGTTCTTTTGTTCTTTTATCCAATGTGTACCTCGACTCACCTATATATACACTGCAACACCTACGTGTCCATTTGTAAATGATATAATTTTTACCTGTCAATAAGGTTTTATCTTTTGAATTATTTATTAATTTATTTAATGTAGGTGGTACATAAAATGCAATATCACATATAACTTTTTAAATTTTCTTAATGAAACTTGTCTGTTGATTCGAAATATATGATATTGATATCCAAATTTTTTTATCAGAGAATTAACATCATTATTAATATTATTTTTATATTTAGAATTAAAATTTTTAATAGTATAATAAACATAATTATAACTATACCCAATGTTTAACAATTCATTATAATAAATTTCGGGTTTTATTCAATGAATATTTGTAAAAGATAATCATTTCTAAATAAGAAGGACTTTAAACCTGCCATTTTATGTGACATTGGTATATATCCTCTTTTTGCTAATTGTTTAATAGTCATATAGTAATCCAGTTTATCTTTGTTTCTAGTTATCTTGAGATCTAAAAATTGAACACTCATTGAATTTTCATCTGCTTTAATCCATTTTAAGGCCTTTATATTATTTAATTCATTAAACAAATCATTAATAGCATTTGGCTTTCCACAAACAAAAACATCATCAACATATTGATTGTATAAAGTAATATCTTTCTGATAATATTCCTTCTTCAAAATGTTTTCTTCATATGTAGATATCACAAAATTACATAATTAATGATGGTTTTGTTTGTTGAAAGCCAAATGCTATTAATGATTTGTTTAATGAATTAAATAATATAAAGGGCTTAAAATGGATTAAAACAGATAAAAATTCAATGTGCGTTCAATTTTTAGATCTCAAGATAACTAGAAACAAAGATAAACTGGATTACTATATGACTATTAAGCCATTAGAAAAAAGAGGATATATATCATATAAATCAAAAGTATCAACGTCACATAAAATGGCAGGTTTAAAGTCCTTTTTATTTAGAATTAATAATCTTTGTAAATATTCATTGGATAACACCCAAAAATATTGAAATTTATTATAATAAATTGTTAAATGTTGGATATAGTTATGATTATGTTTATTATACTATTAAAATTTTTAATTCTAAATATAAAATAATATTAATAATAATGTTAATTCTTCTGATAAAAAAAATTAGATATCAATACCATATATTTCGAATCAACTGGCAAGTTTTATTAAGAAAATTTATAAAGGTATATGTGGTATTGCATTTTATGCACCACCTACGTTAAATAAATTAATAAATAATTCAAAAGATAAAATCTCATTGACAAATAAAAATTGTATCATTTACAAATGGATGTGTATGTATGGCAGTGGATATATAGGTTAGTTGATGTGCACATGGGAAAAAAGAGCAAAAAAGCACTTGTTATTATTAAAAAGGGTTTATCAGCTTCCATCTTTTATCACCATAATAAATCATGTATACATGGTTTTGATTTTAATTATAGTAACGTAAAAATATTAGAAACTGAAAGAAATAATAATAAAAGAAAAATTAAGGAAGCGATATTAATATATAATTTCAAGTAAGATTTAATCAATAGGCAGGCAGCAAATGTTAATATCACAGAATTATGAGAAAGTTGACATCATGGAATTATGGAAAACTTGACCTTTTAAAAGTATTAGTTGACAAAAACTACAAGGATAGTTGAAAGCGCTTCTAAGTGATGTTTATAAATATATTTTTTATAAACTTTTAAGTACTGTATTTTCTAATATTTATTTATGTAATAAATTGTTTTTCTATTCACTAGTAAAAATTGTAATTATAAATATGTGACTTTTTTCACATGCATTAGTGAAGCTATAATTATACTGTAATGTGTCATAGGTCTGCTTAGCGCTTTCGAGAGATTTAATGTTTGAATCTCATACTCATAGCTTTGTGAATAAAGAATGTTGTGATTTATTGTACACATTACATTTGAATTACACTCCATAATTTCATAAGCTATTAAATCAGTGAAAAAGATGTCAATCTCCTCTTTATATACATATATTGCATTAATTTTTTTCATGGATTATTATTATAATAAAGAATGAAAATGAGAGATAGTATGCATGTAAATAGAAAATATAACCTTTGAAATCATCAAGAAATTATTCATTACTACTAACTGAAAATTCCTATGGCCAAACCAGTTTCTCATATATGTATAGGTAATTAAAAGATTTCTCAAGTTTTTAAATGTATAAATATTAATAATATTTATAATCTAAAGATAAGGAGTATCCTAAGAAAAGAGACATTTTGAGTTTTCTGGTCAATATTAAATAAATAGCTTATAATTATTATCCAATTACTATGCACAACTTTTTAGTTTATTTGTGAAATATTCAGAAAATTGTGATATTTCTTGTTTTCACATATTTAAAGAACTAATGTCTGATTTATTATCATTATATTAAAATGTATATACTTTGATTTAAACTCAATTAAACACATACTATTATTACATGGTATAAATTCAATTGACAATGTTTGTTTTAATTCATGTTTTGCATGTTTACATCATAGCTGAAATTTGTATACAAAATAATACATAGAGAAATTCTATTAAAATTATTGATATATATATATATATAATATTGTGCACAATTATATATAATAAAACAATTAACTTTACAGTTTTCATTATACTAACACATAAATAAATAATAACTATAGATATCTTATGATATGATGTTATTTCCAATAGCATTTACAGTATACTATGGGAAGTTTTGTGCAAATATTGCCATCAGAAATTCACAACACAAGTACATATATAAACATGTAAAAACAATTCTGCATATAAATCTATTTACTTAGAGCCTAAACAACAATCTGATCACTTACTTTAATCCAGTAAATGTTAGAAATTGTTTGTACTGAACATGATAATAGCAAGTGAAAACTAAAAGAGGTATGGTTTATTTCTGACAATTCCCACACAATCAATAAAAAATAAAATGTGTTCAACTATCTAAAAAATGGAATATGTAAATTATTAATTTACATAAATTAACATGCCATATAAATTATACAATGCATCCTACAACTAATGAGTGCTATGAATCTGGCTTCATCAAGTGAAAGTGCACTCAGCTAATGTCTATATATATATATACTGAATAAAAACTCATTTTTAACCATTGTTCAAAATGTTAAAATATATCAAGTAAATAATTCTTAAAAATTCATTTCACAATATATATATATATATATATATATAATATATATCTCTCTATATGATGGTATATGGACTATATATACTATATATATTTCACTATATATTATAGTGATAAGTCTCCCTATATATGTATATATATGGATATATATATCTATATATATATATATATATATATATATATATATATATATATATATATATATATCATAGATATAATAAAATATCTTTACTAACAACAAAATGATATATAACAATAGCTGTAATATAGTCATGTAATCATCACAAATGAAAATAACATATAAAAGCTCTTTTCAGCAAATTTTAAATTTTTGCCCTTTTCAATATGGCTTAATTACAAAAATAACCTATACTGCATACATAGTGACATCTACTGGCTCTATATAAAATTAACACATGCCTATAATTACACTTAAATATCTTTATAACAACATATATTATACAACCGTCCATTCATTTTTCATTATCCAATTATTAGTTAAATTAATTGATGTTTTATAAATGTTCATATAATTCATACAATTATTTCTGTTATAATTAATGTAATTGGTTTCATATATTTTCCTTCTATTACTTTCTTTAATATAATTTAATGGACTTATATTCTTAACACAATCTATTCTATGTCTATATTTTAAGTAATGAACATATAATGCAGATTTGTCATCTCTTCTATTAATAGCATTATTATGTTCTTTAGCCCTTTCTTCTAATTGTTTTAATGTACATCCATAATAAACCATACTGCAAACCCCACAAGTAATTTCATATATTATACCCTTTTTATAATTTATGTCATCTTTTATCTTATAATTCCCTACTAATATATGAAGAGTTTTACTGTTTGACCATCCTATTTTAATATTTTGGTATGGACATTTATAAAACATCAATTAATTTAACTAATAATTGGATAATGAAAAATGAATGGATGGTTGTATAATATGTGTTGTTATAAAGATATTTAAGTGTAATTATAGGCTTGTGTTAATTTTATATAGAGCCGGTAGATGTCACTATGTATGCAGTATAGATTATTTTTGTAATTAAGCCATATTGAAAAGGGCAAAAATTTAAAATTTGCTGAAAAGAGCTTTTATATGTTATTTTTATTTGTGATGATTATATGACTATATTACAGCTATTGTTATATATCATTTTGTTGTTAGTAAAGATATTTTATCATATCTATGATTTATTTTTAATTTGAATAAGCAACATAAAGGATTTAGTCCTTGTATTTTATATAGATATATAATGATTGTATTTTAGTTCATTATTTATCAATAAACTTTTTAATATAATTTTTTTTGCTTTATTGAGATGGGTGAAATAACTACACCTTGATATTAGAAGATATATTTTTTTCTCATTTTATTTCTTTAAAAAATTAAACTTTTAGTGTAACTTTTCAAATTTTTTTTTATATTTCTTATATAGTTGCAAATCAAAATTTATTATTTACACAGTTTTCAAATAAATTTAACTTTTATGTAAAAATGTGCTATAAATATTCATCTCATTAAGAATATGTTTTGCAATATTAAGATAGTGATATAATTATGCACAAACATTAGAACCTATTATCATACTTTTTTTTATTCTCATCTATGCTGATAATAGATTTTTTGGCATGGAATCTCCATTCTTTTACTTTTATGTATTTACATAAATTTGAATCTATATACAAATAAATTTATGAAATTTGACTTAGCATAGAATCACATAGATACAACATAGAAAGCATACCAATAGCTCAAACAAACTCTTAATTAATAAGTGCAGTATGAGAAAATATTTAAAATATCTATCCAGAACACTCCCATCTCCAGAACAACTGTTTTCAAGCTTATGGCTCACATCAGTGCAGAGCTAGAATATTCGGACACTAGACCTAAAATATCAACTCAAAAAAACAGCACTTATTTCATATGTAACACTTAAATAGAAATGCTGAAATTTTCGGACATGAAAATGTCTTTAATTCCTGCTATCTAACTTAAATAGCTATATGGGACTGAACTAAATTCAGATCTACCATATTTTAATAGTAATAAAAGTAATAAAAAGTTAAAGTAAGTAAAAAGTTATAAAAGTAATGTAACGTTATATATAACTTGCTTTTTTGATTATTATAATCACAAAGATAGTGATAAAAATACATTATTTACATAATACATGGATAAATTGATAAATTCAATTTTATTATAAAAGAATGTGGTATAAATTACTTTTACTCATCACTGATGACATAACCATAGCCAGCCATTTCCATGTTTTATTTTTTATTTTTTGATTTTGTATGAGAATTAAATATATTATGGATATTCAGATAGCATGTGGTAAAAATATTTTATAACTGATATATAACAATTAAACTTCTTTGTTAAAATAATCAAATGGTTTAATCTCAGAAATTTATAAAAAAAATAGGCACTAGCAATGGCAGGGCTAAAACTGCAATCCATGGAACTTGAACTAATTCACCAATCAAACACTGCACTAAACAATGGGGTACATTTTTTTCAAAGATGAGTATATTATTAAAATTATAGATTTTATGTAAAAATATTTAAAAAAAATTTTTTTTTTAATTCAAGAATTTGGAATAATAATATTCTACTTGTAATAATCATTAAAACTTTCCATATCATAAATATTATATTCAAATATGTTGCTTATAATAACTTTTAATGCAAAAAGTTTTTTTTAATAAATCTTTATTTTCCTAACAGTTTTGATTGTCTAGCAGTCTTCATCAGAGCATTCTCAATTTCCTCTACCTTTTAAATAACTGAATGCTCTGATGAAGACTGCTGGACAGTAGAAACTGTCAGGAAAATAAAGAAGGTTTATTTAAAAAAAATTTTTTTGCATTAAAGTGTATATGAAAGAAGTTATTATAAGCAATATATATATATGAATATATGAAGAAATGCAAAGAAAGTAAAGGAGAAGAATAAGAGTATATAAATCATAAATATTACTGTATAATGTTCTTTGATTTGTTGATTTTTCTAAAAAAAAAAAACAACAACAACCCATAAATAATGCTTAACAATAACAAAAAAAAAAACTTATTAAAATTTGTGGCATTTAATACTGATGACCCAGAATTTTCTAATGACTTGATAATTAGCATGATTAAATACTTAAATATTATATACTATAATAACAAAGATGATAAAGTGTTCGTTAGAAAGAGACTGTTTAAAATTAATAATCCTGTTCTCTAGAAGATCATTTAATGTTCACTGATTATTTACATATGTACATACATATAACAAAATAATAATAAAATAAATCTCATATTATTCTTATTGCTAGGCTGTGTACATCATTGATGAGTAATTGGATATTGAGCAGAGTAGTCATTACAAAATCTGATTGATGAATTATGGAGGGGAAAAACAGTAGACTAAAAAATAATTTCTCTCTAAAACAGGCATATAAATAATCTTGATATCTTGTGCAATCTAGCACAGTATTAGAATGACAGTTTTATGTGATAAAGATTTTTGAATTAATTTACATCAGAAGAAAAGTTGTATAAAAATTTACTTAGTCAATTTAATGAAATGTTTTGTATTCAAACTACATTTTTATGATTAAACACCATGTAATATTTTTGAATAACTGACAATAAAATTATAGTAATTTTATCTTATATATACATGTTAAAAGAAGGTTGACTTGACAACAATTTGAAATTGTTGATTATTATTGATATTGGGATTGTCTAAGTATTAACTTTTTTAATGTATATATATATATATATATATATATATATATATATATATATATATATATATATATATATATATATATAATGTGATTAGCAATTATATTAAAACCACTTTGCTTTAGTCACTTTTTAATGTATTCTATCCTTAACCAGCTTGTAATAAAATAGCTTTTTGGAGAATAGTACATCATTAATAAATAGTGATAAAATAATTGCTTATGGACATCAAACAAACACTTTTTCATATTTTTCTTCTTAGTAATTTATCTTTTAAACAATAATATTTTTTTCTTTAGATCATTAGAAATTTATAATTCAATTTCTATCTTTGAAAGTTAGGAATAGGGGTAACAGTTAAACTACTTTTATAAAATCTCTGTTGGCAACTAAGAGTTATCTTTAGCTATGTAAAGAGTAGCAAATTATAACTATAGTGCTTCAGTACTCTTGTTAAAAAATAAAATAATCAATGTATAAAAATCAAACATTTTTCTCTATAAAGAATGAATTAAATGCTCTTAATGTCCATTACTTATATTAAATGTATCTATAGGATTGATATTTTTATGTTAAAGTAACCAAATGTAGATATAACTTAAACAAGGATAACTTAGCATAATATTAATTGCAGTTTAATAAGCATACTGTAAATAAACTATTTCTATTCTTTCTTTCATTATTTACTGCATATTAAGCAAAAGAACTATTATTATGAGGTGGTGATTATTTAATCTAGTTATAGTTTCAGTCTATTGTATTTTTTCATTGTTAGATATAATGTATATAAATAGATAAAACAATCTTTAGATAGCTTTTTGCAGTGTAAAATCTTTTTAATCATCTTTCTACAAAAAAAAAAAAAAAGATGCAGAGCACTGATTCACCAAGAAGAGAGTTTGTGGCATTTATTTACCATTTTACCCTTTAGTTGAAGAGATTATTTATACCAGTTATAAAAAATCTATGATGGGCACAGACTAACTCATACAATTATTTTAAATTATCATCATATTGTTTGTTAAGTACAATGTAATTAATTGTATAATAAGAAATCAATTTTCCCAAACTAAAAAAACGTTATTGGAAAAAAAAAACTAAATGTGTTATTTACCAAGAAAAATGTTAAATATATTTAGTTAAATACAAATTTAGTATAAATATGATTAGCCAATAATAGAAAGGAGTACTACATGTGTATGTAAGAATTTGCGTACTATGTGATATATTAAACAAAAATATTTTAAATTTATATTTTAAGTTTATGTTTATAAAATTCTTAACTGCAAGCAAGTAAAAAATATTTAATTATAAATATTATAACTGAAACATGGTATTATATACATGTGTCAATACGTAATATATGATTATACAGATTTCCCCACCACTGCCTCTATTAATATATGATACATTAAACAATATATGTTGAAAGATAAACAGCAAATAGTGGTCCAGACTTCATCTCACTATATACTATAAATGTATATATTTATATATTATATATATATATATATATATATATATATATATATATATATATATATATATATTAAGATAGACAATCTTCTTACTTTAATGGACAGGCTTCAATCTACTGTCCATTAAAGTAAGAAGATTTCTTAATATATATATATGAGCATTTATAATATATATATATATGAGCATTTATAATATATATATATATATATGTAGAGATGATAGTCTGGACCAACTGATGATTGCTGGTTTAGCATGAAATACATATATTGGTGTATTATTTATCTTTTCAACATATATTTGTTTAAGTGTATCAGTGTTATTAGATAGAGTGGAGAGTAGTGGGTCGTGTGAAAGTCTGTGCTTATATATACCCTATATATTAATTATAAATATTATTTTTTTCCAGATATTACCCATGTCAGCAGTTAAAATTATAAGCCAAATAAAATACTTTCAAGACCTTATCATTCAGAATAGTTTGACAAATTTGGAGCTATAATTTCAGAGGAGAAAACATTTTGCATAATTTGTAATGAAAATATCATATCTTATAATTATAATGTAATGTGACATTCTGAAAAAATATGTAAAATTCTTGTTTCCTTAACAAAAGAAGAGAATAAAAAATATTTTTTTCAAAAGCTAAATCAATATAAATCTCAAACCAATGTCTTTAAAACATTTCTTGATCCTAAAAACAATATTAGAACTACTAGTTTTCATGTAGCACCTTGTATCACTTAACATGGAAAACTTCTTTTGGAAAGAGAGTTTTTTAAAAAAAATGTTTTGGGGATAAATTATAATACAGTGAAAGAATTTGAAAAAAATAATAATTTTCAAATTAATTTTGATTTGAGATGTGCCAAAATATATTCGATGCCTTTAAATGAGAGTATAGATGTAAATAGTCATGTACATTTTGCAGTCCCCCCCCCCCGATATAAATCTACAAATATAATGAGAGAAGCATTGATAAAATTAATAACTTTAACAGAAAAGCTACCGATCTGGAGATTTTTATAAAATTCAGCTATACCTCTATTCAGCTATACATTTACAAAAATGGACATTGATCTGAAGAAGATAGTTTTTACAACACTGCTGGTGCTCCAAGCATAGTTGAAAAAAATATTAGATTTCTTCAGTAACTTCAATTAATACACTGTGCAGGCTTGCACACACCTGCACACATAAAATTCAATATATAAGGAATTTGAACTCAGTTACATGACATTCAGTTCTCCGTGCCATCTCATATTGTGGATCCACCTGATCACACACATGTGAAAAGATAAATAATCACCAATATACGTATTTCATGCTAAACAAGCAATTATCAGTTGATCCAGATTACTATCTCCACACATATATACAATCAGTGGTCAGCTTTATATTAATATAGCCAATCTTCATATTTTAATGAACAGGCTTCAAATTATTCCAACCCACAACTCTTCAGCCATCTATTTCATTGAAAATCTGATGATGGAATGTTCAAAGCCCATGTTAGTGCCAAGGTTGTCATCCTACCAATGTTGACCATTTTAATCATTCTGACCCCTCATGTATTGAACAAAATATCAGACATTCTTTAATTGAATTTCATTTTCCCACATTTATCAAGAGATAATATGTGCAAATATAATCCCAGTTGTAACAAACGTTGTCAATTTTATAAAATGCAAAAACTCTTTAAACAAGAATGAAATTTATGAGAAGAAATAAAACTTGTTTTGCATAAAAAAGATAATGTTTATGATGAATAACCAAATATAAAATAGTTAATTAAATGACAATATTTTTATGTGATATCACTCAGTATTTCAACGAACAGAATAAAAAACTTCAGGTGTGATGTTTATGAATGATTTGAACATGAAAATAATTAAATACTTTCCACATTTATAAAAACATTTTCAAGATTTAAGAATTTTTGAAAATAGTATCAATACTTAAGAGATTGTATTAAAAAATATTCATCAATTGTAGATGAATGAAATAAGATTTTCGGGAAAGATTTAATGAAATTAAACGTTTTGAGTCAACACTGCAATTTATTTTATATCCACATAAAATCGAATTAAAGAACATGGAATTAACCTCCTACATAGAATTAGATATCGATAATTTAAAAATGGAATTAGGACAATTTCAAAGCAATTTTATTTGAAAAAATAAAAGAACTTGACCATGAAGCATTAATACAATGAAGAATATATATGAAAATAATTATTTTCGTCAATGAATTTTATGAAGTCTGTTGAAAGAAATAAGCTTAGCAATAAATTATCTATAAAATTAATTGCTGCATGTGTAAAATTTATGCACTCTAAATATAAACCAAATATGTAAGAATTATCTTAAAATAAACAAAGACAAATTTCCTATTAAACATACATATAACAAAATTTAATGCTATTATTTCTTTCATACATGCTAATATTTATTTTTTCTTTAATTCATTATAAAATTATTTATAATAATTATACTCTTCATCTAAATAAAGTCAGATTTATACATATTTTTTACTTTTTTAATTATTCATATAATATTCGACCCACGGTTTGATTTAAAAAAAAAAATCAATTCAATTTTGATCCACATGCCAAACAGATTCGCCATCCCTGGTTTATACTATATATATTGTATGTTTGTGTTCATGTGTGCTTTTATCTAAATAGTGTCATAAATTATGACGACATTTTTCTGTACCAAAAACTTATACTAGTAAGCATAATTATTTTATATATTAATCTTTTATTTAATTAATTAAAAAATGTTTTAAGAATAAATAAAAGACAAAACATGAGACTGCGTCGATTTTTGGTTTAGGAATAAAATAAAAGTGATAAATATTGGGAGTGCAAAGTCATATCCGTTCTTTGCCCACCATTTCCTAGAAAGATTTCTTAAACTTCTCATCTACGGCGTGAAATATCAAGCTCAATGTCAATTGTTTGACCTTTAAAGCTGCAAACTGCACTCACGTCAAAACCAGGGATGAAAACTGCATACTGGACAGTAAATAAATGTTGTTGGATGCTGTCAGTTCTTACCGTTTCCATGGGAACATAAGTCAAAGAGATTCTCAGTGTCATGTCCAGCCAGACCACTCAGAATGTCAAAGTAAATGATTATTTGTATGAAGCAAAGCATTGGTAAACTAGTCCAAAGTAAAACAAACTCAAGATTTATTATTTATTTAATCAAGGTTGATTGAAATATGGAATTTGTTTTAAGCTTTTAAACCAAAATAAATTTACGACAACTTTTTACTTACATAAAAAAAAAGCCGTAACCTAAGTTAAATTTATTTTTATAAAACAACTTTATTAAGATATTAATCTTATTTACTTTTAATATTTTCAAAATATATATAATTAATAAATATAATGTTAGATCAAACTTGTTGACCCTCTTTCTAAATAAGTTTTTTTTTTTTTAGTATGCACTGTTCAATTCGTGAATAAAAAATAAATAACAATCGATTGTTCTTCTGGAAGTCATGCAATACTTAATTTCCACTGATCAAGTTAAATCCAAAATATTTTTTTCTAATCAACTAAATATTTTTTTTTCTTTCTCAGCCGGGAATTGTCTAAGAACTTTTAGTTTCTGAATTTACTATACTTATCACCTTCTAAATCACATCTGAAACAAACATGTATATTATTATGAAATTAATATGACATTAATAGGATTCCATAATCAATTCTACAACCACTGATTGTATTCTTAACTCCACTGATATGGACTTGAACAATCTTGATATCTCTTTTGCATCTAAGCTTTGATTTGAACTGTCTTTATCATGTTTTACATGAATGTCTAGAGGTTAAAAAAAATTTCTTTTCAGCAATGGATTAAAATCTTTGTTTACATGTAGTGTAAAAAATTATATTATCATATTTAATTTTACTGATACTATAACTTTTTATTTCCATTAATGTCTATAGCAATCATGCCCATATTTTGAAATGTAAACCTCTTATTATATTTTTCCTATTTTTTACTCAATCTCTATTAGGTAGTGACAAACTGGTTGTACTGTCCACTTATATTGTTACTCTGACCACAGATATTCACATCCAGTAATATATAACTTCTTTACATTAATTTTCTTATAATTTATCCCCCCCCCCCAGATTTGTAGTCCAGTTTTTGTATGTTAATAGCACTGCACTCCTTAAAATGATAAGTGCTATATGTTTTTTTTTTACAATTTCTGCATGTCTAATTTGTGCTTGCAGTTATTACTCAAATGTCTAGGTTTATTACTTCAGTAATACATTTTATCTTTTTTTTTTCTGTTGGGGTTTGGAATAATTTTCTTGCTTTTTATACTGTCAGAGAGATTTTGTCCAACTGTTGTGGCAATACATACACTGATATATTATTTAGCATAGTTTCTTGTGAGACATATTTTTTCATTGGATCACTCCACAATATGTTTCTGAAACTCTCATCCATTATGCCATATAGGAATTGTTCTAATAGCATGGCAATAATTTCAGAGTTAAGTTGTAGTCCACATATTTTTGTAATGTAACTTCTTCCTATTTTACAACCTTAACTGTACTACCCATTTTGATGTTCCTGGAGTAGAATATTCATTTAATTTATCAGTAACATCTTTATACATATGTTCCTCTGGTTATTTGGGATCAGTTAACCTATTTTCCAGATGTATTCACACCCTGATAAGAAAAATAGAGAAGCATAAACAATGACAGATACTTCTACCTTATTTATGAACATATAATATTCTGCATATTTAATTGAATTCTTCCTTTAGGCAACATTATTAATGTTAAATTCCTGTATAGAAGTATTAAATACTACCATTTTTTAAATTATATACAAGTTATTCACAAATAGCCAAGTGAAGCCATTCTATAGAAGTGTCTTTACAAATTGATAACAAGAGTCAATTTGCATCATTTTTCTATATCCTGATGGTATCTAATACTAGTCAGACAGTATAAAATAAAAAAAACAACATGCAAAAAAAATGTATATAACAATATTTATTCAACAATAGTAATAATAATGTAAAAAGCATTAATAATGTGATAGTCCATAAATTCAAATAAGTTATAATTTATCCTCAAGTGCAAATAGATATTATTTACATAAGGAGTCAACTAATTTCACACATATGCTTTCAATTTTGAAGATACATGCATACAAACATTCTTTTATTAGCAAATACATATAGTCATTCAATAATTTAAACATCTTTAACAGACAACATAATATTTCTCTATACAAACAAACTTTTTAAAATGTATTAATATACAAATAAATTCTTTAAAGTTCACAATTGAGGGCTGTCTTTGCACATGCAATTTACACTTTTACATAATCACAATTTTGTTATTACTTCTCACTTGTGGTTTGGTGAACTTTAGTTAGTTTCTATTTTTTCAAAAACCATTTTTATCTGATAAAAATACTTTTTCCCACTACTTCACTTCTGCTATGTAAGAGTTTGTTTATTTACTCAGCTCATTTATATGCAAATTGCCTTAAACTGCATGTAAATTTTATTCAATTAAATTTGCTATTGTGGCAATTTCTTTGTAGATTTTCTAGAGTAGTTTTTTTAAATGCTCATATGTGAAAAATCTGTATGAATTTGGCAAAAATAAGCGCTCTCTATTTTCATATATGTTTTATATGCTCAGACATTTCAATAACATATAACTTGTTATTATAATATCATCATGTAATTTAATGATTGACACTCAAAAGGTCACTAAAAATCATGAATTGATACATATTGACTGGATTTATTTTATGATAGCTATTCCAGTGACTCTTAATAGTTTACAAGGATAGGGTAGTGGATTCAAAAACAAAGGTTTTTTTGGATCAATTGCCAACTAAGTAAAATAAAAATAAAACATTAGAACTATTAAACTTAATTTGTCAGTTGGGTGCTTAAATGTCACACAATCTTCTAAAAAATTATTTATATAATTGATTTTTTTTTAACCAAAATAAACATACAAATAATGTAGCATAAAGGTAAAATAATATATGCATGGTTTTTTCATCAACAAATTATTAACTCTGGATTTGATTAAAATAAAGTTAACTGAAAGAAAAATAGTTTTTTTCACTAATGACTAGTAATTTTATGATGAGTTGCAAATTTGGAGTAAAGATGAAAGAGACTATAAATATTGTAAAAAGACAAACTTCTAACTCACAAAAACGAATTCTATATACTAAGTAAATATTTTTCATAAGTAAAAGTGTGTAGGTATAAGTTAGAACATAGTAAAAGTACATACTATGACACTTTACTCAAATTCTAATTTAACAAGTGTGATAAATGGTCCTATTCATAATAGTTAGATTATTGGAAATTTTATTTTTTTAGACTTTGAATATATTGAAATTGCTATAGTCACTATTTTAACAGCTATTACTTCATTTATGTGCTATCTAGAAAAAAGACATGTACAAAAAATTAAAAAAAAAGCCATTAAAATTCATAAATTAATTATAGTAATAATAAAAAGTCAGATGTCGCATGACCTATATATAGCTTGCATTTACCAATATGTAAACTTAAGAGCATGCTGAAGCTCTAAACAAGCTTTTTTTTTATTATGATAAATGCTACTACAAGAGAGACTCATAGGTTGAAACCGGTCTGGAGATGGGGTCAATCTAAGATAAAGATGATTTGAATGCCTTCTCTTGTAGTAGCATTTATCATAATAAAAAAAAGCTTGTTTAGAGCTTCAGCATGCTCTTAAGTTTATAAATTAATTAGGAAAATATAAACTTTACATGTATATATTATTTTTATATTTTAGAAACCACCACTTTCTTTTACAGCTATTTCTAAACTTCATGCTATCAAATTTCATACTCTTACTAAACTATATTAACTGATTCAGTCATATTTTTGCAAGTTAAGAAAAAGCAATGTAAGAATTATTTTTTTTACTTTTCTTTTTCAAAAATTAAATTTTTTTTTGAAATGACTTCATAATATAAAATTAATGATCATAGCTATTCTTCTGAGTATAAAAGAATTCACACAGTATATCTGCAAATAGTAAAATAATAATTATTACTATAAAAACAAGTAAAAATTGTATTCTGAATTTGGCCATCTGATTAACAAGAAACAACTATGAATGCAATAATAAAAAGAAAAAAGCAGATCTGTTTGAGTAATAATAAAAGAAAATACAGTAAAATAACTATTTCTTATTGCATTGCCAAATGTATACCATATAATATTAAATCATCAATGCACTTTACTATTGCTACACAATGCTTCAGTAAAATGCATGGATGATTTTAATTTAGCAATTGAAGTTAGAAGATATATAAAAGTTCTGAAGAAGATTGCTGGGGCAATTGAAACTGTAAAGGATGGTGATAAATAAAGCATTGTGTAACAGTAATAAAGTGCATGGATGATTTAGTATTATATGAAAATAGAGTTTATTTCATTTATTTATATTTTGAGAAAGAGTGATTGATATAAGCACATACTTATGTTCTCTCTTCATTATTTTATTTTTAAAATTATTTTTATTTATAATCTTAATTTGTTTATGTACTGTAATTTTGAAATTGAATTGTATTAAGTGTCTATGTTTTATATGTGTATTGAAAAGATTGTATGCTCAGTATGGAATACAACAATGCAAAAAAAGTTTAAATTAGTATCTATTAATTTATACTGTCAGCTAGAGACTTTAAAATAAATATAATGAATTGTATTCAACTATTGATAAATTATATACTGTGGTTTTTGTTGCCTACATTTCAAACCAATTAGTAAAAAAAATTGTACAGCATTTTTTTTTTTTAAGAAAAAACAATAACACATGTATTGGTTTTAATAAAATGTTTTGAATTAGGAACTTAGGTATCTTATTATCTTAATCATTTATTGTATTATTTTCATAATTTTTTTAATAAGTTCTATGTTGGTTTGAATTTTATGATAGGGTATATATGTTGTGTATGTTATAGTTCTGAAGAAGGTTGTTAAATAGTTGAAACTGTCAGCTATTTTTGAAAGTTTAGAATAATAAAATTTTTACTTGAATTGTGTAAATTGCATAGAAGGTGTGTTAATATTGAGTACTTATATTAGTATAAAAATGTATTATTTGGGATTTGATTTTTTTCTTTGTATTTACATACAATTGCATTATTTAATTTTACATTAATTACAGTTTGATGTATTTTTGAAAAATGTATTTAAAAAATATAAATAATCAAATAGTTTATCAGCTGGAGGTTTTCCTATACAGTTTAGTGTAGTTGTAGAAATGTAAACTAACAGGCTCAAGGTCTGTTTAGTTCATAGTCTATCATTTTTGGTGCTTGAATTTTGTAAGAACTTCACACAATTGTGAAAAAAAATATGACATTTAGGAACTAGTTTTATAAAACGTAAGCTCTTCCATCTATTATTTATTACTAATTACCTATTTTATTTGGCTTCATGCTATTCAAAATGTTTTAGATTAACCTAACTGATTGATAAGATAGTTTTGTATTATTGTCATTACTCTTCTGAATGAGTTTTTATTGGAATATATTAATCTTTTGGGTATATATACACTATTTAAAAAGAGTAATTAAAAAAATAATTGAGGTTTTACAAATGTCAAATTTTAAAAATTAAAACTTTCATTATGTTCAGTTAAGAAAGCTGAAAAATAATGTTAGTATTTAATAAAAAATGGTCATTAAACTAAAATATCTATAGCATCAAAATCATTTTAAAATATTAGGAATTATTTTCAAATGTATCAGCATGTTTTATTTATTAGAAACAATAATTTATAGTTTAATAAAGCCCTTAAGTATGGCACACTTGAAATTTAATATAATAAAAAATGTTTTTGAAATAAATGTCATTCATATTAATGCCATATTTTGTTTAAGGTTTGATTTCAAGCTTTGTCAAGCCACAAAAATTTGTGGATGATAGAGAATAATATAAAATAGGAATTTTTAAATATATTTTATAAGCTGCAGTTTGATAGTAAGAAATAATAACTAAAAAAATTGTGCATCTCATATCAAAATAATAACAATATATATATTATGACCCTCAGATTTTGTCTTAAAGCTGACTATCATGTTTTATAATAGCATAGTATTTTTTTTTTTTAAAAATTTCTCAAAAATGTAATTTTTCTGATAAACTAACTTTGTTATTAATTAATAGTTTAATATTTGGGTATCTGATTAGCTAATTTAGAAAATCTTTTAATTTTGCATGTGTTAATAACAGTTATGAACAAGCATAATAAATGGTAATCATGTGATGTAACTTTAAAAGTAATCTTGAGAGCCAATTTATACTGTTTAAATACCTTAAGTAGCTCTATTATAATTTTTAAATGCTTAATCTTAAAGTCATTACTGATCTGAAATATTAGTGACTTTAAATTTAAAATATTAAAATTAAAGCCATTTTAGTTATCAGTGTTTATTAAAATTTAATATTAGAGTAAAACTTTTAAGACAAGTTCAAACCCTTAAGACTAGGTTGCAAGTATTTAAATTACCTATAAAATATCTCATTTAATCTTAATTGTAGTAAAAATATTTTAATTAAATAATCTCAAATTTAGTTGATTAAAGAAAAGTAATTTCAAAGCTAAGAATTAAAAGCATGGGTTTGGAGTATGCATGTTTGCATATTACATTTTAATTTTTTCAAAAAAACTTCCTTGGTAAATTTAATGTTAAAGTTATTCTTTTTATTTTTTTAAGTGTCATAGCATCAGCCAGGACGCGAACCCGCAACCCAGGCAACTGCCTGCAAGTGCAAAGCAGTCGCGCTGACCTCTCGACCACCAATGTAAGACTTAAAGTTATTCTTAAACATCTTTATTTTAAAAAGAGACAATTTAATATATTCTGGGACTTTAGATAAATTTAAAAAAAAAATGGTTAAAGAAAATATTACAAGGTAACATTCTGTTAAAGTAATGTAAATTTTATTATATAATATTTTATTTTTCATTTATGGTAATACATTTAATTTTTGCCAAATAATTTGCTTTAAAAAAAAAAATTAAATGATGTAATTGTCAACTGATTGGTTATTTAAGTTTTCAGTCTTGAGTATTATCTTTAGAAAATTCTAGAATGGTATTAATTGCTGTTTTTGCCAGTACATTGTAGAAAAATGTTAATCTTTTCATTAATTAGGTCAACTGTGTATAATTAAAATGTTAATTTTATCCATTAAAAATTAATCACATGACTTGTTATAAATAAAGCTGGTGAATACACCTGCACATATTTACTTATATATTTGCTTGCAGAAAAGATCAATTAATTATTATTTTTGCTGAAGTTTTAACTATTTTTAATTAGTTTTATTTTGTTTTAATTTTTTTAAAAAAAAATGAATTTCTAAATTAATCTCATTCAGGATCAATCTTTACACCAATAAAAACTTCCCAACATTTGAAATTATATAGCAGAATGTGCATTATGGGAATTTCAACAGATTACTTAACAGAAATTAAATTGTTTTCACTAGAATTAAATACTTTGATGGATTTTGAAAAAAAGTATCATTATCATTCCTGTTGCATGAGAACTTTTATTAATTCTATTTTTCATACTATAGTTAGATGATATTACCAAATGAAATCGCTAAAATATAATGAAAGTGTTGAGACCACTAAAGAATTTAAACAATTTTAACTATTGTTTAACCAATTTATATATTTAAGAATGTTTTAAATTTTTTGTGGAGTAAAAAAAGGTTTTCTTTGGAATAATTTTCATTTTAAATGAAAAGACCTTAAATCCAAATTACAGAACCTGATTTGTAATTATGAAATACTTTATAAATGCCTTAATTAAATTAATACATGTCTTAATAAAGAAATAATTTATTTCAAACTTTTTCATACTCATAGTTTTATTGTACAACTTATATTACTTGGACATTTATACATACTTTTTAAGAATGCATTAATGAATGAATTACTTCGAATTTATATAACATGCATTATTGTTATTAAACCATTAAGCATCACATGATCACATTTCCTATACTAGCACATTAATTGTTGATAAACAGAACAAAACTCTCCATACAGTATTGATTACTCTGTTTAGCACAGGTGGCAATACTGTATGGAGAGTTTTGCTCTGTTTATTATTGTTATTATTATGTAATATTTATTTAAAGGCTAACATTCATTTATTTAAGAAGGTGAATTGTTTTTAAATGACAATTATTATTGTTAACAGCTATGTAGAAATGATTTACTTGCTAAATATCTTTATTATGTCTGCTTCAAATTATATATTTTCCTAACACATTGAAGTTAAAGCTTATTGGCTTGTTCCATTTTCTAAAAATCTATTAGTATTATAATATTTAATATTAAATATGTAAACAAGACTTTTTTTTATATAGCATGATGTTTTTTTATAATCTATAATATTAATAAGCCAATAAGCTAATACACATGCGCTTTGCAGATGTCACTATATAAATGAATACTCCCACTTTTTCAAACACAAGATAAAGTCTTTAAGAAAATATGGAATGAATCCATCTATATTTTCGACTCAACCATATATGTATGGGAAAATTGGAAGTGTTTGAAATGAAGAGCATGAAGTTATTAATTGATCTCTTTAAATTACTTTTTTACTACGTAAATGAATGACGCCAATGAAATTTCTAGAATTTACAATACGTCATTCTTATAATTAAATATATGTAAACAAGACATTTATTTTTTTATATAGCATGATGTCTTGTTTACATATGTTTAATTATAAGAATGATGTATTGTAAATTCTAGAAATGTCATTGGTGTCATTCATTTACATAGTAAAAAGTAATTTAAAGTGATCAATTAATAACTTCACGCTCTTCATTTCAAACACTTCAGATTTGCCCATACATATATGGTTGGGTCAAAAATATAGATGGATTCATTTTATATTTTCTTAAAGACTTTATCTTGTATTTGAAAATGTGGGAGTATTCATTTATATAGCTTATTAATATTATAGATTACTAAATATGATATATTCCTCATTTATTATTTCCAAAATTATTGCTTTAATCAACAGCTGGAATAAATTGTATTACATATAATTAACCAATTACATTGTGTGGTGGTGCTGTTTCTGTGCAAAAACACAAAATATGCTGTTTACATGGCCAAATTTATGACATACAGAGCAGTTCTGCTCATATCAGCTGCTAGCAGGCCTAGATGGCATTGTACACAAATATTATATCCTGCTGATGTGCTTACTGTGCACACTTCACATGTCACTACAGTATGATGTGAGGTTATATGTAATTCAACTGGTGATAAGCTTTAATGTGCATTCAAAGTAATGATGTTACACCCTATCTGATGTACTATTACATAGTAATAATTGTAAGCCTGGCCCTTTGCTTCCCTACACATATTGGAAAGTGAAAATAATTTCAAAATGGTAGAGCCAAACACGATTTCCCAAAACTCACACAAATAGGCATGTTTTCATGAGAACAGCTAGGAGACAAATTATAAGCTTGGTTTGATAAGAGGAGGATCATTCATATTGACAATTTACTATTAGAAGAATGATGTACATTTCTAAATAAAAAGAAAAGTGTTTTGTTTTTGATGTTTAATGTAGAATGGTAAGAATAACATAAACTTGTGGGAGGTTGGACATTGTTTTGGAAATCATAAACTTAGTTTGATCAAAGTAATGCATCTTTTGTATGATCCTTCAGATCTGCAAACCATCCCCCCCCTGCACATTTCAGCACTATGCACTGAAATTTAATTGAATGGAATTTCATTTCATTCAGACTTATTAGATTGTTAATCAAGTGTTTTTTTGTTTAAACATTTCATTTACTATTAGTAAAGTAACATACAATTTATTAAAAAAAAAAAGTGTTTTGTCCCAGCCAAGAAACATTATATTAAAACATTTTTGCACAGAAACAGTGCCACCATACAATGTACAGTGGCTAATTAACAATTACCCATATAATTAAAAATGTGAATGCATTGAATTATTAGTATAAAAATTTATCTATGAACATATTATCCTCCATTTATTCCAAAAACATCTGCTCTTCTTATTTTTGTTATTAGAATTCTGCTCTGTTCTAAAATTATGACTTTTGAAAAGATTTTTTTAATGCTTATCATTAATCTGTGTTTTTAAAAGATATAAGAAGTTTTATACTACTGAAATATTAAATATGCATTATGATTTGTGCTTTATTCATGAAAATATATTTCATCAATTTCAATGGCCATATATATATTTGTGCTAGTGCCTTTAAAGATTTTTGATTAATCTTATCATTGTGAGTGTAAGTTAAATATGCTATATTACAATCAGCTGAAAATTTGCAAGATGCTTCAGAAGCCTATTTCAGAGACTATATCCTGTCAAATGATAGGAACACTAAGGTAAAGGATTTCCTTTTTTTTTTTTTTATTTTTTTAGAAAAAGGATATAGTTATTAAGTTTAAACATGATATTAAAAATGCTTTTATTATTATTTGCATTTTTATTTGGTATAATTTTTATAAATCATTTATAAAGTATATTTATCAAAAGTTCTCAGAATATTGATACCTTGATAAAGATATATTTTAAATGTGTAATATTTGTCCCTCTCTTGAATTTATTTATTTTGAAAGTATATGCAAATGCTGAAAGAGGAGTTGCTGATGTATATTTTTATTTATTTTATGCTATAATTTTTATTAAGCTATGTTTAGCACTAGTTGTTAATTTATTGATTTTACTAATAACTTACTTATTGTTAATTATTTTAGAGATAATAGCAGTTATCTCTCTCTTGTTTTGAGTATATTTTTATGTTGCCAGTATATGTTTATTATTACTAAAGGGAAATCATAATATCTGATATATTTTGTTCCAAGTCTTTTTTTCATATTTTGTACTTCTGTATAATAGCTCATATTTTGATGTTAAGCTTTAATTACAAAAAATACATAGTTTATTAAAGTAAAATTATGCAATATTTTTCAACAAACACACACACATACACATATATAACACAAATACGTTTTTATATTAATAGTATGCATATAAATTAATATTATAATATAAACAACATTTAAAAAATAATTTGATAGTTATTAATAATATATTGAAGGAAAATATTTTCAAATATATTTACAGTGTGGGTGTTTAATCATTAACAATAATTCCAAACATAAATATAATAAAAAACAAACTATATTGCAACTTTATTTTTTAAATAAAATGAGTGTCATAATTTAACTACAATTAAACATGTTTTCAATGCTTTTTTTTTTAATAACTTTTTCCTGGACAGAAATATTAATAGCAATCTTATTATGGGAAAGACAGCATTTTTAAGACTACATCAGTTCAGAATTTATAGTCATCATTATTAGCTATTACATATTTTAGATTAGTTAAACTCTTCAAACTTTAAGCTTGGCTGTTGCAGTTACAACACTATTTGATAGTTTTATTTTTTGCTATTAGTCAACAATACCTTTTATTTTGTTGTTTAAGAAAAATACTTTCCAAATTTTATTACATTTTTAAAAACTTTTAAGCTAAAACTTACTTCATTTCACAAATTCTATATGATATTGAAGCAAAGAAGAAAATATATATCTTTTAATATGACCCCCAAAATACGATTAAAAATCATGATCACATTTAAAGCTTGAAAACAGAAAATTTTCTGCTACCATACTATAAAATTTATTAAATTTACAAATTTTAAAGTTTTTCTTTTCTATTTATTTACATTTTTTTTATTTATTTATTTATAAAATTAAAATTTCTTTTTTATTACTATTTATTTTTTAAGTTATATATTTTTGAATCGCAATATAAAAATCATAGATATGGGAATACTATATATATATATATATATATATATAAAGATACTATAATTTGCATATTATTTAATCCAAATGTTTCTTCTACATTTACCTATCTTTGTGCTATAAATATATTAAAACAGGCAAAACTCTCCATACAGTAGTGCCACTCAATGTAAGCCAGAGTAATCAATGAATGCCATAAGGCTTGTGCATAAAATCCCTATCTAGTGCTTACTTATCCAATATACCAGAATAGTTTCTAGCTTGTGGCTTTTATCAGTGAGTAATTTTGTATCTGAGAGCACTGCACCTAGATCTTAGGATCTAATGCAATCCTCCAGCAGCCACCTTTTATCTCTATTTAACTACAAAACTATGAGAATAAAATTGAAGACTCAATAATATTTTCAATCCAAGCTTCTCATATAGTCATATAGGTTTGAACTCACTTCAGTACCCATACATTTTGGTGTCTTGTTTTTTAATAACCATAGCCACCACTATCCTATTAGGTAAGATTGGTATTAAACCATTAAACATCAATACTAATACTGCCTAAGAGGATAGTTGCTATGGTTATTAAAAAACAAGACATCAAAATGTATGGCTACTAATCAGTTCAAACCTATATGACTATATAAGCTAATGAGCTTGAATTGAAAATATTATTGTGTTTTTATTTTTATTCTTATAGTTTTTTAGTTAAGTAGAGATAAAAGGTGGCTGCTGGAGAGTTGCATTAGATCCTAAGATCTAGGTTCAGTGTGCTCAGATCCAAAGCTCCTCACTGGTGAAAGGCACAAGCTACAAACTAGTCTGGTGATATTGGATGAATAGGCACTAGATAATGATTTTATGCACAAGCCTTCTGGTATCCATTGATTATTCTGGCTTGTACTGAGTGGCACTACTGTATGGAGAGTTTTTCCTGTTTTAATAACAGTTATTAGCAAGCATAAGAAGTCACAATCATGTGATGTTTAGCACTATAAATATGACTGACCTCATCAAAAGCAGTGCTACACTGCTAAATAGTTTCATTTGTTTAATCTTTCTTGTATAGTTGACCTTCCCTATTTATTGAATTACAAACAAATAAGGAAAAATTAAAATCTATTAAATTACACTATAACAGTTTATATATTCAGTAATTATTATAGTAATATACTACATTATACAAATTACATCACATTATATAGGTAAAATAAATATTAAATTATAAAGTCTGTTAAAATAACACTTCTAAACATTTTATCTCCAAAACTGTAATATAAGTAAAAGATACAAACAATGTATTGAGAGCAAAGCTTTATTAGTGGAGACAATTATGAAGTGCTGATCATGCTATTGACTGGTTTCAGTCAAAGATATAGATATGAATGTACAAGAAATGAGAGAGTATATTAAGTAGTCCAAAAAATAAGTGAAAATTTGCACATTGTTTGCATTGTAAATTAAATGGTTAAAGTGGATCATTTTTTGAAGAGGGGAATGCAGAATTAGTTTTGATTGATGGTGTGTTTATCCCCAGAGATATGCCAAGTCTTCTTGACTTTACGCTTGGCCTTGTTGCACTTGGTGCAGACTTTGCTACATGATGTAGGCTCAGAACTATGAACTGAATTTAGAGAAATGGTCAAAAAAATAGACTTTGTGTCAGTATGAGTTTTTGCTCAGATGAAAGGCATTTATGTTGAGATAAGTGGGTGGATAAGTTGTCTCAGGAATAAACAGAATGTCAAGAAGCATTTTGACATTTGATTTCATGAACAATCTAAGAGTGAAGCTCAGGAGGCAGTTTATTTTTTGAATTAATGATTAAATGATGCAGTGGGGGACAGATGTGGAGAGCACTTTGATAAATGGAGAAAACATGCCTCAATCAAAAAGAATCATGCATTCCCGGCTCACTCTAACCATTTAATTTACAATGGAAACAATATAAAATTTATTTTACTCGTTTTTCATACTACTTAATATACTTTCACATTTCTATTATATTTCATGCTACATTTATGACTAAATCCAGTAGAAAGCCTGCTCAACACTTCATAACTGTCTGCACAAATAAAACTTTCTTCTGAAAACATTGTTTGTATCTTTTACTTATTTAAAGACTGTTATAGTGGCTTTATATTAAATATAATAATGACAGAAGTTGAATCTATTATATATATATATATATATATATATATATATATATATATAATAGATTCAATATATATATATATATATATATATATATATATATACATACACTCTATCGTTGTTAGCTAGAGTATTTTAGAGGCAATAAACTATTAGTCATTTTTTTATATCTATATTAAACCTTCTCATCATAAATAAAAAGAAGCTGCTTATAAAAACATAATTGCAATGAGAATTGAATTTATAATATGACAATAGAAATGAAAAATGTAAGCATTTTTATTTTTTTGTAAAATAAAATAAAAAAAATCTAAATAATATGATTTAAACGTTTCTTCTTTATAGCAGAATTTTTACAAACTTCTCTATATTTAATTCCTATTTTAAAATTATTCATGTTTTCTACTTTTATTCTCATAGCTTCTTTCTATCTAATCTGAAGATATGAGAGATCAGTAAACTTTATGCTAAGAAGAGCATCCAAATGGCAGGTTCAAAACAAAAAGCATATTACCTTAATTTTGCAAGATGGAATATTATTGATCTTAAGACGTATGCAGTGCATTTTAAGTAAATTTATTGGTTTAAAAATTACTTATATGTCTTAAGCAATGATTTTACATTTTCTTATGAAAAAAATAATAATGTGGTACTTAGGCATTGTGTATCTTCAGCTAATTCATTAATCAAGAAAGAGTGAATTGTATTCGATAGTTAATTCATAAGTATTGCCCTTTATAGTTTAATGCAGTGATAAATTAGTGAATTCAAGAGCTTGAAGATTGTGGATTATGATTCTATTCCATCATTTTTATTGCTCAAATTTTCATGAACTTCCAAATAATAAACTATTCGATTATGTGTCCAGTGTAGTAAAGAGCAGGGATATTGTGGCAGAATCTGAAATATAAGATAGAACACAATTCTGTCATTGCCAGCACTCAAACTTGTTTTGAACACCTACTGAATTATTTATTTTTATTATAAGTATTTCATATTTAAAAAAGACAAAAATAAGCCAAACACAGTAAGATAGCATTTTTAAATCACAGCTTTTTTCATAACTAAATTACAAACCATTTCATCATTCTGGTCAATATTAAAATTATATCAGTTTTTATTTTTATAAGATATAATTCTAATTGCAACAACATAACTGAAAGAAAAAAATAATTAATTTGCATCATAGCTAAAAAAAAAAAAAAGCTTCAGCTAAGTATAGGTGCCCTGACAAAGTTGAAAATCATTATGTCACTTGTCATATCAGGAGTTAGCAATGTATGTCTTGTGCTCATGAGCACTGCTTAGCTAATACCTATCTTAGAATGCTTCTTCCTTATTCAACAACATTCCACATCAATATTTTGGAAAACTTCCTTCCTCCATCCTTATAATAAATTCAACCTTACAAATTATCTTTCTTTTACACCATCTATTATAATTTTTTCCCACTTAAATTTTTCTTTTATTAATTCATAGCTTAAAATATGTATAGAAAGTTATTCTAAATTTAATACTTATGATATCAATTATTACAGATCAGAGTTTAATTAAAAATACATATACTTTTAATTTTTTAGGAAAATGATGTTCATACATTATAGGACTATGGTGAATTCTATAAAATATTGCAATTAACTGTAAATATTGAGATGCTAGAACTACTTTGATGGGAAGGGGGCGCTAGCAATAGTAAATTATCTCGAATGATTAAACACAATAACCTGATTATAATATTCCATTGATATTTTTAGTTTCACTTACATTTCCGCGAGAAAATATAAATGACATATACATCATATTAAAATAAATTATTACTCATACATTATATAATTATCTACATAAACAAAGTTTAAATTATTTACAAATTAGACTGAAATTTAAACACAATAAAGAAATATTGTTAGTTATTAATAAAATATCTGAAGCTAGCAAACAATATTAATTATGTTCAGATTATGATTAGATGTCACATGCAGTTAAAATAAACACAATCATTTATAATGTCACTCTATTAAAAATGATTATATCAAAGAAATTAAGCCTTAAAGGTAACAATTTTGACATAAATGAGATATGACAGTTTTTGATGTTAAATTTATCATTTATGTGTTCAATATTACATTTTGAAGACTCTTCACACAGGAAATAAAACAGCAGCTAATAAAGATAGACCTGAATTAATTAAAGGGTTAGAAATTTTTTATTCACATATGTCTGTGTATATACACATATAAATATGTGTGTATACATAACCATCATTCCATATTCTACTTCGTTCACTTTGCAATTTTGATGGGGGATTTTTTTTTATTATAAAACAATTTTTATGCAATTTTATATTTGCAATGATTAATTGTTAATTTTGGGGTGTTTTTATTATAATGCATGTAGATATATTGAAAAAATAATGCAAGATGTGCTTGGATTTGGAGATTATACAATTTCATCATCATTTGATTTTATTAATAGGATTAAAAATATAAAAATTGATAATAATGATGTTATGTGTACACTTGACATATCTGAAATGTATGGTTCAATTAATCGTATGGAATCAATAGAGATTATTCAAAGAGCTTTATTTTTAAAATCTATAGATAATAATATTAAGAATTTTATTATTAAAATATTAAGATTTGTAAATGATAATATATATGTTAGGTTTAATGATTGCTTTTATAAAATAAATTATGGTTGGCCAATGGGTCTTCAGGTGGTATCACAGATTTGTAATTTTTTTATTTCTAGTTATGAGGTTAAGATATTCTCTCATATAAAATATAAAGGAATTAAAGTATATTGCAGATATGTTGATAATGTATTTATATGTGCACATAATGAAATAATAGTTAATTTGTTTAATGAGTTAAATATGATTAATAATGTAAAATGGGTGTTAAATGAAGAGAGGGAAGATTCTATAAAGTTTTTAGATATATTTATTAAAATAAATAATAATGTGTTTGATTATAATATGATTTTAAAGCCTGTGGAAATTAGGAGTTATATTCCTATAATTGTAAAGTTTATATGAGTCATAAATTAGCTGGTTTGAAGTCATTTTTGTTTAAAAATGATTATTTGTGCAAATTTATTAGTGATAAAATTGAAAATATTAATGTATATATTACTGATATGTTGAGTGTTGGTTATGGAAGGAATATTATTTATAATATAATTACAAAATATAATCAAAATAAAAGTAATAATAAGAAAATATTAAGTAAATTAAAAAGTGATAAATGGATTTCTATTCCTTTTATATCTAATCAACAAGCTAAATTAATTAATAAACTTTATAGTGGTTTGTGTAGAATTTTTTTTTTCTCTTCAAATAATATAAATGATATGATAAATAACTCCAAAGCCAAGATTTCTAAGTTTGAATTAAGTTCTGTTATATATATGTTGAAATGTGGTTGTGGAATAAAATATATAGGGGAATCCAAATGTACATTACAAAAATGATATAATGATCATAAGACATTATATAAACGTGTACAGAAAGAAAATATATCTTCGGTAAATATGAATACTCCATCAATTGTATTTGATCATAATAAAACATGTAATAATGGTTTTAAATTTAATAATAGAGATATAAAAATTATTCAAATTGAAAGGTGTAGTGAAAAATGTAAAATTAAAGAGGCAATGATGATATCTAGGAATAGAGGTGGTTTAATGAATAAACAATTGGCTAATATAAAGGCAACAGAATTGTGGGAAATTTGAATAGATTGAATGATGGGTAATGCAAGTTTTTATTTTTTGTACGTTTATATTAACAGTTGATAAAGATTGTCAGTAAAACAATTGAAAGTACTTCTGGTAAAGAATATATTATTTAATTTTGAATACTGTGTTAAATATATTTGTTTGAATTATTAATATATATATATAATTCATTTTATAAAAGCAATCATTAAACCTAACATATATATTATCATTTAGAAATCTTAATATATATATATATATTGTACCCTCACTTCTCGATATATGATATAATTTAAAATATGACTAGCTCAATCAAATTATTATGCTCGGCTAAAATATGTACAACTATCTTTAATATATTTTTATAATATTATAACTTATCAAATTAATATAGTTCAATATAATGTACTAACTAAATAAATATTTAATTAAAATCATGAGACTGTGAAGTGAAGTTACAATTGGTAATCAGATTTACATTGAGTCAATGTCTTTCCAAGACACTGTCTCAATGGCATAAGAATACTATTACTTCTACATTATCTCATTACTAACTCTACAGCATTCTTATGACTTTTATAAATGAACTATCTCTAATAATAATAATAGATAAATAAATTTCAATCTTTTGTTAAGGAAATATAACTAAAATGATCTCAGGTTCTTCTAATTATCTTAAAGTAATAATAATTCATGTAGATAGGAATGATAAGGGATTTAATATCAAACCTAAATACACCTAACTTATTTTAATAATAATCACTAACAATAATAATCTTTAGGGTATATCTTAATCTTATCTATTGGGTTATACTTTTAATCATTAAGAAAATAAACAAATCATATACATGTCTTTCATTTCCATATAGTATCTTAATTTTAAAAATAAACCAAAATCTTATAATTTAATAATTTGTGGCAATAAATAATCTTATACTTTTATATTGTGCATTATAATTATTTTATGACCATTGTAATATCATATGTTAATGTCAATCAATTTCTATAAATTATATTAAGAAAATATTGTGTTTCTTTCTCAAATAATAAAATAATAAATTCATATTGTTCAAATATTATGTTTATTCAAATTATCTGTTGTCAAATGCTGTGGTGTAAAATAATGAATTCAACACATCTTTTAAACAACTTAACAAATTTATTTACATTAATTTTAACAAATAATTTATTTACACTATTTACATTTAAATAGAACTAAAGAAAATAAACAAAAATAAGAAAAATAATAATACAAGATTTTTACACTGTTATTATTTCCATAACTATAAGTAGATAGTTTATACATTTCAGAAAATGTTTTATTAATAAAATTCAATTAAGTTTATGACTTTAATTTACATAAACATTACTTATTATCAATTAATATAAGAAAAGCTTTTATGTAAGATATCATTCATGTAACATGTATGTAAATAAACAAACTTTAATAATTAAAAATGCTATTTCACATAAGTCCTACTGTTATTTATATTATAATGTATAAGGCTGTATTACATTTATTATCAGTATGACTCAAATATTAATTAATGTATCAACTGATATAACTTTGTAGTATAATAACAATTATTAACCATCACTGTTTATCTCATTCCGATACAATGTCATACTACATGTCTTATTAAAATATGCAATACGTATATGTACTTTTTTTAAAAAAATATTTTAAAATTATTTAATAATTTCAACTTTTATAAAGTATAATGTTAAACAAAATTCTATGATTCTTTGCCATTTTAAATCATTACTTTTCTTTACTTATTATTCCTATTCCTTTATAAAACTACTACCTACAAAAGTCATTTCAACCCTATTTAATTTTAGAAAAATAGATGACCCATTTTTAAACAAAAATAATAACGATCCAAACTCTCCTGTACCTCATCCTCTATTTACAATAAGCCTTTAATCAAAATATAAATTTCTATGTAAAATTACCTTACTTATCTAATAAAAATAAAATAAAAATATAGACTTTATATACTTCTCACTAACTTGAAAAGAAAAATAAATAACTTACTCTAAATAAATCTAATTTCTAATATTGTAACAGAAACATTAAAATTTATTCAAGAAAGAATCATATAATTATTTCTAGGTTTTCATATTACGTTGTACTAAATTTATATCATCAATTTAAAATATGCATATTAAAATAAAACTGCTATTGTTAATCTTGTGCGTGTATATTATTTAAACATTAATACATTCATTCAATAATCATATAACATTTGGTTGATCTAAAGAAAACATAGTAAATACATCAAATTATTATTATTATTACACAATTTTTACCATAAATAATACTTCAATGTACAGTCCATCACGATGTCCTCCAGGATTTCAGTTTTACAAAATAATTTCACATTTACACTCAACAATTATTCTTTAAAATATTACGTGTTGTATAATTATAAAATAAACTTTATGCAATAAAAATTATATTAATATTTAGTTATTATTTTTTAAAAAATAATGTAAATGTACCTTTCCTATCTTAATAAATCAATAATTAATTAAATATTTATGTTAGTTAATAAATAAGACATATTACATCACATCCAACGGTGTTTTCATCCAGTTGTCATTGTTCTTTTTCCTAGGCACAAGTTTTCACTAAACATTACTTCCTTTTCCGGTACATCACGTGTTTTTAAAAGTTTTTATGACAAAAATGAAAACGTTCTTTTTTTAAAATAAATAAAAAATAAATAAAAGTCAAAGTCAGTTCCACCATAAACAAAATAAAATTAAAATAGTTTATAGATCCAGGTTCACTTCTTCTTAAGGAAAAATATTATTATTTAAAAGTTATTATTTTTAGAATTAGTCTATAATTTACAAAGTTCTGATTTAATTATTTTTAATTGATTTGGATATCCATGTAGAGTTGATTTGCGCATTCCGTAACAGATATTTAGGTAAGTTTATTTTTAAAGTCTTTTGTACGACCAGCGTTTAGACTTTAATAATACAATAATTTTTACTTATAAGTGTTTCTTGACCTATTAAATTTTCAATTTATTTGCCTTTTAAAATTGTCAGAATTTAGTCTTTTAAACCATAAAGACTTAACATGGCAAATATTTATACAATTACTGTTATATATTATATCTTTACCAAGATATATATTTAAATTTAGAATTTACAAATACTTGCTTCATAAAGAAGTATTTCTCATTTTTTAAACATCTATTTTATAAAAATTAATTACTATTAGCTTTTAAATTTATACAAAGTCCAACATATTACTTTTAGGCATCTAATAACTCTGCTAGTCAATCCAGCGTTTGTTAAATTTTCAGCATAAAGTCTCCCGTACATTTTATCCTTATACGATGTCCTCATGATTATTTGATAGTAAATTGAGCTTCAGTAAGGAAACGATTAATAGGGAACTATAATAAATTAACACTGCATGTTCATCGGTAACTTTTATAAATTATTTTTAAAATACTCTCTAATAATTTTAAAACGATTTTAAGAGCGTCTATAATCACTTAGCTATTTCTAATAGCACTCTTTACTTTAAGAATTTCAATCACAAGTCCTCTCCGAACAATTGAACCTTGGTTTTATACCGGAAGAAAACTCCCACTTGATTGGTGAATTAAACAATTGACTTGCTAGCTTATTTACATATTTCACCAACAAGACAGAATTAAAAAATAAATAATGACTTTTTTAATATTTATTATTTATCACATTATTAAATTCTTAAATCAATATTCATCATTTATTTAGATCTATTAAATATTTTTTAAAAATATACTTTCTTACTTAACTTTTACGTTTAACTTTTATAAGATTATTTTTATAAATAAATTAAGTCTATTTTTATACGTTATGTTTTTAAGCAGTATTTTAAAAATCAGATTTAATATTTCACATTAATTATCTTTATTTTTATCTCATGATAGCAAATATAATATTTATAAATTTTATAACAGAATTTTTTAAAATAGCTTTGCAACTTTACCAAAATACTCCCAAGCATGTGTGTACGTATTTTAATTAACATCTGTTTTTTTACAACAAAGCTACAGACGCTTGTAATAATCTAAAAATAAACTAACAATACATTTTTTAAAAATAAATATTTTTTAAAATAAAGAATATATTATAACAGCTTTTAAAATAATAATTCGATATTATTAAAATCAAATATTAATTCTTCTATTATGTATTACTAATAATTAAAATATTTATATTCATTTATTAAATATTAATTTTTATCAACAATAAATATATGCATTTAATTTTAATTTGTCTTTTTAAAACTTTTAACTTTAAACATTTATTTATTAAATTTATTAATGCAGTATTGCTTATGGCCAGTTTTCCCAACCATATACTATTATCATTCCCATTGAAATGTTTCTCTCAAACATCAGCACAATTTTCACATATCAAACACTCATGAATTACTTTAGTTACACTTTTTAAAAAAAATTATTATAAACAACATTAAAATCATATAACTAAATATATCTTAAATTTAAAATTTTTTAAATAGATTGATAGACATATTTATGGAGACCCATATAAAAGGGCACAATATATATATATATATATATATATATATATATTACTTTATATATATAATGTTACAATATATATATATATGATATACTTACAAAAGCATTTAAGATGAATTTAGATATTAAAAAATAATTTACTACAGACAAGAAATGTAATTGATTATCATTGTATATAACCTTTTAATATAATTTATTCTAAGTTATATACATTGTATATTTACTATTCTGCTAGGCATTATAATGTAGACATAATAAGAGATATCACATTAATAGGTTAAACAACATTACAGATATATGGTGAATTATTATTGTATTTAAATATAAAATCTACATGCCACAATCACAAATATAACATTTTTTTTTTGTTTGGAATTCAGGTTTACCTAGCTTTTAACTTATCTGATGAGGATAAGTTTATATCTGAAATGCATGTATTGTGAAAGGGAATGAATGTGAAATTTTTATAATAGATTACAAATAAAAAATGTGCATTAAAAATCTAAATTTTTAGTAACTAAACGCACACCCTATGCCTACACACATATTGGCAAAGGTATGCTTATAAACATCAGAACTCCAAGAACAGATGGAATCATTCTATTCTTAATCCTTTATTCACCATTTAATCTTTTAATTCATAGCCTAAGGAAAAATGATTTACTTCCTTTATTTATTTATATATTTTGAGTTATGTTTAATTTAATGTTTATATATATATGTGTGTGTGCTAACAACTTTTAGGTAGTGGACCATAGCTCAAATGCCTCTTCAATAGCCCTTAAAGAGAAACAATGGGAATGAAATCTCTATCCATAATGATTTCCAATTATAAATGATAATAATTGAATGGTTTTTTTTATCTCTGCCTTCTCTAAGAATTTTTAGAAACCTATTTACTGACCCACACTAGACAGTTATATAGATTTATGGGGCATTTTTAGATAAAATATTTACTCAGAAAGATTAACAGCAAACCTATTTTTCTGTTAAGAAAATGAATATGCAAAAAATTCCAATATAGTAATTACTAATATTAAACTTATTTATTGAAAATTTTTTATTTGGAATTCTGAATTGAATTTGGTGCTTAATGTTACTAAGAAATGAATATAATAAAGCATTTAGTTTACTTAAAATAATACACCATTTTATAAATATTCAAAGGGAAAACTTACTATTTATAATGGTCATTAAAAAACCTGCATTAATATTTACAATTTAGACACTTCAAAAGAAAATATTATAACAATAACAGGCAAAAAAAAAAAAGGGGGGGGGGTATAGTAAATATTAATATAATGAAGGTGAAATCAATAACTGCAACTCACAATTCAATATTTTAACTTAAAAGAAAAGAAAATCTACCTGCTTTAAATATTTGACTCATCATTTAACATTTTATAAATCTTGAAAAGCATAAAATAAACATTTTTAACATAAATCTATAAATTTGCAAGCTGCTTTTAAAATCTAATACTAAAATAGCTAAAATTAAGTTGAAAGAAGAGAATTTTATTTTTTTACAAAATGCTTTATTGATGGATTAAGTAGCTAACAAGAAATAAATGAATATTTATCTATAAGATTTATATCTATTTTTGTTTTGTTTTTGTTACATTTCATATTTAATAATAAAATATATGTAATTACGGTGAATACTTCTCTAAAGCAAATGTCTAAATAGTTTATCTACCTCTTGCTACAGCATTTGACAATTTATGCAATGTAATTTTACTGCTGTCTCATATCGCTGTTTCCATTGTTATATAGGGGATGATCATTAACAACTTTTGTCAGAGGGGTGAGTTGTAAATCAATAGAATTATTATTGTTAATTATTTTAAATCAATTGGAATTTTTAATTACCAAAGTAGAGACATTTTATTTTTAATTAAACTTCGCAAAAAATATTTAAATATTATATATCTTTGTTTATAAAGTTTAAAAATGAGAAAAAATTGCTTTACTTTGAAAATTAGAAATTTCAATAAATTTTTAATAATTGCTATTAATAATCTGACTGATTTAAAATTCACATCTATGGCTAATGTTATTAATATTCATTCATATAATAACAAAGATAGTGATATAAAATAGCTTTACTCAAATTTCACAAACTGTCAAATGTTGTAGCTAGAAGGAAGATCAATTATTTAACAAGAATCAATTTAGGAAAATATTCTCTATATTTATATATATATATACTTATACTTAATCAGAATTGTACTTATATATATATATATATATATATATATATATACATTTTATATTATATATATATATATATATATATTAAATGTAAAAGTATATGTATATTACATATATAGGTATATATAAACCCCAATAAAAGAGCTATTATAGGTAAATGGAGAAAACTCATTTAACCTCAGGAGGATTGTCAATTAGTAGTAATTGATAATTTCTTGGCAACATTAAAAGACAAAGTTATCTCTGTATATATGGATATAACCTATTTCCATTCTTTTATCAAATTAAAAATCCATGAAGAAATCTAATTCAACATTATATTTTAACCAATAAAATATATGGAGTAGCTAGCTAAATCTCACAAAGGGTTAAGCTAATCATAGCAATAGTAAGTTCAGGATTAGGCTAGCTCTTATATTCTGCTTTGCAGATAAAATATCAAGAGAGTTTTCATAATCTTTAAAAACAAGTCTATTCTTATGCAGCAAAAATTACATAAAATTATATTACTTCAATGTGTTCTTTATCCAATAAATCTTTCTTAAATAAGTTGGATATTACAAGCAAAATAAGGCTTTGTTTAAGCAAATCAGATCTTATAAGCAATATAAAGTTTTATTAAACAAATTAAATCTTATAATCAAAATAACTCTAAAATAATTCATATCTTCAGGCAAATGATTCTTTTTAAAAATGCTTCCTATCTCAGAGTTCTTGCTATAATAAATTATTTAATAATCCAATACAATCTTCTCCTTCTTTTTTTAATTTTTTGTATCAACAATGAATATGATCTTAGTGATAATAACAATATATGACCTTATCTTTAAGATAATATCTCAGTATATCAAATAATTATTAATTTTAAAATCAAACATGAAAACTCTTGTGTTAAAATTATTATAGCATACTAGGATTACATTGGTGATATTATGAGTAGAAAATAGATTTTGTTGCTATTCATATATCACCAAAGTTCTTTTCTAATTTTATATCAAAATAGAATAAAGTAATTCTTATAATCTTATTTCAACATAAAGTGATCTTATAATTTTAATTCAAGATAAAATAAAGTGGTCTTATCCATGGATGTTATCTTAACATCAGCAACATAAAATTTAATAAAGTGATTTTTATCATATTTTTATCGTACTCTCATACTCTTATATCATAATGATAATAAAAAATACATATGTATGCAGCTTTTATAGATTTCTGATAATGCAGATGATAATTGGAAGAATACAAATTCAATTATGAACAATTAAAATAATGTTTATTGAGATTGATAATTATAACAAAATAATCTAGCTACTTTAACAAAAGATATAAGTTATAATTTTCCAAGATTAAAAATAAAACTGTAAGTTACCATGGAAATAATAATGATAAAAATGAATAAATCAAACATTTTAACATGATTTCCTATGGATTCACTAAAGTTCTCACATTTAATAATTACCCTTTTGGTTATATAAGTCCCTATAAGAAATATTTAATAATTATAAATAACATAAAGCTTGCCATGTTTTGGAGCTTGATAAAGTTGGAAGAATATATATTATAACAATCAGGGTGAAAAAGATATGAGTCTTAACCTAGAAAATTTATATAGTAGGCAGATACGTAAGTTTGGAAAAAAAATAATTTTTTTTATTTATATATTTTCAATCAGACCATTAGCCCATTGTCACTAGCTCAGCAGAGTAGTAGAGATTAATAATAATGACATATATTATCAAAATATATTTGATAAATTCTTATCTAAGAATATTTTTTTTAAAAAATATTAAAATAAGCCACTGCCATTAATTAACACACAACATTTATTTAAACATATATAAGACTTAAAATTATTTTAGTATCAGTTTTACATTTTAAAATTTAACTTACATTTTTAACTTTGATTTTAGATTTTAATTTACATTTTAATTTTTATAAGTTTGCACAGATGAATTTATAAAAGTTTGTTTTATAATGTTGAGTATAGATCGGTTACATAGATTACACGGTTAAAAACATTTCAAAATAAACATAAATGATCAAAATATAAAGTCATTGATGAAATTGCAGAGGGAAATTTATAAGAAACCCAATGACATTCATCATAAGATGCCACATTGATACCAATAACTTAAAAGACATCTGAATAAATACATTTTAGATCCTCACTGTAAGGTATCATTATTTACCGATTGTCTATATATTTTGATCAAATATGAAAACAAAAAACATAATTAACCGATAACAAATCCATACAAGCATTTATACCCAACTTAAATTTAATGCATTTAGAGTGTCGAGTATGAATAGACTACATAGATTGCATTTGAAAAGAAAATATTTTATCCCTTATTTAACCTTAGGCCAAAAGTTTGCAGTTAAACCAATGTCAATCCATCTGATATATCGATGTATTCAATGTAATACGAATATAACAGCACAAATATAGGTTAAGAGAAGAAATTGACTCTTATCCAGATAGGAATACTACATCTATCTGATGAGAAGAGCAATAAAAAAAACTCCATAGGAAAGGACTGTGGTCCTTTTTGCAGACTTACGATCCCATTCCATAGGCAACAGGGAGTGTGCGGTGTATAACTAGTGATTCTGCCCATAACGAACCTCGTACTACATTGACTAATTACACCAATATATCCAATCCATTGACCCAATTCAACTATGAAACGAATAACCTAAGATTACCCTCCCTTAATAAAACTTCACAAATCTATATAGCCATTCACGCCCAACTTAAATTTAACATTTATATAATTTAGTATAACGAAAAACAGAAATCATAATAAAAACTTAAAGAACTGAAAAAAAAAAAAGGAAATGATTTTACAAAAGAAATACATCAAATAAAATTATAACTAATTTAGTCAGATAGGAAATTCTTCTATTTAAAATATTGAAAAGTTTAGCATTTAGAGTTCTTTTTGTTTAGAAATGTTCATTAATTATATATTTCTTACTGTTTTGAAAAATGTCCGTAGTCTCTGATTTCTTGTAATGGAAGGTGTTAATTCCCACAAAGTCATAAGGAGATTGGTGTGCAGTTAACCAATGGTCCTTTATGGTTGATGATATTCTTCGGGCCTTGATGTCTTGTGGTCTGCAATATCGGAAAATGATGTTTCATTTTTTTGAACAACTGAAGGAATTGAAAGTGTGTCTTTCAATCCCTTCTCCTCCAACCCTCTCCAACTTAACACATGTGTCCTCTCTTAATAATAATTATCTTTTTTATTTTCAAACTTTTCCTTTTATATTTATTTTGCAGATTAACTCAACATTACATCATGATGATGAAGATCCTTTTGTTGAGGTCCGATTCCTAAGGGATTTCTTTTTATTTGCTATTAGTTTCTATTGTTTTCCTATCTGACCATTGCTTATACATTTAAATGTCCAAGGGCTAGTTCACTTGGACTAATTAAATTAATCATTTCCATTTTTCAATAACATTAATTAATTTTTCTATCTTTAAATCTTTTAAGTCTTTTTCTTGAATATTTAGTTTTAAAACTTTTTCTTTTTTTTAATAAAGTTTCTTTTTTTTAATTTCTCATCTGTGTGATTTTATATATATTAGAGTTTAGATGATTTTTTAATTTTCAATTTTTAATTCTTAAAAAAGAAGTTTTTATTTGCGAACTTTTATTTTTTCATGTTTGATAATACAAAAAATAATGTAACGACATATGTGCCCATTACATATTAGTAAACTTGCTTAAAAAACATAAACAAAAAAATTTTTACTTAGGGTTATTAATTACGGTACACGATTAATGAAAATTTACAAAAACATTCAGTTATGTTGACTATCATTTTCCTAAGGACCATCTATGTCTACGCCTCCTCCCCCCAAAAATTCTATTTTATCTACATTTCATTTTTAAACACATGGCATGACAAGCAAATCTATAAATTATTTATTTAAGAAAGGTTGCATTGAAGTAAATATGTTTTAAGGGATAGTGGGTTTATACGTGTATATTTGCAGCACAATTATATATACCACCAACTTATTTATGACTGATTGAAATGTTTAAATAGGGTTACTATGAAGTAAATTTATAAAAAGTACTCATCATAAGGTACCACATTTACAATCATAAACTTATGTGGCTGTGCGTGCCTATACACATTAAAACATAATATATATTAACAAAAACATATTAATTGCAACCTTTTGACTTTCTTTTTAACAAAATACAATTTAAAATTATTAATACTTTCTCATGTTTAATATATGTGCTATTTCTTTCTGGCAGTGCTTTTATAAGATTTCAAGTATACGACTTTATGTAATTTGATAAAAATATTTCATTTTGAAAAAAAATGTACTCAGGGTATTCGTGGTTTATTAAACATCCACCCCATGTTGGGTGCCATTTATAATGATCAGGGTGAAAAGGATATGAGTCTTAATGTATCTGCATTACAAGGGCACCATCTAGGCATTTGAACCTAGAAAATTTATATAGTATGCAGATACGTAAGTTTGAAAATTTTTTATTTATTTATATATTTTGATTCCGACTATTAGCCCATTGTCACTAGCTCAGCAGAGTTGTAGAGATTAATAATAATGACATATATTATCAAAATATATTTTATAAATTCTTATCTAAGAATATTTTTAAAAAATATATTAAAATAAGCTACTGCCAGTAATTAACACACAACATTTATTTAAACATATATAAGATTTAAAATTATTTTAATATCAGTTTTACATTTTAAAATTTAACTTACATTTTTAACTTTGATTTTAGATTTTAATTTACATTTTAATTTTTATAAGTTCACACAGATGGATTTATAAAAGTTTGTTTTATAATGTTGAGTATAGATCAGTTACATAGATTACACGGTTAAAAACATTTCAAAATAAACATAAATGATCAAAATATAAAGTCATTGATGGAATTGCAGAGGGAAATTTATAAGAAACCCAATGACATTCATCATAAGATGCCGCATTGACACCAATAACTTAAAAGACATCCAAATAAATACATTTTAGATACTCACTGTAAGGTATCATTATTTACCGATTGTCTATATATTTTGATCAAATATGAAAACCAAAAACATAATTAACCGATAACGAATCCATACAAGCATTTATACCCAACTTAAATTTAATGCATTTAGAGTGTCGAGTATGAATAGACTACATAGATTGCATTTGAAAAGAAAATATTTTATCCTTTATTTAACCTTAGGCCAAAAGTTTGCAGTTAAACCAACGTCAATCCATCTGATATATCGATGTATTCAATGTAACACGAATACTACAGTACAAATATAAGTTAAGAGAAGAAATTGACTTTCATCCAGATAGGAATACTACATCTATCTGATGAGAAGAGCAATAAAAAAACCCATAGGAAGGGACTGCGGTCCTTTTTGACGACTTACGATCCCATTCCAGAGGCAACAGGGTGTGTGTGGCATATACTAGCAATTCTGCCCATAGCAAACCTCGTACTATATTGACTAATTACACCAATATATCCAATCCTAAGACCCAATTTAACTACAAAATGAATAACCTAAGATTACCCTCCCTTAATAAAACTTCACAAATCTATATAGCCATTCACACCCGACTTAAATTTAACATTTATATAATTTAGTTTAATGAAAAACAGAAATCATAATAAAAACTTAAAGAACAAAAAAAAATGGAAATGATTTTACAAAAGAAATTCATCAAATAAAATTATAACTAATTTAGTCAGATAGGAAATTATTCTATTTAAAATATTGAAAAGTTTAGCATTTAGAGTTCTTTTTGTTAGAAATGTTCATTAATTATGTATTTCTTACTGTTTTGAAAAATGTCTGTAGTCTCTGATTTCTTGTAATAAAAGGTGTTAATTCCCACGAAGACATAAGGAGATTGGTGTGCAGTTAACTGTTGGTCCTTTATGGTTGATGGTATTTTTCTGGGCCTTAATGTCCTGCGGCCCGCAATATCGAAAAACGATGTTTCATTTTTTTGAACAACTAAAGGAATTGAAAGTGTGTCTTTCAATCTCTTCTCTTCCAACCCTCTCTAACTTAACACATATGTGTCCTCTCTTAATAATAATTATATTTTTTATTTCCAAACCTTTCCTTTTATATTAATTTTGCGGATTAACTCAACCTTACATCATGATGATGAAGACCTTTTCTTTGAGGTCCGATTACTAAGGGATTTCTTTTTATTTGCTATTAGTTTCTATTGTTTTCCTATCTGACCATTGCTTATACATTTAAATGCCCAAGGGCTAGTTCACTTGGACTAATTAAATTAATCATTTCCATTTTTCAATAACATTAATTAATTTTTCTATCTTTAAATCTTTTAAGACTTTTTCTTGAATATTTAGTTTTAAAACTTTTTCTTTCTTTTAATAAAGTTTCTTTTTTTTCATTTCTCATCTGTGTGATTTTATATATATTAGAGTTTAGATGATTTTTTAATTTTCAATTTTTAATTCTTAAAAAAGAAGTTTTTATTTGTGAACTTTTATTTTTTCATGTTTAATAATACAAAAAAATAATGTAATGGTGTATGTGCCCATTATAATATACATAACTGAAATAATAAATTTAACAGTTTACAAACTATTACAAACAATCCTTAATTAAATCCACAGAAGTACTTTCAGTTAATTTCTTAAACCTGCCTCAACTGCCATTAAATTGAAAAACAAAAGCGGAAGCAAACGTCATCAACTCAAATTCCACGAATCTCATATTTTAATGTTATCAGCTTGTCATTTTATTAAATGCATTTTATTCCTATTTATAAAAATTGCCTCTGTAATTTTTCTTTTAATTAATTAATTAAGGATTGTTTGTAATAGTTTGTAAACTGTTAAATTTATTATTTCAAATATAATTACAATTTTGTTTTTAATTAACGGACATTTATTTATATATATATATATATTTGAGTCACATAAACAATATATATTTATTTATATATATATATATATTTGAGTCACATAAACAATTATAAATTTAATAAAAAAAATATGCATTTAAAAGCAAGGCAAAATGAGATGATGGAATAAACTTACTATAAGAACCTATACAAGTGGGCAATACAGAATTAAAACCTTGTCTCCAATCTTAAAATGTATGAATAAACCATCAAAGAGAAGGGATTGCCTAAATAAAGCATTATATGCTAAATATCACTTAATACATAACAAAGGCTCACTGGCATGATAAAATAAACTATAAAATAAAGATAGCAATCAATGCATTGGTAGCCTAGTGATTAGCATAGCTGCCTTCCAAGAAGTTGGCCTGGGGTTTGCTTCCTGGTCAATGCAATTGACATATGAAAAAAAATAAAAAATAAAGATAGCATTAATATCTCCTATAATAACAATGAACAAATGATGTGTAGAACTAATAAAATATGGAAATAATTGCAAAATATAGTTAAGCATAGAAATTTGTGGTAAATCAATTTAATAATTACATCAGCTTCATGAATTCTTTTATGCATTTATTTATTCACATTCCAAATAACTGTATAAGGGACAAATATCTCTAAAATAATTCATACAACTAATATTCTGAAAACTTAACATGCAACACATATTAAAACTATACATAAATAATACATAGAAAAATAATGAACATAATACATGTATAAATAAATCTTAAAACTAAATATTAAAAGCCATTTTACAGATTTAAAATTAACCACCTTTAAATCTTGATTTTCAATATTATTAAGCAGGGTACAGTCAAATAAAGAGTCCTTGAACATGCTAAAGACTTTTCAAAAAATCTGGCCATTATTAAAAATTAATATATGAAGTAAATAGAATTTTAAACACTGTCATAATTAAAATAGACATTCCATGTATTTAACAATATAACAATAGCATTTAAAAAAAAACATTGAAGTGAATAGCATAACTATTACCGATATTTTAAAATGTATCATGTTGAATAATACTTATCATTAAGGCCAATTTAAATAACATGTTAAATAAATGATAACAATATTTCCTTTTGTAAAAATAATTCATAGCTTTATAAATGAAGAGCAAACATATTTTCAAATGTTGAGAAGCTATAACTAAATAAATTTTCTGAAGAGCAAACATTCTTATTAAAATAATATGAAGCAATGAATAAAATGTTGAGGAACTATAGGTCCATTTTTAACAGGAGCATGAAGATATTTTTTATACAAATGATATATATGGTGAAATAAAGAGCAGATTCCAGGAGTTAATAATATGTAATATTTATATTTTTTTGACAAAATATTTTTCAAACAGCAATTAAGTATGTTTAATAAATATAAAAATCTTTATTGACAAGATGCAGATTAAAATGAGTATTTAATACAATTTAATTTATATTTTACTTTTTAAGACAGATAAAATATTTATTAGCATAATAAAGTCTATTTAAGCATAATAACATTATTTCTTATACTTGGACGAAACAAATATTCTATATTAGTATTTGAATGCAAAAATTATTTGTAATAAATGCATAATGACTTTTATATCATTCATAAATCTTCTTATAGAGAAAATAATTCATAATAATTAAAATGTGTCACATGTCTTATGTTAATAAACAAAAAAAAAACCCAAACATTTCATTCCTTTTTAAATAATACAAATGGAATAATAATTTTAAAAAGAGTATTTTAAAAGATGTACACATATAATAGTGATTTCTTTACAAACATTAGCTTCTTTATCATGTACATAGGCTTAATATTTTAGCTAAACAGTTCTAATTTAATAATAAAATAAAATTAAGCCAAAAGAGAATCCTTTGTAAAATGATAACATTCAACATTTTAAATAAATATCATGTTTAAATTTCTTGTAGAAATAGCATATAAATTCCTTCTGAAATTAATAAAAAATATCATTTTCAAAATAAAGCTTAAATATGGTAAAAATATGCAAATTGAAATTATTAATAGATCTAGCAATGCAATATACTTTCAGTATAAATTTACTGTTTTATTTAGCATAGGCACAACATGTTGCTTCCAGAAAATTTACACATTCATTTTGCAAAGTTTCCTAAGGTGAAAGTTTTGGTGAAGTTTGAAGTGTGACAGAGTGACTAAGTTGATAGCCTGAATAGATTACTGTTCTAGTAATTCATATTACTTTTACTAACAAATAATAATTATAAAATTATCAATAAAACATTGAAGAAGATAATGATGATGAAGTCAATTGAAGTTAAGTGTAGCAGTCAAGACATTTATTGTATGTCATGTGACAGATATTTAGTTGGATGATTGACAATCTCATAAGTGATCTAGTTTCAAGAAACATTAAATGTTTAAGTTGTTAAGTTAGAAATTCTAAAAATAATTCCAATTAATTCAAATTTATCTAGATAGTAGACAAGACAATAATTAAATATTATATCATTGTTACAAATAAATTATTATACATTTAAAATTATTTAATAAAAAATAAAAACTATTACAGTAATAAAAAATACATATTTAAATACATTTTCTTTTTTAAATTCTCAAAAAAATTATTCCAATTGTTTTAAAATATCAAATATTTAATTTAACTTTGAAAACTAATTTTATAACCAGGAAACTTTTAAATTAGGATAAACTTCACACATGCTTACCCATAGAAACAAGATAACTGTTTTAAAAATTAATTTAAAATTATTGTCTAAAATTTAAGATTTTCTAAAATAAAAATTAGATTATAATATTATCAAACTAGCATTTATAAATGTATTTTCAAATAAACTAGCTTAGGCATTTTAAACTCTTTTAATGATACATTTATTGATAATTCAAATTAATAAAAAAAATGCAATAATTATGTTAAGAATAATTTTAACTCTTTCACTATGACATGTGTAAAGCTAAGTTGTACTTTAAATAAATAATGGTTTATATTTATGCAAATATAATTACCAAGAAGTTAAATTAATAAGTCTAGAAATTAATGAAATTTACTTATATAAGTTGGTTTTAAACTAGTAATATCTTATAATAGCAAATATAACTTAATTAAATGAATTATAGATGTACTTTAACCACTATTATAGTAATAACATTTATTTAATGGAAAATAAATTATGTAATTTTTTAATGTACTATCATAGAAACTAAACATTAACTTCTATAGTCAGAATTTAATGTTACAAGATGTGCTCTGCAGATCTTTGTTTCATCATTGTTTACATCTTACCTACCCTCATACACTATTTTAAATCCTAAACTTATTGTAGTGTGTGTGTGTACTGCACATATATACCGAAATTCTGCCTAATTTGAACTTCTAATGGGGTACTCATAACTTTTAGCATAATTAAATTTCTTTTAACGGTTTTATTACAAACTGCCAAATATATATACCTATTCATTTAAAAGTAGGTCACATATTCTAATCTACACACATACTGTGATAATATCTTAAAACTTAAGTAAAATAATTTTGTTGTTTAAAGTTATTTTGTTTAGAACTGTTTAAAGTTTGAAAATATTACATTCATAATATTTATTTGCATTTAATATAAAATAATATTCAATTTTAAGTAGATTTAAACATTTAGAATTTAAAAATAATTTTGTTATTTTTATTTTAAGAGTCACGCCACAAAATTTTATATAGAAAATAAATGAGGGTGGGTAAAGAGAACAATAGTAACTAATTTTAACCTGTTTATGCCGAGTTTTACTAATAGGTTTTTCCTATCAAGATTAAAATAACAGAAGTTCACTAGCAAATTTAATTAAATGATCATAATCAGAATATCTGGGAATGTAACTGTTGAAAATTAATTAAAATATAAGTGCATTCTTTTGGTTTCTGATTTAATTAATTTTATCACCAGAGGGCTATAGCATTGCATAGTCTTGGTATATAAGGAAGGCAGATTATTAATTAGTTTGAGTCTTATTTTTCTGCTTTATTCTTCTGATCCTTTTATTCATGAAGAATTATTGATTGAGAGTTACCAGCAAGATATAAAAGTTTGTCAAAAGAAATCACCTTACTGAATCCTAGATAGAAGTGAATTTTGTCAGTTTTAATAATAGTCAATTTTAAAATGATGGAGTAGAAAAAGGAAGGGTGCTGTCTTCCCTCAAGAATGACTAGTCTACTGTCCATCATTCACTATCTGACATCCTATTACACCATCTAATGCCTGACTTAACCATCCTAATAGGTCAGAATGCCGCTGATAAAACACATCTTTAATGCTGCCGAAGCCACCTAATCCATAAATTAAGAATAAACTGAAATTTCTCAAGGAATCCATTGAAGTCTTCAAAGTGTGCATGGACTTTTTTCTTAAAAGTCGAGGTAATAAAAATTAATGCGAGATATCCCAATAATCCCAATCTTTAGTTACTTTTGTTATATTTAATAATTACATTTATTCCTTCAGTTCTTTTAATGCATGTTTTTGGGGTAATATTTCCTTTATATATCTACTTATGCCTCATTTTAGTCTTTATTATAATGTGCTTGAATAAATTTCACTGATCGATCCAACTATTCTCTTTCCTTTTAATATAATTCTAATTTAAAAACCATCATCTTGATATGCAATTAATTGTTAAACTACCCCTTTTTATTCAGTGTTTTAAATATCTTTATCACTCACTTTATCTGAGAGTTTATTCTCTATAAAAGTTCTTGCTTGGCAACTAAAGTAGTAGATAATTCATTTGAGCCAAATATATTTTCTCTGTAAATTCTGTAAAAATATTTTAAATTAATCCACTCGAGCATGTGCAAGTTACATAGGGAAGTTTTAGATAAATGCTTGGTTGCCTCACTATTCATTAAAATTGCAATTACACATTTCCCTCCCTATTTTAATTGATATTAAAATATATTTTATATTTCATGTAAATTAATTTTTAGCTAGTTATATTATTTGTTTATTTGATAGGGAGTATGTTGGCCATCAGAAAATAAAATTTAAGAGAGAACTATTCTGCCCGTTTATAAACTACTTTTTATTTATAAATTATTTATATATTTTATAATTAATTGCATGTTGCCAGTGAATGTGCTGAGTGTTGAGAATTACTTTTATACTTTCTCAAGGGCATCAACGGCTGAGACCGTACCCTATATTCCTCCACAGTTCCCAGTAAAGTGGCATAAAACATCTTACATGGGAATGAATCATGTACATCCCTGCAGTCATGAAGCTCCTGGGTATAGGCCAAGCTTGGGCTGTTGTAGGTGACTAGAGACCTCCCAGACAGATTGTGAACTGCCTATCCATGACCATAATAATTTTATTTACTTTATTTTTTTGTAATGCTGTGGTTTTGACATACCACACTCCATTCTATGTACCATATCTCACTGGCACCACCATATATTTTCATTATAAATTTAGTATGATATTTATAGCTCTGTATTATACTTAAAACTTCATGAGTCACCCAAGTTATTCCCATATCAAAAGCAAATATTTTCCCTACTATTTTAATTAGTTAATTCATTTTCTTTAATGCTTTGCATGGCTTGCATATAATTATATTACTATACTACAGTTAAGCACATTGTAATAACATAATATAAGTATGGAATAGCTATCAAATTTGTATAGCTAACGTTGTTAATAAATTAATGTCAATAAATATATTTTTTGATTCATTACACTTTTTTATTCATTTATTCCTGCGGTCTAAATTACACACCATATACACTGATATGTATCTTTGGCACATCTATAGTTCTTGTTAGGCAAACCTAGGGCTATTTAATTTAGAGTCTCTTGCTCTCCCTGACCACCAGCACCAGCAAGAAACTATTCTTTAGTAGCATCAGATGCATTATCATGTAGGTGGTGCTGTGGAGTTTGGACTTTGGATTCAAATTTGGGATTTCTGGGAGGCAATTCCTAGAGTGTTGAGTTTCATTTCCTGGGATGGAATGCTGCAGTGTGTGTTATGAGGTAGACAAATCTGACCATTACAATATATACAATTATTTTATAATATTTGTTACTCAGTTGATGGCCAGTGTAACCTAGTTGAAGTGTTGGTTTATATATATATATATATATATATATATATATATATATATATATATATATATATATATATATATATATATATATATATATATATATATATTATACATGAATGTACCTGGATAATATTTCATTTATATATAAAAATAAAATAATTTTAGATTCAAACTGTATGTTATTTTTGATTACTTCCAAACATTTCAATAAAATAGCATCCACCATTGCCAATGTTAATTTTTTTTAAAAAAAATTAATGTTGACAATGGTGGATACTATTTAATCAATGTTGGGAAACAAGTAAAAGTAACAGACTGTGTTACTCAAAAACTACTTTATTTACATTATATAACCATGAAAACATTAAATGTTATATATATATATAAACATTACTATATATATATATATATATATAAACTTTAAAGTAAACTAAAACAATGGAAATAAATCATCCTTCCTCAGACTATGAATTAAAAGTGTTGAACTAAGGATCAAAAAAAAAAAATTCAACTATTCTTAGAGCTCTGATGTTTATAAGCATATCTTTGTCAACATTGTTGCTTATGCAAAATAAAATGAATTAGCCAAATGAAATAAGTCACTTAATAGATATTAAATTGATAATCAATTATGCAAGGCTAAAAACAGAATCTGTCTTTTAACTCAGTGATTATAATAATTAAGATTTAATATGTAAATATAACTCAATGTATAAACAAAAATGTAAATCATCTTTCCTCAGGCTATAACTTAAAAACATCTAAATGTTGATCAAAAAAAAAGTAGAATCCCATTGTCTGCGACTCTGTAGAGGTGGGCGCAAATCATTTATCAGTCTGCACACCCTTCAAAAGCCAAGAGACATGAATGGACTGGGACTGCATTCAATAAAGGTATTCGCAATACAGAGAACTTACAATATGATCCATAAACTTTATTCTGATTGCAGGATCTTCCAATGTCCGCTTCCCAAAGAGCAAGTGCTTCCCACTGATAGACCGCCCCCTCAGAGGTTCACTCCCATCTGGCTACAAATGCAGATATCATACATTTTTACGCACATAGTCCCTTCCACGACCATGTTCAATTCAAAAATAACCTATTGGGAAGCCTTCAACCTATCCAACTCAAATACCCAGAAGGCACACACTTACCTCCCCATCAACATAAACAAACTGCGCAAACTAGCCCGTAGATTGAAACTAGCACCTAAACACAGACTTTCTTCTCAAAATTAACCTTGGTAGCCTCCCCACTGCTATATTTCTTAATAGAAGAGGCTTCCACATAGATCCCATATGTTGTCTCTGTCTTTCCAGCCCAGAAGATATAGACCATATCCTTCGCCTTTGTCCGGTCTGGCAGGGACTAAGACAAAACTTCCAGAAACACATTGATAATAATGGTCCAGATCTAACATCTCTTGAAGGGGTTTTAAATAGAGGCATTTTTGCTGAAATCAGGCTCACCACCTACATAAACTTTGCCATCTGGTTGACCAGATGCAAGGTGATTTTTCAAAAATTACCGCTTAACGAAATCAATAACTGCTTTCTCAGCATAATTAAAAATATCCAAGAAACAGACAAGAGAGAGGCCGATCCATACCTGGCCATATTAACATGGGAATTCACAACTGGTCTAAACAGCACCTCTCCAACCAACCCCTAAATAATTTATATGAAAATATTTATTATGACTTAATATCTTATTATGATTTAATAAAACCCTCCAACCATAACTTGCCAAAACAGGGTTTACTAACAAAGGTATTTCGTTATAGACTAGATGATTAATATTCACATTGCATCCACAGGTTATTTTCTACTGACTTTTGAATCATTTCTTCTTTGTATATACCACCCTGTAACCTCATCTAGATATTTCTTGTTATTTTTTTATTTTTATTTTTTTTTTGTAATCACTTATAGGTCAAATAAAATTATCTTGAAAGAGAGAAGAATCAAGAATAGAATGAATCCATATAAACTTGGAGCTCTGATATTTATAACTTAACCTTTGTCAACATTGTTGATAATTCAGAGTAAAATTATTGTCATCAAGATGGAACATAACACTTAATATATATATATATATATATATATATATATATATATATATATATATATATATATATATTAATAAATTATGTAAGAGTGGAAGTAGAATCTCTTTTGCAACATCTTGATTATAATATTTTAATAAGATTAAATATATAAATATTAAATTTAAAGTAGCTCAGAGTATATATGTAAATGAGAGGAATAATTCAATCCCTTCAGGCTATGAATTAAATGCACTCTAAATATTAAACAATAGATTTTTTTTATAATACTTTTAATTCATAGACTGAGAGAGGATGATTAACTTTCTTTGTTTATATATATTGTAATGGATGTTTAAGACACCATTACAAAAATTATACTTTTATAGGGGTAAAGAAAATAAAATGGATTTTTATTTAAGATTTCATTTGTAAAACTTGATTAAAAGTTTTTTTTAATGCTTGTACTAATATATATGTATGTGCGTGGGAATTATATTTTAATACCGCAGTTATATTTGGTTTTTAATTTTGATTTAAAAAAAAAAAAAAAAAAACTAAGATTACTTTTTTGTTAAATTTATGTAAAAGTAAAGTGTACAAATAGATTGCTTTTCAGATTTGGGGATTTAGATTGATAAGGCTAATTAAAAAAAAAAAAAAAAGAAAACAAAAAGAAAATAATTTTTCATTAGTTAATTCCTAGATCTGTAAAGGGCATTTTATTTCGTTAATTAGATAACTATTGTTATTTACATCGAGAATTTTTAAATTTTAATTAAAAAAGAAAAAGTTTGGTAATTGGTTTAAGAGATATGATTCAGATATAACAGGCTGAATCAGGATTGGATTATCTTGGACTAGCTTTCAATACTGGCATCAGCTAGAATACTGGCAGAGTGCAAAGAGACAGACACCAACTCTGACAGGAGAATTGCTCAATGATTCCTGCCAAAATACTTGAAAAGAACGATTCCTGCATATTCTGAAAGCTGATCCAGTAATTATTCTACCTAGAATGAACATTCAACCTACAGCAAGAATATTTTCTTTACCATGATGTGCTAAGCTTCTAGCCAGGACAGGTTCGGATGTCCTGTGTCTCCATTAACTGCCTACAATGCCATAAGAAGCGGCTCCAAAGAAACCACTAACCAACTCGCCCAGGCCTACCATCAGTGAATCCCGAGCAACGGACTATACTTAAGAAGTCTAGTGCACTAGCTTTTAAATAAATTATTAAGGTACCTTACATTTTTGCAATTTAAATAATGTTATCTTAGATTTGTTCCCTTTTTAAATATAAATGTTTCTTTTTTAAGTTGTATATTATGTAATTCATTTTCGGTGTGCTTGATAATTTTTTTTTCTTTTCTCTTTTAATGAGTGCTAATTTCAAACATATTACTCTCCGTCCTATTTAAGTCTTAGTAAGTAAGATAGTAGCTTATTTTAATCTCACATTCCTTGTCATTACAGAGCGCAGTCTGGATATTACAGACTAATTTAATTGGCTTTTGGCTTGTGACCCATTTTTATTAGCCGTACTTATGTCGCGACCTTAATTATTCGTAATAGACGATTACAAAATATAATAGTCTTTAGTTTTATTTCTTAAAGCTTCCAATTCGTTTATTAGGGGCACGTACGGTCGTTTTAACCCTTTCTATAGGTAGATCGTGAGCTCCTAGCCTGTCTCACTCAGAGGGAGGTCAATCGATTAAAAGTAATAACTTTCAACACCCTTTTTATTATTATTAATGTTTTAGAAGCTACCTTCGCATTTCTTCGGTTTCGACATAAGTTTGCATAAATCTCAAATACGAAGATCCAGCCTTTTCCTAACCATGGGTTATAAACAGGAAACTACCCCCCTTCTTATGTGAGATCACTGAATACTTGCTAATACTTCTGCTACGGTCAGTATTTTGCACTCTTTCACACACAGAAAATCGCTCTCAAAGCCATATAAATATTTAAATTCAATTTTGACGAATGTACGTGTAGTACATATTTTAGGTGGGCTTTAAAGATTATTATTTAGATTTCTGTTTACTTAACCTTGCTACTAATAAAATTATTTATTTATTTACTTAGTTGATTTTGTTTTCTGTTGCTATCTTTTCAATTTTCCGAACAAAACGTATAAGTTCTCATTTGCTTGATTGAGCTAGTCCGGCGCATTCAATTCGCATATCCTGTAACCCCTTAAAAATAAATGTCTAGTTCCAAATTTCGGACTAGTGGCGCCCTGGCGGTCAGTTTATGCAAGTCTAAAGCTTTTGTCCGGTATAATATATATATATATATATAATGTTTTCATGGTTGTGTGATGTAAATAAATTATTTTTTGGCAAAAACCGTGTATTATTTTCTATTATATACCAATATTTCGATGAACTAGCATCTGCCAATGTCAAGGTAAATTCTTGTAAGGAAATTTGTTCGATCTCAAACTGTAACATGACTGAGTGTGAGATGAAGCATGATAATCAGCTTGCAATAGTTTAGTATTCAGAATATGAGGTTTATCAAAATGTATATTTCTCTTAGTTTTACCACCCATTAATTTAAATAGGGCTGATGAAGCACAACGTATTCCAGCCATATTGAAACCTCTCATTTTATCTATGTCTTCTAAGAGTAAATTTAAATTTGTGGGTGGTAAAACTAAGAGAAATATACATTTTGATAAACCTCATATTCTGAATACTAAACTATTTCAAGCTGATTCTCATGCTTCATCTCACACTCAGTCATGTTACAGTTTGAGATGGAACAAATTTTCTTTCAAGAGTTTACCTTGACAATGGTGGATGATAGTTGATCAAAATATCAGTATATAATTGAAAATAATACACAGTTTTACACAAAAAAGAATTTATCTATATATATATATATATATTGAGTTACATTTAATTTAAACTTTACATATTAAACCTCACATTATTAAAAGACAGATTCTGTCTCCAGCCTTGCATATAATAATTATTTGTTTAGTAAATATTATGTGCCAAATTTCATTCAGCTAATATATTAATTTCACTCTGAATTCTCTAATAAAATGTTGGCAATGGTATGCTTATAGTTTTGGAGCTCCAAGAATAAGTGGATTCATTCTATTCTTAATTCTTTGTTCAATGTTCAGAATGCTTTTAATTCATAGCATGATGAAAAGTGATTTACTTCCTCTGTTTACATATATACATTAAGTTATATTTAATTTAATGTTTACATATTAAATCTTATTTAATTTTTATAATGAAAATGTTAAAAGAGATTCTGTCTTCAGTCTTGCATAATGGATTATTAGTTTAATAAATAATAAGTGCCAATTTCTATTGGCTGATATATTGATTTCACTCTGCATTACCAACAAAATGTTGACAAAGGTATACTTATAAACATAAAAACTGTAAGCATAGATGAATTCATTCTATTTGTAAGTCTTTGTTCAACATTTAGAGTGCTTTTAATTCATAATTTTGGGAAGATGATTTACTCTCTTTATTTATATATTTATAAAAATAAATCATTTTAGGGGCACATTACGCATTAGATTTTTGCACAGATTGCCAATGAATTAATAGTCAATTGCAAAGGAATCAAAAAACATTCATTTATATATATCAAATGGTTGTCCAATCAGAATAGGAAATGATTTAAACAATTTTTATTTCTTTTTTTTTCATATGTCAACTGCATTTACCAAGAAGCAAATCCGAACCAGCTGCTTTGAAGGCAGCTATGCTAACCGCTAGGCCATCATCACTTGACAATTTGTATTTCATTTTGTCTTACAAACAGCTTATTTATTAAAATTGATTTTAGAAGAAAAGACAGGTAAAATAATAAACTTCCATATGGTTGGAATATGTTAACGAAAACTCTTCGTGTCTACTTTGAATAGGACCTAATGAATGTAACACTAAATATTCCTCCTTAGTTGAACATTTTATTTTTACAATTGATATTTTTTCTTCATAATGTTTGATAACCTTAACATTATCTATTATAAATGTAATCTTTCAAGTGATATAAATTTTAAAACTTAATATGTGACATTTAGAATTCTTATCTACAAAATGGAGTTTGGCATCATTATATAAATTTATCTATTCAAAATGTTATTAGAACAAATTATTAGACAAGTCACTGGTCAAATTTACCTATTCAAATATTAATAGAACAAATATTTCAATTCTATGTTATTAAACAAAGATAAAATTAAGGCTAATTATCATCAAAAAAATAAAAATAAATAAAATATTATTTATTGCTATTAAATTTTAAAAAATAATTACTTTATTGTTTGACAAAGGTGATTCTATATTTGGCAATTAAAACACTTGTTTCATTATACTGTAATGAACTTTTTAAGAGTTGTCTTTTTAAAGACAAATATTTTCAAGAACAATCTCCTATTAGTGATGTAGTTTTGGGTTTAAAAGTAAGTCTTATACAAAAATATTACATCATAACCTTGTAATTTGTAAAAAAATTATTCAAAATTATATTTTTTCATTATATTAAATTATTTACCTTCAGGCTAAAACTCTCAGCCAAGGTGGAAAATCTCATTTTAACTGAGTTCCAGGCCACTTCCCTTATACCTTTGTCAAGCATGTAAATGATCCATATAATGCTGAAATCTTCAGATTTTTTCAACTAATATGTTAAAATTGACACTTCAAAGAAAAGGAAAGCTGCAAACCACCACACGCCATAATGTAAGGTTATACATAGGCATAAAACAACATATGGAAGATAGTGATTTTAGTATCATCATAATACCTAAAGCATCAGCATCTGTCATCAGAATACCTAAAACATCAACATCTGTCATCATAATACCTAAAGCCATCTGTCATCATAATACCTCAAACATCATCTCTCATTATAATACCTAAAACATCAACATCTATGTGAAAATGCCATAGAGTTTGTTCATGCCATTAAACTGTTTAACCTTTTTAAAATTTCATTAAATTCTCCCATAGTCGTTAAATCATATTTTTCCAGAGTAATCACAGTTTTAGTATTATTGAAGTCAGAGATGTGACCAGTTTTCAAAAAGTAGGATGTAAGAGCTGATATAATCAGCTTTTGATTGAAGATATTTCTTTGCTCCCTAATTCTGATATCAATACATCTATCTGATTCACATAGTTTCTTCAGACTATGAACATATAATTTTATAGACACCTTAGAATTCAGTGTTAGGTTTATAATATCTCTTAATTTTTTGATAGCAGAAAAGGAATTAGTACTTTTAATTACTACTAACAAATATAAAAAATATTTAATATAATAAATATTATATATAAAATAGAATAGATTAGATAAAATATTTAAATAATAATATTAATATATTAAAAATACATTACTAATATATTAAAAGATTATATGATGAAAATAAAATCATTTTTGGGTCATACCATGTGTTAGATTTTTGTATAGCTTACTAAAAGTTTGATAAAATCATATTCACCTTTGCCGAAGCTAAGGCTATAATAAAGAACTGCTTTGAGTCAACAATGACAAGATTGTCATGGTAAACAAATTAAAGAATATTCATTTATATATATTAAAGATGGTTGTTCAATAAGAATAGAAAATAGATTAATAAAAATTGATTTAAAAATAAAAGATAAAATAATTATAAAACATATTCATCATAATCTCATTATTACTTGAGGAAAAAACAGTTCTTCATTACAGCCTTAGCCTTGATGAAGATGAATGTAATTCCATTGAAACTTTGGTAATCAATACAAAAAACTAATACAAAGTATGACCCAAAAAGTTTTTACTTTCACAATATAACACTAAAAATATATTAATGTTTTTAACTTATTATTATTATATTTTAATTTTAACATTAAGATTATTTTTCCACTATCAAAAGACATGATGATTTTTTATAAGTCTAAATACTGAATACTTTTAGAATGACAAGGTGTCTACAAAAATTCATGTTCACAATATCCAAGAAACTATATGGGTCAGCCAAGTAGACTTACTTATTGGTATCAGAATTAATGAGAATAGATAGCTTCAATCAAAAGTTGATCATATCAAATTTTATATCACATTTTTATAAATTTACAACACCCATAATTTTGATAATACTAAAACATGAGAAACTTTGGAAAATATAATTTAAGAACTATGAGAAAGTTTAGGAAATTTTAAAAAGCCAAATAGTTTAAATAAATGTGATAAAATACTGCATATTCCAGTCTTCTGGAAGCCCATTATTTTAGCTCTTTTTTCTTCTAAAATCACTTTTAATAAATAAGTTGATTGTAAAACAAAAAATAATACAAAAATTTTGATAATCTATCTCCTATTGCTATTTGACAATCATCTAATATAAATATGAATAAATGTTCTTTAGTTCATGTAAAAGCACAATCTTGTTATTATTTGAGACAAAACAGTTCTTCATTAAGCCTTAGCCTTGACAAAGAACAATACAATTTCATTGAAATTCTGGTAATTTATGCAAAAAACTAACATATGGCATGATCCAAAAAAGATTTTTATTTGCATCATATAACTATGCATATCTTTCTTATAATATTATAGATACATTTATGTAATAATAAATAATATTTTAATATTGAATAAATCTAATGTCATGTGAAATTTACCATGTCTAATTTTAAATAATACTGAACTCCCTCTAGTTGTCATATTCAATAAATTTTACAGTAAGAAATGAACTAAATGACTACTCCTTACCATATTTTAGGTCTTGTTTAGAGTTATCCAGAATAATAACATACAAAGAGTAAACTTAAATCAGCCTATATATTTTAATGTAAAATGAGCATGGCAGATAAAGAACATTCCATTATTAAAAATAGACTTGGTAAATTTAATATATATATAAATAATATTTATTTTTTCCCCTGCATTTGTATTTATAATTCAAATTTGCATATATTTGTATATAGTGCACTCTACTTCATATAAGAAAAAAAGAAACCACATTGTTATGCAAATGAACAAACATATGTGTGTTTTAAAATTACTATCTTACAAAACTGATCTTTACTTCCATAATCAATTACTAAAATATATTTTAAAATGCAGAACATCCACATAACAATTAACCTAGGTGGATATAGCTATCCACATTGCCAAATAATTTAACTATAGTAGGCACACCAATATCTAGCACCAGGGGAACTCTATCTATAGTCTAGAATATGTCAGTTTACTGGGGAAGATTTTAATGATAAGTACTTACACAGCTACACCATTATTCATAAACATTTAAAATTGCCTCCAGATCACAGAAAACATATGTAACAATAAAGAAAGCAAAATTTATTAACAGTTTAATATAATACAGTTCAGTACAAACATATTTCAATGGTAATTGCTCCTGCCATATTGGTGTATAGCACCTTTGATATACGGTCACTATTCAAAAAAACTTTACCTCATAATACTGTATTATTTATAAAAATTATTATTAAGCACTGATTCTGTTAGATATGTATTATAAGTTAAAATGTTCACACACACACACACACACACACATATATATATAACTTTTGAGTTAGAAGAACAAACAATAAAAAGTGGTTTAAATTAACTAGAAATGTTCACGTCATGCAAGCCATTATAAAATTAGATTTTATACACTATGAATTTGATCCCATGCCACTTTAAAAGCAAAACAATAATAAATAGCCTCTATCCATCCATTTTACAAAGAAAAATAAAATCCATGAGTAAAAATGTCTCTACCTGAAGCAAATTCAAAATCATCTGCAAATAGTTCAAGTGGAAATAATATATCATGGTGAGGGAAGTAAACATATACAAAATAAATTCAAGTGATATTTATAGGATTTCTATATAAAATGCATACTAGTCCTTAATTCCAGGCACATATGTGAAGCAAACAAGTAAATAGGGCAAACTGTCTGCAAATTTAAGCACGATAAATTCAACTTACTGGATCATTTATATCTACCCACACATCTCATTAGAGATACACAGATCTTAATTTATATTAATGGCTTTGAATATCTTCAAAGAGATAAAAATTTATATTAAATTTTAACTATTCAAAATAACTAAATCTTTCTTATATTCCTTTTTAAAAACTTTTTCCTTTAGAGAAAAGATTGAGTTGAAACTAAATTTTGGATTCTTTAAAAATTAAATTTTAATTATTATCAATCACAGAAGTGATTTTAAGACTTTTTATGAGGGAAAAATGAAAAAAAAAAACATTTTAAGAAACAAAACTGATTTTCTTTTATATCTCAAATACTCAAACATATAAAATATTATAACATCTGCAAAAGTAAAATAATTAAATACTATTCAAAGCATACCATGATATGTCATAAATACATAAATGCATAAAATCATTTAAATTAAATTATAAATGTAACTGGCTTGCTGGTAACAAGAATTTGAAAGTTTATCAAATAGTTTATAAAATAAATAAACAGATTACCTCTAAGTCCAAAATTCAGTTGCCAGACATATTTTTTTATAAAAGTGGAATTTCATTCATTTACATACATTTTCAAAGAGAGAGCTTTTTTGATGGTTTGCTAACAACATCTTTCCATTTATGAATCTCAAATCTTAGTCACAAGCAAGTTATGGTTCCAAATAGAGTTGATATAAAATCTTCAATCTAGAGTTGATATGAAAGGTTTTCTTACTGTTGAAAAGCATGTTTGTTTATCTGCAATTTACCATTTAAAAAAATAGTTGACACAATGTTGGATCAAATTCAGCAAGCAGGATTCTACATCCTGATGATTATTGCTTCATGCTGGGGAAGTGAAGGTTGTTTGGGTCTTCTAGCCATGCATACTTATTAATTTAGCTGCTGATAGGGACAAAATTATTTTCAGGGCCAGCCTTTTTTTACCCACTTTGCAAAATATTCTTTTTAAATTTACAAACCAGATATTGTGTTAATTACCCATGTTTATAAATTTTTTTAAGTAAACAAGTCCATATGTTTATTAAATTTTTTTAATTAAACAAGCCTGCATGTTTATAGATGACACTTAGCCATCTTAATCCCTAAAACATGTTCAATTAAAATTTAAAACAATTTCAATATCTGAAACAAAGCTTAAAAGAAATTGGTTTTTCAAGAATATTATTTAATAATATTATTATAATCTAATAATCTAATTGAGCAAAATTTTATGGATTAGTATTTAATTAGGCTTTGTTTCTATAACATAATTTTAAAACAGATTTTTTTGAAATAAATTAGTTAAAAGAAATTACTTTCTTTATTTTTTGAAGGCTAAATTTAAATTGGTTCATTTTTATTCTAAGCACAGACTTTTCTTGATGTGTGTGCACTTATATAGTACAATCCTATATAAAAAATGTTAATCCAATTTATGAAAACCGAATTTGATTTACAATTGCCAACTATGTTATTTTTTAGAAATAAATTAACAATTGAGATAGACTCTTAGCTATGTCAACATATATATATATTGCGATATCTACATACAATATAGTCTCGCATGTATCTAGATTATTGATCCTCAATAATAATAAAGAAGGTTTTCGTTAAAAGAAATATAAAACCAATAAATTAAAAAAAAAAAGAAATTAGGAAATACTAAATAAAGATTGAAGATTAGAAAAAAAAGGGGAGGGGTGTATAATGAACGCGTCTCTTTCTTTCTTGGTAAATAAAGTTATTGTGAACGTATTGATCAAATAAAAAATGCTAATACATAATTTAATATTCGAAATGTTTTAAAAGAATGAGAGAAAATAATGGTAACTGTAAAATTGGAAAATGTGAAAGTTGTAACAAAATTCCAGTATAGATTGGTATAAGATAAGGTAATGTAAAGGAATATTGCAATTAGCAACATTCCAGAGAACAATAGGAGAACGAATCAAGATAAGCAGAACTGATTTTTTTTTAGTTAGTTTTTTTTTTGGCTGGCAAAACTGGGGAGAAGAAGGCAGAAATCATCGAGAGAATAACGCGGACATATTGTAGGAATATTAGCGAACTTCGTTGGGTACACTAACATGAGAGGCTAGTGGCACATAACGGGTTACATTAATGGGGGCCAGTCCGGGATTTTGTCACATTTGAGGTAATAATCAGATTGAATTAAATTATAGTGCCCGATTAAAATAGATCTACCTATGTGAGGTCCATACAGCAAAGGTTAAATAGAGTCAAACAATCGTAAAATAGAATTTAGACTAAGAAATGTTAGGTATTAGAGTAACATTGGCATCATTGATAAAGCTATGCAAATTAAAATTAATTCAACTATCTTGATTAATTTCAAAATAGGAACAGTTTTCTGAATATTTTTTCTTTTTGAAAAAAAACAAAACAACACTTTTAATAGTTATATAGTGGGTTTTAAAGACAGTAGAATAGACCTAAGATCTAGATAGAAATACATACAATAATAAAAGGTTGCTTGGTGGGGGAGAAAAGTAAGGCAAAAGACAACCGAATTTTACGAAAGAGAGAAAGAGACGGGGTAAGACGTTCTAGGCACGATCTACGTTATATAAAAAAAAAAGGGGGAATTTTATTATTTAAATAATAAAAGTTTGTAAGTTTAGGGGATCTTTAAAGCAGCATAAACAAGTGAGTTAATGAATGGAGATGGGGAAGGCCAGCAAACGTACCTAATATTGAATAAAATTAATAAAACAGGATTGCAGTTAATAGTAGTAGTAATAAAATAAGTACCCAGTAATTGATAATATTTAGTTGGAATCAATGCATACGAGATCGAAAACAAAAATGGACGATCAAGTTGAAACAGAGAAAGTTCCCAGTGAAGAACAAACGGAATATCCGGAGAAATAGATAGTGAAAGAGAAATAGAAACTAATAATGAAAATGGAATAAAAAATAATAATAATAAACAAGAACAGAAAGTTAATGTAGAAAATTATAATTTAATGAGAATGTTGGAGAAAATGGTGGAGGATCAGCGGCAGTTTATAAAGGAGATAAGGGAAAGAGATGAGCAGAAAGATGAAATGAATAGGAAAATGACAGAAAATCAGAAACAGTTTATGAAGGAGTTAAAGGAAGATAATAAGAAAATTTTAGATGAGTGGCAAAAACAATTAATTGACAAATTTGATCAAAAAATTGAAGAGTTGAGTAAAAAGGTCGAACAAACCTCAAGTCAGGTTGCTGTTACGAATGAAAGGCTGGACGGACAGGCTGAATTACTCGAAAATTTAGAGCAGCGAATCACGGGAAATGTACATAATTTAGAACAAGAGGTTCTGATGAAAGTAGATGGAAGGGTGGTGCATATAAAGGATAAAATAGAAACTGTGTGTCGAGAGGTAGAGAAGTTCAAAGTGGAACGAGATGGAAAGATGGAGGAGATTACAAATGGTAACGAGAAAATGATAGAGAATCTAAGAATAGATGTCAATCAGTTAGCGGTTACAATCGAAGGGCTAGAGTTAAAAGTGGAGGAAGGGAAGAGAAGCATAGAAAGTGGGAAGAGGGGAGACGAAACTAATAGTAGGGAACAGAAGAGCTCGAGCAAATGCGTGTTTATCCACAATGGAAATAACCATGTTGGCTCGGCCAATGTGAACCAATTTTTAAAAATTCGGGTCTTTTCTGGTCACATGGGGGAAAACCCCATAGAACATCTTGGCAGCCTTGAAAGATATGGCATACTGAACAGATTGAGTGAAGAAGCCACTATTGCCATCGCATGCAGTCACCTACAGGATGCTTCACAGGAATGGTGGGACTCGTTATTTGAAAAACCAACAACATTCGAGGATTATAAGGCAGCTTTACTCACTAGTTATTGGAGCGAAGAGCACCAGGAGAACATCCTGCATCAGATATCGCAAGACAGATGGAGACCGGGAGAGACGTTTACTCCATTTTTTCGTCGCCAGGTGGCGAAATTACGCGCACTCACTGCTAGTCCATTATCAGAGAGGCAGATTATTCGAATAATCAGACATAATTTGCCGCATAACGTCGAGCAGATGCTGATAGGCACAGAACGGAAAATGGTCGAACAGGTAGCGGAACTACTAAATGCGTTTGACAGCGCTCATTCTGGTCGTAAAATAGAAGATCAAGGATTCAAACCTCCGAAAGATCCAATGATAAATATGGGACCAGTTAAACCCCAACGAAAGTACTGGGAAGATAGTGATAGATTTTATGGCAGCTCGGATGGAGCGAAAGGGCCTAGACAGATGGAAAGGGATCAGAGAGTGAAGTATCCGAATGAGGATAGAGGCTTCAACAGACAGAGGGACAATAGTCCATTCCCTAGCACAAGTGGGTATATCCCCAATAAAAAAAATAAAGAACCTCCAGATAGACACTAAAAATAAAAGGAAAAGTAATGGGACAGACACATTTAATCGACTAAATGATAGCGGCCATGGATGTTGAACATGATAAGGGGAATGTATGGAGAATTGGTAATGGTGAAATAATAAGAGTAGAGAATGCATGAATGAGGTTCTGGATTAGAGACAAATGCGTGCGGATGTAAGTCATGTGGGGATTGCATTTGAGCTTGGTCAAGCCGTCTCGCCGTACATATAAATCTGCAAGGGAGTATGTGTGTTAATCCAGTCTATACACATAAGGATAGACAGGAAATAAATAAATAAAAATAAATAAACAAACATAATGAGGACTCAGCAGAGAGTGGGCTCATTATCCTGCTTACTAGGTGAAACCCCAAAGGTATTGAAAAGATACTAAGAATTAAAAGATATTGAACTCAAAAGACCAGGTGGAACAGGCTGTAGAAAATCAGGCTGTTCACAAAATCGGACTCCATGAATGCGGATTGGGAAAAAAAAAGGGGGAAGAATCAACTCTTTGTAGGATAGTGTTCGGTGGAGATTAAAAGTGTTTGGGCAGTGAAAATCAATCAAATGGAATGAAGTTAGTTTGAACCTAGTTGTCTCTCCAAGATAATCTCATCATCAAAAAAAAAAGAAAAAAAATAGGGAGCGGTGTAATGCGATATCTACATACAATATAGTCTCGCATGTATCTAGATTATTGATCCTCAATAATAATAAAGAAGGTTTTCGTTAAAAGAAATATAAAACCAATAAATTAAAAAAAAAAAAAAGAAATTAGGAAATACTAAATAAAGATTGAAGATTAGAAAAGAAAGGGGAGGGGTGTATAATGAACGCGTCTCTTTCTTTCTTGGTAAATAAAGTTATTGTAAACGTATTGATCAAATAAAAAATGCTAATACATAATTTAATATTCGAAATGTTTTAAAAGAATGAGAGAAAATAATGGTAACTGTAAAATTGGAAAATGTGAAAGTTGTAACAAAATTCCAGTATAGATTGGTATAAGATAAGGTAATGTAAAGGAATATTGCAATTAGCAACATTCCAGAGAACAATAGGAGAACGAATCGAGATAAGCAGAACTGATTTTTTTTTAGTTAGTTTTTTTTTTTGGCTGGCAAAACTGGGGAGAAGAAGGCAGAAATCGTGGAGAGAATAACGCGGACATATTGTAGGAATATTAGCGAACTTCGTTGGGTACGCTAACATGAGAGGCTAGTGGCACATAACGGGCGTTTGCTCGGTCTTCTCCGTCCAAACGTTGGCTCACTACCTAAACATCTGATATGCTGCCGATAAGAGACCGCCATCATGGAACCAGATATGCCTGGATATTCGTTCGATGGTACCTAAAGAAATGAATAGGTATTAAAGTTTCGGAAATGGAATGAAATCAAACCCACGCCAGCAGACTATAAAACTTTACACTCCACTTACTGGACGACGGAAGAACAAGCAACCATCTCTGCAAAAGAAGGGAAAGCTCCCACTCGATGGTTGATCCGTCATTGAGGATTCCGTACCTAGGTAACTTTTGTTAATACATGCATGTCATAATTATTTTGTGAACAAAGAAATCAATCAGAAACTAAACTGTTAAATTTTGCGCAATACTTCGTTCAATATAGCTAAAGAACTTATGAGCTTTACTATCATAATGTATGAGACAAGTAACAATTGGGTTACGCTAGTGGTTTAATGAGTTATTTGAATTATATTCTTTACTATTTTATTTGTGTGCATATTATGTTGGTGTGTGGTAGATATATGTGTGTTTTATTGTTTATTATGTCATTTATAAATAATCGATTACAAAATTAAAAATTATTTTGAAAAAGAAGTAACTAGTCATTTTGCAATTTGTCTTTCTTTGCCAAGCGAACAAATATTTAGTGTATATTAAATCTAGGTCATTCGAACTGACAAATGTTATTAATTTAAGAATCATAATAGAGAAATAGAAGTGGACAAATAAGTCATTTCCGATTGTAGAAAAAAAAATAGGGAAAGGGCTATAGTCGATATTCTTTCTGTACCGCGATAGTCTCGGGAAATTATATAAATATTCCAAGTGCTGGACAGAAATAATTGTTTGATTCAAATAATATGCCCAGCAGAGAAGAAGCGTTTAATTGGGAAATATAACGCTGGGGCGATATTTATATACCGTGTCAGTGTTCAATTAAGAATATAGGCTCAAGTTTTGGGTTTATATTGGCTTCTTGCTTGTGGTAATAATCGTCTATAGTGAAACGTTCAGTCACGTGAGTGTAAGGGCAGATGGGCGTTTTACGAGGGAGCGATTTGTTGCAATATATATATATTAGTTTAAATTGGGTGATGTAACAAACAAAGTCATCTGAATTAGACTGACTTAGGTGAAAAGTACTTTGTGGGAGGTTAAGTTAGCTTATATAAAAAACAAAGTTACCTGAACGAGACTGGAACTTTAAATTGGGTGGTATAGTAATGAGACTGACTTAGTTGAAAAGTATTTTGAGGGAGTTTTAATTGATTGATGTATAAAACAAAGTCCCCTGAATGAGACTGACTTAGTTGAAAAATATTGTGGGAGTTTTTATTGGGTAATGTAGAAAACAAAGTCACCTTAATGAGACTTACTTAGTTAAAAAGTATTTTTTGAGAATTTAAATTGGATGATATAGAAAGATAATCATCTAAATGAGACAGACTTAGATGAAAAGTACTTTGTGGGAGTTTAAATTGGGTGATGTAGAAAACAGTCATCTAAATGAGACTGTCTTAGTGGAAAAGTACTTTATAGAAGTTATTAGCATTTGTTAATATTTTTTTCATAGAAGAAATGTAAGTTTATAAAATAACATTTTGAAGATATTTCTGCAATGCAAACATTATTCATCAATTCATAAGGTGTTAAACATGAATAGAAATAATTCCCTATTTTGTGATAGAGTCATATAATAAAAAATGTTAAGTAGTTATCGTAAGCCCAGACAATCATGTATTTGATGCTTCTAACTCATAAAATGAGTAAAGGGTATATATAATGAGAAAGAACAGTCTGAACCTGCATTGTAAATAGTTATAATTATAATGAAGTTGAGATGAAGAATGGTATAATAAAAAATAAAAATACATTTGTTTAAGAGGATAAAGAGAAAATAAAGAATATAATGTATTTATAGAAAAATTAAAGTATGCATCATGAAATTGAGTTGTTTTAATAGTAGTTGTTTGATGCATACAGTTATGATGGTGTGTGTCTAAACATGTGAGTGTTTTGTAAGTAAAATCTGTAAATTAAATTGATATAATTTTTTTTAGTTATATATATATATATATATATATATATATATATATATATATAAAAGAATAGTTTTAGAGAATTAAATTGAATGATAAGATCAATAGGATTTTTCTAATGCTTTATTTTAATAGAAAAATAGTTTTATTATTATAAAATATATAAAAACTTTTAATTTTGAATAATATAATAATGTCCTAGAATAATCTTCAAACACCAAGAATAGAAAAGGCATTTTATGGCGACTCAGAATATCCATTAACAACCTACATCAATATTTCTTAAATGAAGCAGATAATATCCTATTATAAGAGCAGTCCTATTTTAAAATAATTGCAGTTAAATTATAGTGATCAATAAAATCTTAAGAAAAGAATAAATATTTTATTCCTTAGATGCATTCTTGGAATCTGTAAATCATTATGTCTAAGTGATTTATTATCTTCAATTTATGTGATTGTACCTTGCATAATCAGAATGCAGTACAATTGCATTATGCATTAGACAAAGTTTAGATTTCTCATACATCATTTGTGAATAAGATATCAGTAAGTCTTTAAAACAAGGTTTAACAATAAAATATAACATTTATTTACAAAAAATAATTTAACAACAATAACATTATAGGAAATCTACAAAATTTAAGAGTGCTATTTCAAAATAATAGTATAATGCATTTTGAAAACCTATAACTTAAATTTACATTAAAAAAAATAAATAATAGTTTAAATGTTCACCAACTATTGTTTGTTCAGTGGACCAATGTATACCTCTTGAACATAGATGTTGCTACAAGAATTTTCACTTTTTATAATTAATAAAACTGAAATTATTATTGGCATTATGATTAGAATTTTTTTAAATATCTTTCTAAATGATAAATTTTATGAACATAAATAAACATTATTTTGCTAATTCTATATCTGCTTAATTTGTAAAATTTTACTAACTAATGAATTATTTATTAATTCTATAGCTTTCAAACTGATGGAGCATTTATTTAACCAGATTCAGCATACAACTACTGGATGATGATGATGTATATTGCTTATTCAGGTTAAGAAGCATAATTTTAAAATTTTGAATAAAGTAATTAGTGCTGGCAAAGTGCAGCAAAACAAATTTATATATCAGGACCATCTCTATCTGTATTAAGAATAGTCAAAAAAGCACCTGAAGCAAGGATGATTCTCTCCAAAAACAAACAACTATATCAATTGTCAAAATAATAAAGATGTACAATACCACCATATGTGGTTGCAATGCAAAAGATGATACTTCCAAAAGGAAAAGATAAATGAAGTCAATAAACCTAGTGATGGCATGAACCCAAAATAAGCAAATAAATATGCTAGGACTTTGTCTCTAAACATATGACAAAAGTGGAAATGAACTACCACAAATACTAAAAACAATAAAAATTGCTTCAAACAAAGCATTTACATAAGCATAAAATATAAGAATACACACCACTCAAGGAAAATAACAACAAAAGAGAGACCAGGTTCACATATCTTTATAAAATATATGGACTATTTAAATAAATATCATCAAGGGAGAGTAAAGCCTCCTATCTCTTGGAAACATAAATTGGCATGATAATCTGTAGCAAATACACAAGAGAGAAACATTCAATTCTCTTAATAAACATAATCATTAATTGATGTATAAAGCCAATAAGATAGTAATTTTGTCAAATCTAACTAAATAAAATATAGCCTTAAATAAAAAAATAAAATATACAACAACTTTTCATAGTTTGCACATAAGTGTTTAGTAATATAGACAAATTATTCACAACAGGAACAAAGCAATACTCTTAAAATGATATAATACCAAAATGAATATCAAACATATAAAATAGTTAATATTATGTGAACTTTTTAATATTACCTTAAACCATAATGCACCAAATATACTAAGCAAGAATACATAAAGTAAGCAAACAATATATTATAAATACACAAAATTATAATTCTAAATTATAACCTGTTTATCAAATATCTTAAAAAATATTTAGTTTTTAAATAAATTCACAGCATTAAAGATTATTTTAAAAGATTCCCTTAACAGCAATGCACACAAGTATATTTTAAAATTAACACTTTATTTCACAAAGTATTTAAACATATAAGCCAATAAGTTAAGTTCCAATAATGCATATTACAACATTAAGCTGGATTTTTATTTATTAATTAAGAATTATATTCAATATAGAGTTCCAAGACCAAATATTTCTTCTTTCCAAAGTGAAGCAGGTTTCTTTCCAGAGAGAAGAGAACAGGATTTACACATACACATTTTTGAAGCATTAACAACAAAAGTAAACTATAAATGCAGTGTCTTTATAACATAAGAGTAAATTTAAAATATTTTCTTTTATTCAAATTTATTTTAAGGTATAAAATTAAAGTATAAATGAGTGATTTTTTTTCCTCACCAGTAACAATAACAAATGACTGCTTTTTAAAAGCAATTCAAATGTCATTTCTAATTTTAACAAAAAGGGTTCATTCCTCTTGAATTAATAATTCATTTATAAAATAAATTTTTAAGATAACCATTTATCACAAGATATTGAAACAAGTTTTTAATATTTATTCTTCTTTCAAATAAGCTAGTGAAAGATGCATTTTACATATTAATGTGTTGTTATGAATATTGCAAATATGAGTTTCCAATGATATTATTTTCTAAGATATAAGTAATGTTAAAAAATAAAATAATGAAGGATTCTTACATGAGTAATACAAACTATAGATAATTACCACAGTGTACTAGTTTCCAGTAGATATACTTTTTCTATTACAAATGAACAGTTGTTTAAAATTTTCAATTCTTTGCTTTTCTTCATCTTTAAATAGTGTTAATTTTTGGATTTTCCAGTGCCTTTGGTCTGAACTATGTTATCTTAATGTATGTTTTTTTAAGGATGCAGGTTTCTTTAAAATAAATAATTAAAAAAAAAACTTATTACTTATAATTATTTCTATAATTGAGAAATTTTGAAATTTCTTTCCCCTTTGCATGTCTGTTTCAACTAGAAGTTTAGTTCTTGTAGTTCCATAGAAGCCATTCAGTATGTGTGTGAAGCTTTTTATACACCTAATCATGTCACTCTTTTTGATTGACAAAGAAACATCTTTTTACAACTTCCTTTTAATTTTCATACATTAAAGTTAAAGGTTAATTTAGTATCTGTGGAGTTAAGCTAAAAATAGAAACTCATTTACATATTTTTCAGATGTTTTAATTAATACATGCTGTCTGAGATAATTATTTTTAAAAGAATAAAGTTATTATGGTAAAAATAAAATAAGAAACAGTGAAAGAAAATATATTGTTTAAAAAAAATATATTATATACTTCTTTATAAGTATTTCCAGAATATATTAAATAAACAAATCAGAAATTCACTATGATTTACTTTATTACCTTCAGTTAAATTACAGATACTTAAATTGATGTTCAACATTATAAAATAATAAAGTGTAAACTGAAATTACTAAATGTAAGCACACTCATGCACATGTATACTAAAGTTATTTCAATTGGAAATTACCAACACTTTTAAATAATAATAAACCAGTTTTCTGTCTTTTAAATTAACAAATCTATCTTTATCTTTCTCTATTCATTCTTAATGATATTAGCTTATGAATATAATACTGCTAATAGTTAATTTAAACTAAATATTTTATTATAAGTATGAAATTTCAACATTATCATCTGATATTAAAATTTTAAACCTAATTACTATTACTACTTATTTAAACACTAAAATTTGAGATACTAAAAGATTATATTAAAGCAATCTTGACTTTTTAGTACTAATTCCTTGTTAAATAGAAAACTACATCTTTGGATTAAACACTTAAAATTACTTCAACTGTAGACAAATTTAAATTAGTACAGTAAAAATATAAAAGATGAACTTTAATTATGTCCAGGATTTATAAAATACTTTAAATAATTTATAATTTATTTTGGCATATACTTATAAAACTTTAATAAAGTTAACTTATAATAAGATTAAGTTAATAAAAAAATTTCCTTTATATACTTAAATATATTAAATGGATGAAAATTTAGCTTCACTGGCAAAGTCAAAGGTTACAATATATATATATCAGTGACGAAGGGTGACTTTTTTTAGGAACGGAAGCACACTACATAATCTTTTTTTTAATAATATTTTTATTTTACTTGCCGCAACAATTTTCTCGTAATAGCTAATATTGAAACGGTATATTTCCTTCATTATATACGTTTCACCTATTTACCCCTATACTTCTATCTGTGCCAGATTTAAATCCTTAAAAAATACCCTTCTAAAGACGCTGACACGATTGTATATGTGATGCCACACACATATATGCAAATATAATATAATTGGTATAGCTATATTGCAGCAGATATTTATTCCAAAGTCATATATGTTTTAATTTATCGTTTATTTAAATTTAAAAGTCAATTTTCATTTTATATACTTAAAATCGCATGTATAATGTGTAATCCACGTACCACCATCATATATATATATACATAGGGTTATGTTGTTCCGATCATTTCATAAAATTTATAAGTTTGACTTTTTTCCTTCTTCATATGTCAAATGCGTTGACCGGGAAGCGAACCCGAGCCAGCTGCTTAGAAGCAGCTATGCTAACCACTAGGTCAACAACGCTTAACACCCATACGCACCTGTTTTAATATAGCGTGAGAAAGAAGTCCAAATTTTGGTTTTGACAATATTTTTTTAAAATTACAATTTCTTGTAAATAAGATTTAGCCAACTGGAAGTTTTGGTAAAGCTTGGGAGGATAGAAATGATCAAACTTAACCAAAGACATTCTGTTAAAAGAATAAAACAAAGGATTGAAGTTATTTTAATATTTAAAAATATCAAAGTTTGAAGGTGCTAATGGATTTACTTGCTCAATATAATTTATTTATTAAAATTATGAGTTGATCTCAGCCCAATATAATTAGTCAGGATTTATATTATAAAAAACACACTGTATAATTTAATAATGTTTTTATTTTCTTTGCCACAACAATTTTCATATATTTTTCATGCATAGTTTAAAATTTCATACAAAACAAATTAATACAAGTAAAGCAATATAATCATATCAAAAAAAAATCTCTTCTATTTCATTGGTTAATTAATTTAATATATTATCTTATAATTAAAATTTGAAATTATTAATTTTTATATTTTAATTCAATCCTCAGTTCTTTTATAGCAAAAGGATTTATTACTTTATCATAATAATTGTTTTTATGTTTAATATATTGAAGCAATTCCTTTTCAATTGTTATCAGGGATAAATTTGATAGTCTTGATTGTGAACATCTATTTCTTAAAAAAGTTTTAATCCTTTTTAAAGAGCAAAAAAATCTTTCTATTGATGCTGTTGTAATAGAGAATGTTAGCATTAGTTTGTTTAATTTAAAATACTCACTGAAACAGCTTTCCAGCTCTATTTCAATCAAAAACTGTATGATTTCTTGAATGCCTTTTTTGCTTTTGAAGTTATCATCCGTGAATACTACTTCTAGTTCAGTTTTTAACGCTGATATATCAAAAAAGTCTGGATAGGAACTTTGTAAATTGGTTAGTAGACTCTCTGGGAATTTTTTTGCAAATTCTGCATATTCTGATGTGTTTGACAACTTTAGAAATTCAAAATTTGGTAAAGAACTGAATCTTTTTATCGAATTTGGAAATTATTTGTTTAATAGTGGCATTTAATAAAATCATAAAATATACACTTGAATCAGTTTGTTTAATTTTAAAATTTTGTAAATTTTCCTTTTCATCAACATTATTCCAGAAAATATCATAATTTGCAATTATTGTTTCTATATTACTTTTAAAATTATTTATTGCTATTAGACAAAATTACACATCAGATACTTTAGTTTGAAAAACTTGAAATAAAATATCAGTATGTGGGAAACATTCTTTAAAAAAATAAAGAACTATGAACTTTTTGTTGATTAAATTATATAATAAACCCTTAGATTATAAAATAGCTTCATTATCCCAGTCACTTTCATTGTCAATTATTTGTTCAAAAAAAAATCATTAAATGTTTTTTTTGCCTCAAATATTGTTTGAACGACTCATGGGTTATATTCCCATCATGTTGCAGCATCTGCAGGAATTTTTTTCTGCATAATTTTATTAAAAACAGTTAATCTTTTGGAAGAATGATTGAAGAAACTGACAAAACTCTGCAAACTTTTAAAAAAATCAGTACATTTATTTTATTTTTGATATAGATTGAGAAAGAACAAGATTTGATTTATTGATAAAACAATGAATATAATGTGCATAACAAATTACTTCTTGATTTTTTATTTGTAAACTATTAGAATTCCCAGACATGACCCAGCACCATCATAATGTTGAGAAACTAATTTATTATAAACTTTTTCTTTTTTCAGAAATGGAATAATAAAATCAAATAAATCTTGAGCTGATCTACCAAGAGAAATGTCAGCAAAAGAAAGAAATCTTTCTACTACAAGGCTGACTTTTTTAATGTATCAAAACACTACTCATAATTGTGATTTATTAGAGACATTGTTTATTTTATCTAACAATAATTCCACATAATCTGAATTTTCATATTTAGTATGGATTTCTTCTAATAAAACAAAAGCAATACATGAAATTACATCATTTTGTATATCACTGGACAATCTAGAAAAAACAGTAGAATTATCCAGATGATTTTTCAAAACTGGGTTATAGGCTGCTAATAAATTAATGGTTCCCAAATAATTTTGTTTCTGGATGTTCACTGATGAATATATTAGATAAAAAAAAGTAAAAGAACTGAACACTGTATCATTCATAAAATTTTGTACTTACTACAATTGCCATCATTATTGTCAATTATAATTTTTTTATTGGAGAATATTTTGTCAAGTAAATTAATGGTGTTTTTGATCTCAACAGTTTGTCAACTTTCAAAAAAATACTATTTCTAACACAAAATAAACTGAGATTAAATCAATAAAGTTAGCATTAGTTTTTAATTTATTTTGAAACCTTTTTCAGTGTAAGTTGTTAATGAGTAAAATTGTTTATAGCAGTTTTTTTCTAGCCTAAATCCAAAATAATCTATGGTTTAGATACCTTTTGACTATTAGTAAAGTTCTAGTAAATATGATTATTTCAAAAAGTTTGTACAGAATGACATAATAATAATAATAGGCAATAATTATTTAGTCATTGCTTGGTTTACTTGGTTTTAAAACTGCTATAATTTGCTAACTAATGTTTGTTTTAGGTCTTAATTTTTTTTAAAAAACTCTGGAAGTATGCTATTTACTTCTGGAATTTTTTATAATTTAGGATAAGATTTAGTTCAGGTTTATTAATACCTATATGTCACATCACATTAACATTAGAGTAATACTGTGAGAAAAAACTTTATTAGCAGTGACAGTAGCAGTTATTTTACAGATATATCCACCAAACATGTGTACAAATGAATATGCCTTACTTCTAGATTTTGTAAAAAAATTTGCTTCTCCATGGTCCCTCTGCACTTTTCTACTCTGGCATCATCCATTCAATGATTTTACAAGTTTTTTGATAATTTTAGGAATTTTTGTTTAAATTGTATTTTTCACCCATGAGAAATGGCATTCTGTGGAAGCTGTTATTATGAGTTTGCTAAACATATCATGGCAGAAGATTCTTTTAATATTATACTCAAACTACCAAATATATACTGACTTGAACCAGATTTCCTTAAAATCCATTTAAGAATATAATTTTCAAATTTAAAAAAGTGGATCTCAAGTGTGATTAGATTTGGTCTATATTGGCTAGGGATAATTTCTAGTAAATTAATAATCACTAATATATTTATATGAAGCAGTTGATATCAAGGTTATGAGTAAGAAAAAGTGACACTTGAAAATCAAATTGTAAAAATTTGGTTTCATAAATACTGAATTAATGATAGAATATGCAAGGTAATGAAACACCAGGTTCCACATAATTGGGGGGGGGGTATTTTTTCATATATCTTTATGTGTTTAAAAAGGTATGTGGTGGAATACAGATTTTAAATATATCTTAACTAATATTACCCATGAAAATAAAATAGAAAGTTACTTTTTTCCATGTATCTATATATAATTAAAAAATCTGATACATTAATCTTTAACTGAGTTTATTTTTTATATCTGGCCTATAATCTTTAGTTTAATGAATGAGTGGTAATAATCTTTAATGTATTTAGCCCAAGTGGTTATTATTAAAGTTGTGAGGGGAAAAAACTTGACATCCTGTAACTCAAATTGTAATAATATAGTTAATTAACTGAAAGTAAAAGATTGAACATTTGACATTTTCACTCAATTAGTATAAATGAAGTATTTTTTTATTTACTTCAGTTCCCAAAACCATAGCTCTGAGTTTGTTCTGCTAAGTGCAGTGCTCTCAGATCCAAGGCCCCTCACTGATGAAGGCCACAAGCCAAAAACTAGTCTGGGGATATTGAATGAGTAGGCACTAGATAGAGATTTTATGTACAAGCCTTCTGGCATCTATTGATTATTCTGGTTGGCACAGCGTGGCGCTACTGTATGGAGATTTTTGCCTTGTTTAATAACATGTACAGATGATATTAAAGAGGAATAAAGTCACTATAAAGTTCTAGTTAAAAACACTTTCCCAGAATTTATTAAATTAATAAAGTTTCTGGTACAATACTTTTTAAATAGGCAAAACTCTCCATACAATAGTGCCCCTCAGTGCAAGCCAGAATGCTGTCAGATCCAAGGCTCCTCACTGATGAAAGCCACAAGCTAGACACTAGTCTGGGGATATTGGATGAGTAGGCACTAGATAAGGATATGCACAAGCCTTCTGGCATCCATTGATTACTCTGGCTTTGAATAGCACTACTGTATGGAGAGTTTTGCCTGTTTTAATGACAATTATGAGCAAGCATAAGAAATGATGATCATGTGATGTTTAGTGGTACAATACTTTTTCCAATATTGTTTAATTAGAATGCTATTTTTGACATGTGTTTATAACATAAACTCTTTATAATGTGTCTGTTCATGGATATTTTCAATATAAGAGAAAGAAATATTGAACTATAAAAACCAATTAATCATATTTTGAATTTAGAAAGTTATTATATATTTTTTCTCATTGACACTGCAGAGGGGTTTTTTTTTGGTTCAACTTTAGCATTAAAACAATTTTTGGGCATTGTAACATTACCCTACTTCATTTGCCACTGTCAAAATCAATTATTAAGAGCCTGAAAGGTAATATTCACACTTGTATCAAATCAATAATAATGTTATCAATGGAAGAAACATAAACATATCTGTTTTATTCATGCATAATTATTGTTTTCTCCCAAACAGTCATTCATTTTCAAAGTATTTTGCAACACATATTCACCTGAAAGGACATCATCAACATGCAACAATGTATGTGTGTGTGTATATATAGAGAAAGAGGGAAGCATTAATTGCAGCTAGAGTCACTTATTACTAAACAATAAATTTTCTCTGCAGCAGGTTTTTAGAAAATTTGTTAAGATAAAAAGTATAATAAAAGTTTTAATGTCAAAAACATCAGGAATTAATATTCTCATTAAATAGTAAATTTGTAATGTTTTTTTCACAAAAACTAATATCATTGACAGAGATATATTTTTCCATCTTAACACCATTTTATCTTTGCTTATCACTACTTTAACATTTTTTTCTTGCATTGTTAATATTTAGAGTGACATTGTAAACTTTAATAAAATCTTTGCATCAAATCATTATATTATAAATAAATAATAAAAAAAAAAACAGATAAAAGTAAATTAAGTTTTTAAAATGAAAATAGAACTAAAGGGCATTAGATTAGTATATAATATGTGTTCTTTGTTCAAACAATGGAATCTCATATAACATTGGCAAAATTATTATATTTCATATATTTTTGATATATGACTTTATTTTTAAACATTAAATATATCTTTTCCACTCACTGTCTTTTTTAAATGCACACATAACCCTTGCACTTTTTTGAACATTAGCACAATATTATTCATTTACAATTTTTTTTAAATATCTATAGAAAAATTTCATATTAAAAAAGTGATTGTGATAATAAATTTAAGTTAACAATAAAATTATTACACATATTAAGATACTAAAAACACATAAGAATATTTGTTAAAATCATTTCTAAAGCAGAACAAACACTTCGTTGTTTCTTGAATTTAGAAAGAATAAAAGAAATTGTGTGTAACGATTGTAAAAAAAAAAAAAGAACTTGTTAACAGTAAAAAAAATGCAAAACCCCAATAATTAAGATTAAATAATTAAAGCAAGATTATATTTTCCTCACTGTCAATCATTTTTTTCTAAAACTTAGTTTCTCGGCTTTTATAACTTTTTATGCATGTAGTTTTTAATATTAAGATGAAGACAAAAATCAATAGCTAATTAGCAATAACTATGATTATCCAGTAATCTCAATTTGCCTTTATGCATAAAATTTAACTTAAATACAACTTCTAATTTGTCAAGCATTCGTGGTCGAGAGGTCAGCGACAGCTGCTTTACAAGCAGTTGTCCCGGTTTAGCGGGGTTCACTTCCCGGCTGATGCTATGACACATGAGAAAAAAAATACAACTTCTAATTTGTACAAAATCCAAATTTGATTTTCTATATATTATTGTTTTTATATTTGTTTGGATAATTTCAAACTATATATAATAAATTTTATTCACCTATTCAATGAAAGCATGATGACAGAAATTACTTAGTAAAATTAAACTTGGATGATGTGCTTTTGATAAAAATAATTTAATATTATAAGAAAATATCCCTATGTGTTTGAAAAAAAAAGTATTACTAAACTTTTAAAGTTGATTCCTAAAAATGCTCAAACATTTAGATCAAAATTCATATGAGATGGATAGATGAAATAAAGAAGCCTACTGGAGTATTGTGAAGAAGAAAAATTATGAATCAAAAACAGGATTAAATTTGGAGACCTTCATCCTCCAGTGTATTCATTATGGTTAAAAATTGTGGTGATTGATTTAAATCTGATGACCCTAATAATCAATGATTAATCTCTTTTTTCTTCATTTTGATATCTCTCACACAAAGTTAGTATGATGCCAATGTTTACTTTTTCTATAGATCCTATCATTGTCTCTTCTTGTGCCCTCTGTCGTCATAGGTCTTGTTCTTTCTAAACATCACTATTTTTTTACTTTAACACTTATATAATTTGTTTTCTATGGACATTTTTCTCTAATATTCCCTTTTTTTTTTTTTAAAAAAAGCATTTTTTTTTACTCTTAAATACATTATAAATACAGTTGTAACATGATATATGTTGTATTTATTCCAAACCTCCTTTGTGTACATTGTACATCATGTGTAATAGCTCACATTTTTCTTGATAAACATTGATTACAATTGAATATGTATTGTTTATTGACTTGCAAGTATGCAATATTTTTAGAATATCATAGATTTTTTTTTGTGTGTGTATGGTATGCAAATATAAATTAAAATTTTAGTATAAACAAAATTTTGAAAAAAATAATAATGTAGTTATTAATAATAAATTAAAGAAGATATTTTCATATATATATTTACTGTGTGTGTTTTTATTTTCTAATAATCACTCAAAAGGTAAAAAGCTTACTATATCATAATCTTTATTTTTAAAAAAAATAAAATGAATAGCAAAGTGTGATTTTTTTTACTTCCCCTTTAGAAATATTAATAGCAATCTCATTATCAGCAGACCATGGCTTTTCAGTTGTTTTGATGCATTTAAGTCTGTATTAGCAGTCACCCTTACTTGTTATTGCTCACTTCAAATTCTCAGTTAAACTTTGAAATATATGATACAAGCAAATAATGTTTTACAGTTTTTATTAAATTTCATAAAACTTTTATTACATGAAAACATTTTATTACATGAATACTGTATCATATCAAGACAAAGAATAAAATTACATTTCAACTTAAAAAAAACATTATTAATAAATTTAATTGTTTTTGTTGCACCAGAATAGAATATGCTGCTGCTATATCATAAAATTTATTAAATTTATGAACTTTAGTGTTGTTTTATTTTTTGTCTATTTATAATTTTAAGGGGGGAGGGGGTATTGTATTAATGTAGTAATGATAGAGCATATATCATAGCTTCATTGTAATTGCTTTTATTTATTTATTGGTACTTTCTATTTTTGAGTAAGTTCATCTTTTTATGAATTATTTTTATTTTTAAAAATAACAAGCAATTCTAGAAAAAGTGATAGCTTTACATTTTAAATATATTTGTAAAACTGCTACTTAATATTGCCTTAATTTAGATCTATGAATTAAGATATCAGAACAAGCAAATGATACCAGATGCACTTAGGGTGAACCTAGCCATTTCAGCTGGTCATAATTCATGACTCTTTATTGTTTGGGATTTATCTATAATATACTACCACAATTAAATCTAAAGTAGCACTTGTTAACTGTAATATTAAATATTTCAATACAAGTATATTATATATACTTTTAAGCAAGATGTAATTAGATGGGATTTGAACCCAGACCTTCAAGTTCCCTTTAGTTATCTACTCCAACCTATACACCCAATACACATGACCACACATGAAAAAAGATAATTGATCTCCAATATACATATTTTTTAAAGCTTAAAACATCACATGATCACTATCTTCCATGCTTGCTTATAACTGTTGTTAAAATGGGTAAAACTACCAAGCATTGGTGGTTGAGAGGTCAGTGACATCTGCTTTCCAAGAAGTTGTCCCAGGTTAGCGGGTTCACTTCCCGGCTGATGCTATGACACATGAGAAAAAATAGGCAAAACTCTCTCCTTACAGTAGTGCCACTCTAAGCAAGACAGAGTAATCAATGGATGCCAGAAGGCTTGTGCATAAAATCACCACCTAGTGCCTACTCATCCAATATCCCCAAACTAGTTTCTGGCTTATGGCTTTCATCAGTGAGGAGCCTTGGATCTGAGAGCACTGCACCTAGATCTTAGGATCTAATGCAGCCCTCCAGCAGCCACCTTTTATCTCTACATAACTACAAAACTATGAGAATAAAATTGAAAACACACAAATATTTTCAATCTAAGCTCAGTAGCTTATATAGTCATATGGGTCTGAACTCAGCTCATCACCCATTCATTTTGGTGTCTTTGGCTCTTTTACAACTATAGCCACCACCTTTCTGTAAGACAGGATCAGTATTAAACCTTAAAACATCACATGATCACTATCTTCCATGCTAGCTCATAACTATTATTAAAATAGGCAAAACTGTCTCCATACAATAGTGCCACTCTAAGCACGACAGAGCAATCAATGGATGCCAGAAGGCTTGTGCATAAAATCCCCATCTAGTGCCTACTCAGCTAATATCCCCAAACTAGTTTATGGCTTAGAGTGGCACTACTGTATGGAGAGAGTATTGCCTATATAATACATATTTTGTATGAACCATATTGAAGATCGTTTATCTTTTTCACATGAATGTGGTAATGCGAATTAGTTGTATAGGGTGGAATGGATAACTAAAGAGAGCTTGAAAATCTGGATTCAAATCCCCTCTAATTAACTGTAATATTGTAAATTGAATTAATGTAATTTTACAATAGACAACGAACAAATATTAAGATATTTGAGAGAGATTTTGACACAGGTCAATTAAAGAAGCTAGTTTAGCCAAAATGCATTGAGTCATTTTCTTTTTTTATAATCTTTTTATTCATATTTGTATTTTTATATTGGACTATTTCCATCATCTAATATGTGTGTTGAATGTCTTTAGAAAAATTCAATTTTATTTAAATATTCCAAATACATTCATATGCTTAAAATGTGAGAGCATGTTAAAGGGTTTTTAAAATACATTTAAAAATATTGCTTATTTGTAGAGAAAGGTAGTGGAATTAAATGAATAAAACTATTTATATATAATTAATAAGGATTTAAAGTACATCTCCGGCTAAACACAATATATTAATTAGCCTAGTAAATAATTGTTAGTAATCTTTAATATTTTCATTTAAATATGATAATGAACAATAAGTATACAAAAAAGCATAAATTAAATTGCAGTAATATATTTACTTGGAAAAAAAAAACTGTTACAAATTGTTGGAAATAATGATATGGAGAGACAAGTGGGATTAATTTTTTTTAAATAATAACGAAATAAAATATTTACTACACGCAAAAAAAAAATTACATAAACAACAGTATGGGCTCACAAATGTTATGCCAAAATCATTGTTTGTTAGCCAACGTTTGCGAGACTTTAACGTGCTGTTTCTTACATAAAATTATGTTTCGTGTAATTTAATGATTATTTTCAATTATATTACGCCATAAATGTTTATATATATTAAATTATTATTTTCGCGGCTAAATATTTTGATAACAAGAATTATTTAAGATTTTTTTTTTTTTAAAAAAAAACGTCTCAGAAAGATTGATCCAAGACGTTCTATAAAATTGGAATATTGTTAATATATTTTTTACAGTTTAGCTTATATTTTTTAGAGATAAGAAATGAATGGTTTTGAATAAAAAGATAACTTAATCTATTTTAAATCACTAACATTTCATGATAAAGCTGCAGATGAATTATTAAAACTAACCAATTCTTCACCCCATAGGGATTTTTATTATTCATACAAACACAATTTAAACTATAATAAATTAGATTTAAAAGCTAAACTAAGCTTCAGTGTGGAACTTTCAGAAATGATTAATATTATTTTATAAAGTTGATAATTACAAGTGGTTGCTTGAATTAACCTTTCAACTGACATCATTATGAAGGTAGGAAATAATTTCTTTAAAATTCATTTTATTATATGAAGTTATTTTTTTCAAGTCATTTTTAGTTATATAAAAATAAAAAGTCGTGCCTGATTTGATTATCATTTAATTTATTTTAAATGGAATGACAAAAATGTCATTAACCAATAAATATTGTATATATGTTTGTTGTTTTGCCTGATGATTTTTTACTGTGGGATGGTTGATGTATACTAACCAAGTCTTTTCTAACCAACTAGATAAAATAATTTTCAGATGTGGAAATGAAATACTACAAACGAAAAAGAATATGTTAACGCATCAAAGCTTCATATAAAATCCAATGTGTGACCAAGATCAAATAATTCAATTTTATATTAGATTATGAGTGTTCATTCCTGATAAGAACAAAAGAAGCTGTTTGAATGTATTTTTCAATTAGTGCTCAAGTTTTTAAAATTAGCTATAAAATTTCTTATTTTTATTTATATTAATCTTAATATATACATAAAAAGTTCTCATATCACAGTTTATATATAAGAATATAAAAATGTTTTGAATAGAACATGTTAGAAATCTGGTGTAATTATAGGAGAGTTATTATAATAATTGAGGGGTATTTTATAAATTAAAAAAAAAGGATGAAGACATATATAAAAATAAGTAAGAATTAGGTTATAATATAATATATATAATTTATGTAAAAAGTATTTTATTATGTTGGTTTTTGTAAATTCTTTGTAGATTCTTTGTAAGATATTTAATTATAAGAATAATCCTCCACTATAGTCATATATTATAGTTAAAATGTCAAGGAAAAATAAAATGAAAAATGGTTCATAAAATAAAACAAGATTTAAAAAGAAAAAGTATATTAAAGTTATTTTTAACTAGATTTTTATTTAAAAAAAGAAAAGATTGATAAATATATATTTTTCTCATATGTCATAGCATCGGCCGGGAGGCGAACCCACAACAACTCTCTGCAACCAAGTGCTTACTTGCAACATGGCTGCGCTAACCTCTAGGCTAACAACGTTTGACAAAAATAAATATTTCGAATCTGCCTTAACACAAATAACTAAAATAAAGGAGGGAGGAGAATATTTAGTCTGGCTGATTAATTTTGGAGCCTGAAGTAAGTCTTAAAAACTTTGAACTGTAAAATTATTGAAAAGACTTATTTAAAATGATCTATGGAACAAAGCAATGGATATTGTAGAAAAAATATATACTAAATAGAAATATTTAGTGTGTATATATGTTTCAATATAATGTCTCATTTTTGTATTGATTTTAATTTGATGCCTCACATAGTTGCCTCAATACCACATTTATGAAAATAGTTCTATATTTATTTGAAATTTTCAAAAACAAAATATTATGAAATGTTTTAAAATCAAAAGTTTAATATTTTTCTGAAGGTTTGTGATGATGGTATATTAGCTGTGATAATATGTTGGACTATTTTCATTATCTACCAGTAAATGTTGAATGTATAGAAAATTTTAAACTTTATTTAAACTTTTCAAATACAAACAACTGGTTAGTAATAACACTCAAATATACAACATGGGTTAGTAATTACACAATGTTTCAAAGAGTATTATTCTCCATTCTTTTTCAGGTGATGCTTGTCTGACCAGTGACAGTATTTGCATAGAAACCAAACTCTCTACTCTGTTTGATAAGTTTATAAATAAACTGCATTCAAAACACTATAACAATAAAAGTGAATACTTTAAACCATATGAATATTAAAATGATAAACTTAATTAACTTTCTAATTTTATTTTAAAAGGGAATATTAGTTTGAATACATTTACTATCTTTATAAACCAAAATTACTTAATTCTTTCAAAGTTAATCTGACCCCCAAATTTTTGAATAAACACTAGCAATAACAATTTTTACTCTGATACCATGTTTGATTTTTTTTTTGGGTGTGCACAATTAAATCTTTTTTTATGTCTGTTACAAAAATTATTTATAGGCTATATTATAAATATTTAAATCCTCTAATAATTAAAATTCTAAAACATGAAAAATTAATATTTTAAAATTGCAAAAATAAGTATCTAACTAAAGGTCTTACTAATAACAAAGACAAACATTGTTGTTGGCTTCATGATATCTATTCAAAAAAGTTAAAAGAATGAATTATTAGATAGTAGAATTTTATGTTATTAAAAATGATATATTTAGAATTAGTCACCATCAAAGAAACAAAAAAAAAAAAAAATTCCAAAAGTTAATAAGTTATTAATTGTTATTAAAATATTTCACTTACAGTTTTTACAAAAATGATTTACTTTTTAGCCTCTAATGGCTTTTCTGCAATAAGTTCTGGTTTTTTGTAACATACTTCATATACTTTCTAAAAGCTGTCTTTTTAAAAATAAAATATTTTCAAAGACAAACCACCCTAGTGATGTAGTTTTTAGGTTAATACTAAGTCTTTTACAAAAATATTGTATCATAGTCATGAATAATTATTGAAAGTCATATTTTATGTGGCATTTAGACATGGGGGAAATGAATCTAAAGCATCAGCCAATCACAAATTGCCATCTCTTTCATAGCTTTGTTAGAACAATAGAATGTGCTATCAACCACAGATAAAGATTCATAAAGATCTGTATACTGCTGACATTTCTTGGATTTTTTTAAAATACATTAAAAATGGAAGCTTCTTAGAAAGAATTTCTGGAGTTTGTTATACACTGTAATTTAACATATCCAACACTTTAAAACAACATAGAAAAGTAATGACCACAGTGCTATTGCACCGCCTAAAATGTTAAATATGATAGCACTCTCATAGCTTACTTTAACAATTTTAAAGCAGTGCGTAAATCTAGCTAGATTTATTATTAACAAATATCACATCTATTTAAAACAAACAATCAGAAAACACTATCAACATTTATAAAATCCAAATTACTAAAAGACAGAAAAATAGTCCATTTTGGCTTTTGCTTATCTAAATTTATAAATAGATTACAATATACTGGGTTTGTTGATTGTTATTGATATTGTTTATGTGTTATCTGTTTTCATGTACTTATGTATGTATTTAGGAATGTATATTGAGATGATTTGCTGATCTCAAGTCTGTTGGCTAAGTGAGCCTAATTTTAATTTCAATTCAAATTGCGTTTTTTTAATTTAATTTGTGTTTTAGTGAGTGCTGTATTATGTGCAGACATTAATAGTAAAAGATTTAAAATTAGCTATCTATTTTAATGTAACAATTTTTGTTTTAAAGAAGTAAATATTGTTACCAATTTTATTATCTTTCAAAATATCGGCTCTAATCCCTTTTAGTAATTAAGAGTTTAACACAAATATATAGTTTCATTTTCATTGTTCTCTGTAAAAGTCTTTAAATAAAGTAATTAATCTGAAATTTTGTAATTAATATAATCATGCTGGCTTATCTGAAAATATATTTTAATCACTGATTTGCTGATTGAGGAGATTCTTGAAATTCCTGAGTGGGGTGAACAATAAGCAGTGGAGCTATATAAGACCAACTAAAATTATTAATTATTCTATTTTATGCTATTCAAATCTATTTAGATCTGCTGATATTATTAGACTCTGGTTTATTCTGTTTGCACTGTATTGGAAGTGCCCATTTGTAAAATAAACTCCAGATTAACTCCAGTTGATGTATCTGAAACCATGTGCAGCTAAGGCACCCAAAGGATGACCTTTTCTTGAGCCCCTCTTTCACCAGCATATGCTAAATTCACCTTCCAACTGACCTCATGAACCAGCAATTGTGGCACTTTAAAACTTGTAAAAGCAAAGTACTTCTCAACAATTGAGGAACAAAGGAAATCATATGAAAGTATATCAATCTGTCAAAAGTATATATTCATTTGAAAATAATCTGCAAAAAAATTAAGAACTCTCCACCACATCACATATACCAGTAAGCCAGTCATCTAAGGTTGAATGTAAATTTAGTTTCAATAACTCTTGTTTTAAATGTATAACTTGGTTTAAATTTCAATTTTTTTTATTTTATTGATCTTATCCTGCCATAGATTATAAATATTTTGGTTTCAACCCTTTAATATCTTTGAGAGTTGATAAGTCATTTAACAAAATGCTATAGATTTTAAAATTAGTTTTTTTTTTTACTTTTAAAATTTAATGGGGTTATTAAAATAATCTTATTACAGATTTTCACCTTCAATTTCATTATTGCTTTTGAAACAAAAGAAAAAGTGTTTTTGTATATTTTTAATATATATTTTAATTAATAATGTCCAAATATTCACATTTTTTCTTGATATACATGGATGAGTGTGTAATAATTTGTTATATATATATATATGTGTGTGTGTGTGTGTGAAACATTAAAGTAATAGCAGTTTACTTATGTTTATATCATATGTGCCTGAAAGAAACAGAGATTATTGGCTTATTGTGTGCATGCATATAAATGACCCCATGGGGAATTTTATCTATTTGACCTTTTAGTTATTTCTATTTAGCATTGGGCTCAGCTAAGTTATTGCCCATGCTCATTTATATATTTTTCCATGACCCATGTTTATTTACCGCATAGACATTGGTTATTATTGGGTTTTTTTTTAGTCAAGTGTAGTAAAACTTTCCATGCCTTTTTTATTTATATTTTTTACTGTTATTTAACGTGTGTTACCCGTAAGCCTTTCTCATTGTTTGTTACTTGTTTATTCGGTACTAGTCGATTAGCCACTGCATAATGCTTGATGTTGCCGATTCTATGCAAAAACACAGAAATATGCCATTATATGGCCTATAGAACAGTTCTGTTCATATTAGCTGCTAAGAAGGCCTAGTTGGCATTGCACACAAATATTATGACCTGCTTTTATGCTTTGCAGTACTATGCAAATAGTGCACACTTCACAAATCACTACAATATGATGTGAGGGTGTGTAGAATTCAAGTGGCTATAACTCTTTTCATGTGCACTTGAAGTAATGATTTTTTATATGACCTGATGTAGTTTTAGATAGTAATAATTGTAAGCCCACTGCTGTGCTTCCGTATACATCTTTTTAAAATGGAACAAATTGCCAAAGTATACATCCCAGCAGCATTTTACAGAAATCATGCAAAAATATGTTTTGCACAAGAGCAGCTATGAGACTACTAAAATGGCTGTGTTTTGTCATTGATTTAAAAGCATAAGCTTCATTTGATCAGACAGTAATTTTAAAATGGAATTCTTACATTTTATTAAATCATGTTGTTTCATAAATTTTTTAAAAATAGTTTTCAAAATGTTATTGCAGAATGTTTCTAATATTTATATATTTTTTGTTTGATCAGAGTAGCACATGTTTTGATGATTCTTTGGATCATCAAAACCATCAGGCCCTCTTCCCTGCACATTCCAGTGCTTCACACTGTCATGTATAATGTAATTTAAAAAATCTTTGATCAGAGTATTGTGTCTTTTGACTGATCCCTCGGATCATCACAAACAGTGGTACCCTTTATGCACATTTCAATGCTATGCACTGACATGTCTAATGTATTTTAAAAATGTAATTTAGAAACAAATGTTTTCCAAAAAAAAAAATGCAATTTTTTTTTTAATATTTTTAAGAAAAATAAATGTAAATCCCTATCAAAAAACAACAACAAACAAACAGATGAAAACATTATGTTTATTGGTTTTCAAATAAATAATAACAAAATTGTAAATCAGCCCAGTAACATTATATCTATTGGTTTTTGATTAACAACAGAGACATCAAGCGTCAAGCAATGACCAATCAACTAGTACCTTATAAAATTTAAATATTAATCAATCTTGAACAAAATTAATAGTAAACAACTTATGTAAATAAAATGTATTTAAGACATCAAACCAGTTTTTCTTATAGAAGATTGATTTATATTTATATATTAGCTCTAAAAAAGACTTCTAATCAATTCAAACTGTCAGAATGATTGAATATAAAATAAAATAAGCATTATTATAGTATTAAAAGAAAGATGGACTTATTTAATTGTTTTATAATTTTATCAATGCAAAAATAAAATATAAGATGAGAAGAAAAATATAATACTTTATAAATTTGATAAGATTTGTATAAGAAATAAAACTGGTATGATATGATGTTTTAAATATATTTTATTTATTTTTAAGATGCTTATTATTAGTTTTGTAAGAATGATTAATATTTAAATTTGTATATATACATAATTTGTAATATATTTAATAATATCATATATATATACCCTTCTTTTACCTAGAATTTTATATTTAAAAAGTTATAATTTTTCAGATTTATACCAAACAAAACCATTTTCAATAGCTACATTAGGCATAGTAATTTACCCTATTTATTTTATTATAGAGCTAACTATTATAAATATGAATCATCAGTACTAATAGATAATGAGTTAAGTTTCTAGTTATTGGTTTTCATCAGTGAGAAAGATTAAAATGCAAAATGGATATTGTTAGTGACAGGGTCAAATAAAACCTTTTACCAATCAACAACTTTCTATTTTGCTGAGAAATTCTCATTACTTTGAGAGAAGTATTTAAAGGAAAGTTTACATGCAAGGAATTTTCTGAACAAACTCACTGACAATAACTGTCTTTTAATAAATACTCATAAAATTACCAAATTATTTTTATCAAATAGAAAGTATTACATTTCTTTAACTGTTAGACAAAAACTTTAATAATTTATTAATGTTCAGATATGACTTTTTATACTTAACATATACACAAGTATTTTTTTCTAATTCAGTATTTCAATTTTTTTCACTTATGCATAAAATCTTATATATATTAGATTACAATTTATTCACACATATCAAACACTTGGTTACATATACTGGGAGCAAAATAAATGACCATAAAAAGAAGTAAAATTTTGAATTAAAAAATAAATCTCTATATACATACTTATTATCAAAATGTAGTTCATCTTTAATAAAAATTAACGACTACATCTGAGACTTAATTAAAGATTAGGAATAATCATTTGTGTATTTATTAAAAGATGATGATAGGCAATAAGAATTCTGAGAAAATGCATCACTTATAAAGTAAAATAATGAAAAATGCATTATAAATATGGAACGAATGCAAAAAAAAAAAAAACCAAAACATTTTGTTAGATGTAATAATCTGGAAAATTGATGTTTGTTTAGTTGAAAAGCATAGTAAAAGTCACCCTGCCCCCAATATGTATAATATACTTTGGGGTGTAATAATAATAACAAATTGAAGCTTTGTGTGTGTATATATATATATATATGAATTCATAGCATGATTTCCAGGAGCTTCCATGTAATAATACTGTCAATTCATCATTTATCCATGAAAATATTAGAATTAATATATATATATAAAATTAAGAGCATGCTAATGAGCTCTAAACAAGTTTTTATTTATTTATTTTTTTATGATAAATGCTACTACAAGAGAAACCATTCAAATCATTTTTATCTTGGATTGTCCCCATCCCCAGACTGGTTTCGACCTATGGGTCTCTTCAGTGAGGAGCTGGGACATTAGATCCAAGATAAAAATGGTTTGAATGCCTTGTCTTGTAGTAGCATTTATCATAATAAATAAATAAATAAATAAAAAGCTTGTTTAGAGCTCATTATCATGCTCTTAATTTTAAATATTTATAAGTGCAAGCTATATATAAGTCATGTGACATCTGACTTTTTATTATTACTATTATTATTTTGCTGTTGGGCTTTGGCTAAATTAAATGGCTAAGTCTACTAATATATAAAGTATCTGAATTAAGTTCAGGCCCATATGATTTTTTCAGTTGGAGGGCTGACTTTAAAGACATGTAGATGTCTAAAAGTTTCAGATTTCTTCTTGAAAATTAAGTTTTAGATAAATGCTTAGCTTGAGTTGGTTTTTTTAATCTAATATCCCAGCTCCTCACTGAAGAGACCCATAGATCAAAACCAGTCTGGAGATGAGGACAATCCAAGATAAAAATGATTTGAATGCCTGCTCTGGTAGTAGCATTTATCATAAAAAAAATAAATAAAAAGCTTGTTTAGAGCTCATTAGCATGCTCTTAATTTTACATATTTGTAAATGCAAGCTATATATAAGTCATGTGACATCTGACTTTTTATTATATATATATATATATTGTAACCGGACCACCATACAACCCCTTTATCACCTCGGTTGTAACAATTTCCTGATGAGCATGTTGCAGGAAGGGACTATTGATTGGCATTCCCCAATGCAGATGTTCCCCTACAACAATATTTCTTGCTTATCAGAGGATGTAGCACCATAGAGGCTGGAAGCATCTAGACATTTCTATGTTTGGTTTTCCAAATGGCACCACTAGAGTTCCATCTCACTACAACCTGACTTACTTAGGTCTAGTTATGCCAGACATAACTCAAGAGGCATGAGATTCTCGTGAACAAGTGCACTGGATGATGAGTGATGCAATAACAAAAAAAATAAAATTGAACAACTGGATAACTAAAATTAATTTTAAGTAACAATAATTTTATTTAATAACAGGTTTAAATAAATGTCCATCAAACAAAGTATTTCATTGACAGTCCATTGTGTTCCTTCAGCCTACTTCCAATAACATTTTTATATGACTTAAAGAATGTAGTTTGTTGATAGTATAATAAAGTCCTTCTTTCAATTGTTCTTTACAGTTTACATCGTTAATCATTTAGTTAATCCACAGAGAGGAGTGTGATATATTAAGACAACAGAGAGAATAATGAAGACAACTAGTAGCATTTAATTCAGAGTTCCACTTAATTCATAAATATTTATTTACAGTCCATTGTGTATCTTAGTATACATCCAGTAATAGGGAAATCTGAATTAAAGAATGCAAGTTCTTTAACAATTTACATTTTACACCTAATTCCAAGTTCCGCTTAATTCACAAATAGTTTATTTACAGTCCATTGTGCATCTTGATATGTATCCAATAATAGGGCAATATGAATTAAAGAATGCAAGTTCTTTAATAATTTACGTTTTATGTCTAATTCAGAGTCCCAGTTAACTCTAAGTTAGTTAAAGCATAATACATATATTTTTATTCATGGTTATCCAAATCCAGGTTTGAATCCATGCTATATGCACATCCTAGGTTCATTGGTTTGGTATTCTTATTTCTCAATTCGTATGTATATAACCTGTTTGAATTGGTTCACAATATAATATAAATCTACTAAATACATTCATTTTGTATGTATATTTTCATTTTGATATTTTCTAATTTTATCTAAATTATAAATACGTTATTATAATTTAATTAATTATAGCTATGTGTAATATTTATATACAATCAATATGTAGGTAATCATTTGTAATTTTTATTTAGTTATTCTTAATTCAAATGTATCTGCAGATGAGAAGTCAATCCTTATTAAAAATGCCTTTTGATTATAGATATCTTTAATATTTATACTTTATCATTAACGAAACGTATTTCACATAATTCATTTTAAGACAGATGTTTGTTTTGTTTTTTATTTTTATAAACACGTATAGGTATTGAATAAAATACCTTTTGATTATTGACATTTTAGATATCTAGCATTTACAATTCATTATTAATAAACATATTTTCACATAATTCATTTTAAGGAAGATGTTTGTTTGGGTTTTTATTTTTATAAACACGTATAAATATTGAATAAAATGCCTTTTGATTATAGATATTTTTAATATTTATCATTAATAAAACGTATTTTCACATAATTCATTTTGAGAAAGATGTTTTCTTTGTTCTTTTATAAACACATATAAGTATTGTATATTCTTATAAAATTGTTACCTTCATTTTTTTTATCCAGTCTGTTCCATCAAAAGGGGTGTTTCATTTACTCTGAATGGCAGTATTCACTATCATGATGATTACCCAGGCAAATCTCAGAGAATCATGGCTTGATGAAGAGAGAAAGCTGTTAAGGGTTAGCCTTCCATCATTGTGATATCCTTAATAATATGTTCCTTTTCCATTATTACCAGTGGCTATAATTATTGTATTCTTAGGTTCCTTAAAATCAGGTATCAATTTAATAGTCAAGCAACACTTGGATGAAACTTTTAATATTTTAACTCTTCACTTTTCCTACTTTTTATAATTTTTTTAAAAATCTCTTTCAAAATCTATTCAAAGTCTCTTTTCTTTAAAAATCCAATCTAATCTGCGAACCCCTGAACTTGCAACTGGACTATTTATATTCTGATCCTTGGATTGATTAAGCAGCTCATTCCACTGTATTTTATTTGTTGCACCACTTTCATTTAAGCCCGAGTGCTCTTTTCTCTTCCCAAGGATTGGACAATATTTTTCGTGGGACAGATAATGAACTAGGAGCATTAATTCAGGTTTTCCAATTTATTAAGACTGCCTCAAGCTATTATCATACTTTATTCAAAAACATCATTCTAAAAATTAAAAATGTAATCTTTTTAATAAATGCCAGCTTTTATTTACATCGTAATTTAAAACTATAAAATCAATAATGACTTTCTTTTAACTATAAACTTTTTGCTTTATTTCTTTTTTAATTTGATCAAATCATGCTAGTCTTTTTTAAATGGGGGGGGGGTTCTTTTGAATACATACATGGAACAGTATATCTGTTTCTATATATATATATTATGTTGGTTTACTTTTTCTAAACAATTGTAATTGATATTAGAACTAGGAACATTGAGAAAGAAAAGCGTTACAATAAAAAGATTTATTATGGTATATTGTGTAGTTTTCAGTGATATCAGGATTAAGATATGAAAAGCTGCTCAGCATATTATCATAAAACTTTATTGTTAAGCTTTTCTTACTCAGTGTTCATAGCACTTATATCAAAGCAAATATTGTTCATAAACATTTCAGCATCCCCACTTCACTAGTTTGCTCAGTCAATAGAAAATGGAAAATCCAACATGTTTTTCAACAGCATTTGGTTTTGCTAGTTAAGATTGGAACTTATTTATTCATTTTTTTTTATCACTACCTCTTTCATTTCAAGTTTTCCATCTCCCAACCATCAATTAGTATAGAAACTCAGACCACATTCTTTCACTATATGTGTATTTCACAAGCACCTTTTACTCTTCTGGTGAGCTAAAGATGTCACATAACTGAATATTCATGTGCACATTAAAAGCTGAATAGATTTCATCACATTATTTTTATAATAATGACAAATTTCACTCCATTTTTAACAACTTAGGATTGACAGTCATAGCATAATGTGATTATATTTTTAAATTGCTTATGTTTTTTTAATATATCTCTTGTCTCAATTTCACCTTATTACAACAATCTATCATTATAGAATCTCAAACCGCCACACCACACAGGCATTTCTCAATCAACATTTGCTTATCACGTGAAAGAGAGATATCAAATCTTTTTATTACATTATTGTTATGTAGGGACTGATTTTTATCCATCTTTAAAACTTTTGTGGAAGAATGACCAATCATATATATATATATAATCATTAGAATCAGTCAACACTTAGTCAATCCCAATATCAATAACAATCAACAATCTCAATCTGTTGTCAAGGCAACATCATTTTAACAATAAAGGTGGAATGTATTCGAAGTCAGAATATAAAATATATTTGCTATTGTCAAGTTGTTATTACAAAAGCTTGTAACAAACTATTTACTGATAAACAATAGTAATGAGATTTAATTATTTTCAGTTATAATTCTAATTAGTTTTGCAATTTCTACGCATTTTACTAGCATTTATATAAAATCTATATCTCTATACATACTTCTTTATAATAATTTATAAATAGTAGATGAATAAAAAAGACTCCCCACCCTTTTGATTAAAAGTGTCCAAATAAACAGTTACTTTGCTGTGAGATTGATTTATGAAGTAAACTCTAAACACTTTTTAATAGATTTGAATAAAATCAAAATCTCAGAGAGAGAGCGAGAGAAAGATAAAGAGATTATGTATTCAAATTTAATCTAATTTTTTTTTCATTGGTGCCTCTAAGCGATAATTTTATTTCCATTTTATTTAAAACCAAATATAGTGGCCAATTTTTTTTATTTTTAAAAATCAATAATATTTAAGTTTATATAAACACACATAATATATATATATACACAGTGTGATTAATAATGTTATCATTTACATGACAATATAATAAAATAATACTTTAGTGAAAAAACTTCAACATAACTTAACCAGTATTTACTTCAACACAACACACCCAGTGTTACTAATTATAAATGTAAATTATAACTACACTGGTTTAAAGAATCGCATGGTTAACATCATAGTTTTGGGAGTACGTTTTAAATTTATTTATTTTTTAAAAATTATATATGTAAATTATAAACTTATTCGTCGTTGACTATTTTTAACGGTATTTAATTTATTGTCATAGTTTTTGAAGCAATGACCGAGACTCTTACTTATAAACAATCACGTGAGCTTTATATATGTATATATTTTATTGTTAATAATTCTTATAAAAATGCTGCAAGTGAACAGCTTGAAACTAAAACTCATAATTATTTTAATGTTTGATTGTAATTATGCTGTACCTGCAAGTATGACTGGGCGGCCAGCAAATAAATATATACATAAAAAACTCACAATATTTTAGGTAATTAGAATAGCGAATAGCCTGCAACAACACGATCTCAACAGTTCAATAATGTTCAATTTCCACGATGTACTTTCAGGCTGTCTGCTAAAAATGATTCACAATGGGCTCGGTTTATGCACACTTAGGCCCCAGTCCAGTTTAGCTGCACATGAACACATCGTAGTATAGCACTGCGAACGACTTTAAGCTCCTTTCAGCTTCCGTCTCTGCAACAGTCTACCTGTAACTCCTCTTGAAACCGCTGGAAACTCAACTTTTCGTTTAGCTGCTATCCAGATGGTTTCTTCAGGCTACGGTCTCTCAATCTCCGTGGGCCTATTCAGTTATTGCCCGTGAACCCATTTCCACTGAGCACTGCACAGAAACTGAAGCACTGACACTGGACCTCTCTAATAAATGCTAGTTTTTCTGGAGTGCACAAAAATAAAACTTTTACAAAATAGTCAAGAGTTGGTGGCCAAGTGGTCAGCACAGCTACCTTACAAGCAGTTGTCCCGGGTTCGCGGGTTCGCTTCCCGGCCGATGCTTTGACACATGAAAAAAAAAAAACTTTTACAAAATACAACAAATTATAAACTTGTTTGCAAAGAAAATACTTGTAATTATTTTTACAAATTTTAAATGAATAACTATCCATATTTTATTAAATATACAAAAAAATTACACATAAACACATAATATAAAAAGTATTCAATTAAGTAATGTATACGCAAATATTGAATTGATTGGGAGGGGGGAGTCATATGATGCTTGAATACCAGAAATGATAGATGGAGTTTTGACCCAGAGGTCATTAGATTTTGTTTTATTTAAAGAACATTTATCTATTTATAAAGTATATATATACTGAATAAATATAATGACATGTTATAATTACCAATTCTACTTTTATTATTATTTGAACTGCCCTCTAATTGCCCTATTCAATAACTTTTTACGATAAAAAAATGACCTTTTCCTATTGTATTTTAGATCTTCTTATATGGAGTTATACAAATCTTAAATCAGTTTATACAAATCTTAAATAATTATAGACTGATTTAAATTTGCTTTCTAACTGTTGTTGTTCTGGATAATTTCATATAAAAAAAAATACAATATGAAATGGTCATTTTTCTATTGTAAAAAATATTGAACATAGCAGCTAGAGGGCAGTTCAAATATTAATAAAAATAAAATTGACCATTACTACTTGATATTGTATGTCTATGCATAAAGCTATACTAAAATTGCATACAAAAAATAACACCCCAACTACTGCTAATTTTTTTAAAAGTACTATCTATATGTTAAAACATTCCAAATTAAGCAGATAGAAAATAATAAAACCAAAATGATAAAACAACCTAGCTACCACCATTAAGATTTTAAATAGATAATAACTCAAAACAATTCAATCAACAGGAATGAAAAGGAGATATTATAATAGTGTTTCTCAATCAATTTTCTATTTGTTAATAATATTCTTGTTAATCTCCTTCAGTGACTCTTTAAAAAATGAAAATAAAGATAAAGGTATATTAGAATTAATGCAAAAAATATCATACTACTAAATCTTTAAATTGTCCAATAACATTAGTTGTATTTTCCAAAGTTCCAAATTAAGCAGGCAAAAAATGTTTAATCATTTGCCTATTGCTTTTAAGATTTGTAATAAACTCTAACAATCATATTTATATGTCAACCAAATATCTTCCCATATAGTTAGTAATTTAACTTCACAAGATAGTTAAATTTACTCATTTTAATATCTTTGTAGTTATTTATCCATAAGAGTATTAAACTGAGTAGACATTAAACTCATATCTTCTGAAGTAACATTATTTACCATATTAAATAAAGCTTTGTAAGCATCTGAGATATTCTTATAAAAAAGGAAAAAACAAAGATAAATAATTTATTTTACATATTCACAATAAATTTGACAATAAATGGCAGCACAGTGAAAGAAAACTTCTGACAGACTTACTGTGCTTATGTGGCTATTTTTCTCTGCAAGATAAGTTAAAGTTTATTTATTCTTTAGTGATTATTTTCAAGAAATTCATTACAACATAAATTGTGTTGATGTTGTGTGGAAGTGGGTAGAAAATTGGGGTTAAGAGATATAGTTTTAATTGAATTTGGAAAGATTGTGAAAATTTTTCTTAAAGTTTTGCAAGTGTTTCGTTATGACATTTTAAGTATTAGAAGTAAAAAAAAATTTCTTTTTTTTTGTGATGGTGTTACTAAAAGGAGGCTTTATAATTAAGTTATATGTAAGATTAGTTGGTTTTTAGTAATTTTCTTATGAAATAATTTTTTGAATTTAAAAAAGGAAGTGATTTATTTAAGAAAGGAGATAACGTTTTGAGGCCTTAGGTTGGAGAACACTTGTTTATCGATTGCCATAAAAAGAATCTTTTTCCCCTTTGTATAAAGGTATTTGAAGAATAGGAGGGAAAGCATAGAGTTAAATATAGAGTAGAGGATTTGAAAAATAAGGAACCATGCAAATATAATGGACAGAGAGAAATTAAGCATGCTGTGGTATTATACCAAGATTTATCATTTGAAATACTTAAATAAGATTAGGAAAGATGTAACAGGTTTATGACTATGTAGATAATGTGTAAATGTGATCAAAGAAGTAAAAAATGGTTTCTAAGTGTAGATAGTTTAAAAAAAGAGAAAGTCAAGAGAAATGGAACAAAATGTAGTTGAGGAAGATCAGTTAGAGTATGTTGTTAGTGGTGTGACAAAAGATAAAAATGGAAAAATAAATAGAGCAATAGATGGTTAGTCAAAGAATAAATAAGATAGAGGAAGAGGCAAAGGATGTAAAAGTAAAATTAAAATTATTAGAGATAAAGTGTGAGGAATTAAAATAATTATTAAATAGGAATGGTAAGAAAAAAGTAGTTAAGGAAAGCCAGAAGGTAGAAGAGAATGTTACAGATGATGTAGGGAAAGTAAACTATGAAAGTATTGATAAGAGGTTTGCTAATTAGAGAATGTGAGGATATAATTACAAGGGAAAATAAAAACAGGTATGTAAGAATATGTCTGCCTGGAGCTAGAATTAGGGATGTTACAGACAAGGTAATGAAATAAGGGAGTAGAGATGAGTATGTTATGGTAGGAACAAATAATTTGGCAGATCCTTCAAGAGAGTAATAAATGAGTATATAAAATTGATTAGTGATTTGAGTAAGATTAAAGAAAGAGTATGAATAGTTGGATTATTACCAAGATTTGACAATAGGTATATGTTAGATAGGATCTATAAATGAGAGATTTAAAAAATTGTGTGAGAGAAATGATGTTATGTTTGTGGATGTGTGGGGTTCTTTTATTAGTAAGAGATAGTTATATAGTAAAGATGAATTGCACTTAGCAAAACAAGGAAGTGAAGTTTTAGGGAGTTTGATTTATAAATAATATAATTCAGAAAACTTATAAAAAGGAATAGGGTTTTAAGTTGCAGTGTTGTTAGAAAGAAGAATGGAAGGGATGTAAGAAATAAACAAAGATAGCTATTTTGGATAGAAATATAAATGTGGAGAGGGAATGGGTCTGTAAAATTAATGGTAAACAAGTTATTTAAATGTAAGGGAGAAGAAAAAGTCAAAAGAATTTATAAAAGAGTAGTTAAAGAACAAGAAATTGTTAGAATTGGATATTTGAATATGCCAGGTGGTAGGAGACCAGACAAGTGGCTGGAATTAAAAAAAGCAGCTAAAGATGAAGAGCTTGAGGTATTAGGAGTAGTGGAAACACATATAGAAAAAGAACATATATCGGAGGACTTGGTATGGCACAGTATAAAAAGAAAAAAAGAAAAAAAGGTGGTGGTATAGAAGTTATGTCAAAAAAAATATTTAAATACTGTTAAATGTCAAGAACATTTGTGGTTGAAATAAGGTTAGGAACACCAGAATGGATAGTGATGGTAGTGTATATAGATATTGGAGATAGTCAAACTATAATGGAGTGGAACAGTAGCATATATGAATGTATAGTTAAGGATATACAGAGTTTCAAATAAAAGGTAAGAGAATAATGGTTATAGGGAATACAAATAGGTATATTGATGAAATTGATGGTGCAGATAACAAGAATGGGCAGATTTTGAAGAATTTTTGTCAGAGACTGAATTTGAGCATTGGAAATTTGTCAAATATTTATGAGGGGTAAATACACATTGTCTAGAAATAATATATTTCACACAATAGATTATGTATTAGTAGAGAAAGAGGGAATAAATTAAGTATGGAAAATTAAAGTATTTGATAATGAAGAGAGAGTATATAATAGTGATCCTAATGTCTTTATAATAAAAAATAGTTAGTAATGTGATGGGAAATTGTAATGAAAGTAGAAAAGATAGTGAAAGATGTGGGTGGAGAATGAATGATAAGAATAAGGTAAAGAAATATAAAATAAAAGTTGAAGTAACCATAAAAGAATTGGTTGGGGATGAATATAAGGACTGGTGGGGTGAAGTTAAAAAGCGGCAAATAGGGTTTTAGGTGAGAATATTGAGAAGAATAAAAGTAATAGAAAAGTGAGAGTTAGTAAAAAATGTAAAAGAGAAGAAGAAAGCATTTCAGAGAATATAATTGTGCTATTAAGAACAAAGAAAGTGAAAAAGATGTTAATGCTAAATGGAAAAAGTATTTATAAAAAAAAGAAGTTTGCCAAAACAGATAATTATATAGAGAGAATGAAATTAAATAGTAAATTGTTGGAGGATATAAATAAAAGTGGAAGAGATGTGAGGAAAAAATTTTGGAAATATATTAAAAGAAACAATGTGGGGAAGAGCAAAATTGTATTACTAAATGATGAGGGAATTGAGAGTAGCTCTAGAGAAAAATTAAAGACAATCTTAAATAAGTATGCAATGGATATAGAAAAGATGATAGATATGAAGGACAGAGTGATAACAAACATAAAAACATATAGTAATGGAACGATTAAGTTTACAGAAAATGAACTGAATGAGGCAGGGAAAAAATTGAAAAGTGGCAAGCCAAGAGGTTTAAATGGGTGGGCAGCAGAGCTGCTAATAAATTTAGAACATAGGGCAAAATTTAACCTATTATCATGTTTAAATAAATGACAGAGCAGAGAGATTTTCCAGATAGTTGGAATAATACAAGAGTAAGGCTACTATTTAAAGGAAAGGGTAAAGATCATAGAAAGTTAAATAATTATAGACTGATAGTGGTAACTTCAGTATTATATAGAGTTTTCATATATTGTGGTTGAAAGGGTCACAAAATGGATTGAAGAAAGTAATACAGTGGAAGAAATGCAAGGAGGTTTTTGAATGGATAGACATATAGGATATAATTTACTTGTAGTTACACAACTTATAGATATGAATAGAAATATAGATAGACAGTTATATATGGCTTTTATAAATATAGATAAAGCATATGACAGAGTAAACAGAAAGAGATTATGGATAAATTTAGTGAATTTGGGAATGGATAGAGCTTTAGTGGTTCTTATTAAGAGATTGTATGAAAATAATTACTATACATATCATTTAGGGAGTATAGAATCAATTAAAGTTAAAAATGGGATGCGACTAAGACAAGGATGCCCTATGTCACCTATTTTGTTTTTGTTCTATTTGAGAGAAATGGAGAGAGTATTAGAAAGACTAGGAAGAGGGTAGAGATACTATTAATAGTTGGCAAAGGAATATATACATTATCAGGTCTTTTATTTGTGGATGATGTATTTTTGTGTATGGAAGGGAAGATATGAAAGTTATGCTGAGGACATGTGCTAGGGTAGGTAAAGAGACGGCGATTAAATTTAGTGAAAAAAAAAACAAAAATAATGATGATTAATATTGGCAAAAGAAAAGACAATGAATTTTTACTGGGGATGTAAAGTTAAGTGTGGTGAATAAGTATAACTATTTGGGAATTATCTTAAGTAATCAGAGAAATTGCTTGGATGAATGGGAGAAAAAACTGATAAATGAAGCAAAGAAAAGAAAGGGATTGATAAAGAAATTAACAGTGTTTTATATAATAAATATGATGTAGCTAGAATTATATAGAAGGGGGTGGTAGTAGCAGAGTTAACATATGATAATGATGTACTATGTGTAAGTAAATGAGGGTCAGATTATTTAGAAAGAGTACAAAGAGAAATAGGAAGACATGCATTAGATGCAATTGTGTGGATGGCAAAGAAGGCAATTCAAGAAAAAATAGTATAGTCGAGTTTATATATGAGAAATGGAAAAAGCAAAATGAAAATGTTCAGTAAGTTGCAGTTTATGGATAATAAGAAAATAGACAAAATTGTATTTAATTGGTTTATGAGTAAAGGGCAGGCAACAAGATGGTTGAGAACGATGGTACAGTATGCAAAAGATTTGGATAAAGAATTTATATCAGTATACTTATATAAAAGTGGGATGATTGTGTTAGGAGAATTGTTGAGTGTAATAGTTGCAAGAAATGGAATAGAAGAATAAATGCATTAAGAAAGAATAGGGAGTTGGAGAACTAGTATGAAGAGTAAAAAGAGTTTAAATATATGTGTTATGTGGTTTTGTTTTAGAGGTTTTCTAATTTTTGTCTGTTTGTTTGTTCGGTGAGGGAATAAGAACTGCTGAAATCTGGTGAAAATTTTCGTGGGTGATTTTAGTGTTGTCACTCATCAACCAGTAGTACTGGGTCTGTCTCAGTTCAGTTACCCTAGTAGAAGCTCAACACAAAGATGGAGTGGGAGATTATTAAAATTGGGTGATAGAAATTGTTTATAAACTAGTTATATTGTTTGTAGTGTGAATTGTCTGAAAGTGAATTATAGAGAGATAGTGATTTTTGGAAAATGTTGTTTGGTAGGTCTGTGATAATGTATGTTTGTTTTATTTTGGGTTTTGTTGGGTTTGTGGGTGTGGGTGGTATTGGTTGTGTGTAAATTGGTGTAGAATTGTTAAGGTGTGTTTTTGTTTTCTGGTGAAAGGAAGGGAGGATTGATATATATATATATAGAAATAAACAGAATATTGGATGTGAGTTAATTTATGATAATAGCAAGAAAAGTAGTATATTGTTTAAGGCTCAAACAGGATCTTTAGCAACAGGGCAATATACACATAAATGAAAAAATGTGGGTAATTTAGTTTGCAAATTGTGTAAGGAAGGCATAGAAAATATTAGGCATCTGTTAATTGAATGTAAATGCTTGCAAGTGGAAAGGGCACAAATAATAAAGTTGTGGGAAAATAAATATAAACAAAGTGATTATATAATTGGTGAGTTCTTGGTTTTTATTCTGGGTTTAGGGAAAGATAAGGGGGATTTAGATATAAAAGCCATGGAATTGATAAAGATTATGTTGTGGAAATGTGATGGAGCAGAAAAGAAAAGAATATGAAAAAAACTTAGGGTGGGGAATGGAAAGTGAAGGTAAAGTGGCTGGACATGGTAGCTGAGAGATTCCTGACTAAAAAAGGAGAAGCATAATGCATCTTACCTCATAATCATCACCTTGGAAAGATTATCAATTGTACACTTTATTAATTAAAATTTTTATATATATTAAAATTATTGTTTTAATACTTGAAAAATATTTTAGTAGTAATTATCATATATGTTTCACAAGTCTCACATTTTTGTATAACTATAAGCAAAATTTATGGAAACAATTTTTCATGAAAATAATTTATTTTAATTTACAAACTATGCATCTGTCCATATTTCTTTGAATGGTCTGAAATCTCAATATTGCTCTTTTATTAAGTTTCCAAGTATCAGATCCATAAATAAGAACTGGTAAAACACATTTATTAAAAACCTTCCTTTCAAACACATAGGTATATTTCCTTTTAATATTAAGTTATTTCTATCAAAAGCACTTAGTTTAATTGTATGATTAATTTCATCCATTATGTTTCCATCTAAAGTAATAGTCTGACCAACATATTTGTAGTTGTAAACTTCTTGTAACTCATCCTATTCAATCTTTATTTTCATCTTTTGAGTTAGTGTGTATGTTGATAAGTCATGTTTTGTAAGTTTATGTTAGAATATGTGCTATCTCTTTATGTACATTTCTGTTTTGGTAAAAAAAATTCGTCCTTATTAATTCATAAACATGAGTAAAAAATGAAAAATAGCAATTTTGATATGGACGAAAAATGTCAAAGTCACATAATTTCCGAGACGAATCGATTGTTCGTATAATTTAAGCAAATCGACAATATGTTCAATTGTGAAAATCAAGAGCAAAATTAAAAAATATTTCCAAATTCATACACTGTCAAGTTAATCTTCATTATGCTTTTAAACATTTTAAATATTTGTTTAGATTTTATGCGCATATTATTGTGTTGTGTGTGTCTATATACTGTATTTAGTTTCATTTTTTTCTCATTTAAAATACAAAATTTTTAAATAAATATTTTTGAAGTATGAAAATTTATTATATATTAAAAATTCCTTTTTTTAAAAAAATAGAAACAATATTTAGCATATATATACATATATTTTGAAAACCCTTTTTGATGTTTTTTTTTACACTGCTCTACTTTTTACTTCTCAACTTTCATGCACATTTCAAAAAACAATTAGGTACAAAAGTAGAGAAGTGCCTCTATATATACGTAATATATTTAATATTTATTTGTAATTTATTTTATTTGATAATTTTGTATAACATACTGATCAGCTGTTATTAAACAAGCTTACTATAATAGCCATCATAAATTATATAACTAATAATAAAATTTACTTTTAAAAAATGTGAAATACTATGCTTGGAAGTTCACACTGATTAAATTTGATTATATTATCTCAAACATTTTGTATTTTATATCATTTATCTATTTATTTAACTATTAAATTAATAATATTGTTAATTTAATTTTTGCATCACTTATTTAATGATTGACTTTTTGCATGAGAAAATGAAAAAAGGCGATCTTAAAAGTGTTAAGGCTCAAATTGGAAATTTTTTACTAATAAAAAAGTTAATTCTTTTTTATTAGCTATTAAACATCTTATAACATCCAATTTAGATAAAAATAACCTGTGAATATGAAATAAATTATATTGCAAATATATACAATAATTATTATTTCACATAGAATTTTTAATCAATCATTTTAAATAATCTTGAAAAAGCCTAAATCAATAATAAAAATTTGTCCTGGATAGTAGGCTCAATTGGCTTCCAAAACTGCTTCAAAATCCAAAATTTTGCATAAGAAACAAGCAATTATAATGATTTTCTATGACAAAAAATCTAATTTGTTACTCTAAATTCAAAATACTTTTTAGAAATGTGAAAAATCTAATTCCAGAAATAAAGCTTAAAATTGAAAAGGATAATAACGAATAAACATTTTACTAAGCACTAAGGATATTATTAATAAATAATATAAAAAAGTACTAATCAACAGGTAAATATATTGTATAATAAAAACATTTCAATTGTTGAAATTTAAAAAAAAAAAAAAGAAAAACAAGAATTTCTTAATTTACATTCTATCATTTTGAATCTTATCCAGACCTGAGAATTATATTCTCTGAATAGTGATTCATCAAATTAAAATGAAGCATTGTAGGGAGAAAAAAGTTTATACAATGAACATTTTACATTTTATTTTTGATCAACTTTATGTTCTATATCAATGTGTTTATGTTTGCAATTATCATACTGATAAAACTTTGAATATTTTTTTTAAGGTAATGGTGTATGGATTTATTTATTTTACACAAATACAATTATAATTATATAAAAATATGATATAAAGTTAATTACTATAGATTTAAAAATATAAATGATTTTTTTCTGGTATTGTTCTAGTGCAGAAAAATGTATTACCACTAGAAAAAATTAAAATTTCTTTGGCTATGAAAATATTAATTAGAAATTAGTTAAATAAAAATTCTTTTTGAGGTAATGTAAACATTTAAAAATTTATTATTAATATATTTTATTACTATATATGATCAAAGTTTATAATGAGTGAAATGTATAATTTTTTGGTCCATATGTATTTTTTAACATTTGTAATAAATGCTATCATTATCTCAGATATTTTGGAAATGAAATAAGAGAATACTGAGTAAAATTAAACAAATAAGTGATAGTAACATTTGATCATCTAAAACATGAATTGCATAATGCATGAAATATATTTTTCTTTTTTTCTGTATTGCATTTATTTTGTGTGATCAAAGTGTTTTCTATTAATTATTGCAATAAATGAAACTTATATTGTTTTATCTTTTTTACCATTTAAAATGAAATTATTTACTGTAGCTACACCATAAATTAATGTACAAACACTTAAGAATATTGGATAAAAATTAATTAAGTAAAATAATCACATTTTTACTATATAATCAGAGCATAATGTATATTATGAACAAATTTGTACTGTATTTGGCATGAAAATTGCCATTGTCAGCTTCTAATTAGAAAAAAAAAAACATTTGAATATTTTTTACTAATGAATAGTTTATTATTAATCAGAACAATATATATTAATCAAAAAAGCAAGTCATATATTCCGTAACTTCTTTTAAGCTTATATTACAGATATGTAATATAAAGGGTGAACCAATAGCTCTAACAAGCTTTCAGCAATAAGTGCCACAAGAGAAAGCATTTAAAAATCTCTATTTAGAATAATCCATATTATCAGACCAGTTTCAAGCATTTGGCTCACCTCAGTGAGGTTCTGGGACATTTAGAAACTAGTGTATGAATGTGAGGTGATCCAAAACCTATATGTTATTACTAACAATTGAATATATTTGGAATATTTAAATAAAGTTAAATTTTCCTAAAGACATTCAATACTCATATTAGGTAATGGAGAAATAGTCCAACATATAAATATAACTAAAACAGCATCATCACAAACGTTCAGAAAAACAATATGTTAACAAATTTATATTTCATAGATTAGTTTGCATAAGCACTGCAAATCTTTTAAAGTTGAAGTGATCTTATTATTGAATTTTCAATCAATAATTTTCTAAGGGACTAGAAAAATGAATATGATATATAAAAACTATAGAGCAGAAGCTATTAAAAATTATTGATAAATAACCATTTAATCATTATTCATAAAATATTGTATAGGTAACAATAACATAATCATTAACTTTAAATATTATTCAGATATTATAACAGAAAAGATTATACTTTTATTTGCAAAATAGTTATGTGTAAATGTATATATAAAGTACAGCATTAATAATTTTAATATTATAATAATTGTATGTTTAAAAAATAGAAATAATAAAATTACAGTTTATTATGAAAGATATTTTTTAATAAATAATTTTATCTAATTATTAATTTATTATTTAAAAAATGCATTTAATTGTTTTGATTTTATAATTCAAATAAATGTGATTAATATTTATTTACCTTGGATAGATTTTTACACTTCAGGTGATTTTTGAAAATGTAATACTTTTAATATTTTTGCTTTTCTTTTAATAAAAAGGGCAAAAGTTGTGAATGAAGAAAGAAAATCCTGGTTAAGGCAAATTTAGTTATATTTAATTTTAAAAATAATAAAATAATTTGTCATCTCTAAATGATAAAACATAAGACTATTATTTTTTTTAAAAATAAAATAATAAAAATGTTATAGTTTCATGATGTATTAACAATAGATGCAAAAAATGATGAATTCATAGAAAAATAATATGCATTTCTATAGAGTTAGATTCAGGATCAAAGAAATCAGGTGATGGATAGATATGAAAAAATGTTTTTTTTTATATATATATATATATATATATATATATATATATATATATATATATATATATATATATATATATATATATATATATATATATATATATACAATTAATTGAGAGTTCACTGTATGTATATACATCTTTATGCTACTTAGTGAGGACAATTGGTTCCCCAAAACTCATTGTAAAACAAGATGTTATAAAAAGGAAGGGTTTATAATGATTTTCTATAGGGAAAAATTTGGCTTGTTCCTATAGATAAAAATTATGGCATAAATATATTAACAAACAACTAAACCTAGTGTATATAGTAATTAAAAAAACCTCTAATCTTCAATATATGCATGTATAAACTGTGCAAATGTGTATTATGCAGCTATCCACTTAAAATATGTATACCTATTATTATAAAGTGCTGAAAACTTTGAAATTACGCAAACAAAAGTCAATCTCTGAATAATGTGCTATTTCTTAAATATTATAAATTTTCATGCACTCACACAACAGTAAGAGTTTAAAAAACTTAAGTGAATTATTGGGAGATTGGCTTCCATTTGAATAATTTAAAATATGTATGTATGGTATGATAATATAACTTATATCTGTAAAAAAACAGTTTGCAATTATTTTCTTATAATCTATCCATTTACCACTCACAATGTGATCAGTGGTTCATTCTAGAGATCAATTATTGTTTATTAAATACTTTGATGATGCCTTTTTTAAAGGTGCACCAGATATTGATGTCTGAGGATCTCTAGTAAAATAGTTGAAAATGATATTTACATCTTTGAATTTTCATACAACATATATATTATAAGATGTCATTTGTTGACTTAAGGATTTTTAGATTTGCTGGAGCATTCTAAGTCAGTAAAAATTTTCAAATATTTTGTTCATGTTTTTTTCTATAGGCTTGTTGATTTTCTTTTCTTTATTGTCTTCCTTTTTCTCATCCAGTTGCATTGTTCATTATTAATTAATTATTTCATTTGTAATTGTAAAAGCTCTGTAATGTTGTCATCATCAATTTTTTATCAGCATTTTTATCCAGACTGTTGACAAAATGCTGCATTAATTGAAGTTAGTACATCTTAAAGATGTGATGATTCTTTGATCCAGAAGTTGAAGAAGTTATGTGATATTCAGTGAAACTGCTATGATTCCAACTGAAAATGTATGTAGCTGTAAACTTTAAAAAAATAGTATTGCTAAAAAAATATTTGTTTTTTTCTGCACAAATATACAAAAAAATGAATCAAGAAAAGGAAAGTAAACTCACAGTTGTTCTTCCACAAAATTGTTGATCATTGTATTGAAAAAAAAACTCATACTGAAATTTTATTCTTTTTTAAATTCATAGTTCATTTTATGTGAAAATATTTAGAATTAAAAAAGTTACGTTAGTACTATCTCATTTATTGTACTAATGTCATCATAAAGACTTGTTATTTACTAATGGTGTAAGGATAATCAATATATGGAACTGCTCATTACCACAACCTAATTGTGCAGTTAACTTCATCATCATCATCATCATCATCATAATGATGATGATGATGAGATGATGATGATGATGAAGGAGAAGAAGAAGAAAGAAATGTATCTAATGTTTGCATATTATAATAAATATGTAAGATTTTTTTTTTCAATTTAAACAGCACTTTATATACAAATATGTTACATATGGACCACTTTTTTATGGCATGAAATGCCACATTTTATTATGTAAGGCAGAATAATATTGTATACTGTAAATGGCAGAAATATGTGTCATTTAAATAAAAATTAAAAACATGAAATTTCTTCAATTTATTTGCATTGCATTTCATTGTATAAAATTTATTATTAAATGCATAATGCATTAAACCATCTACTCTTTTTTTTATTAAGAATATGTTTGCATTAATAAGCAGTTTTAATTTTATTGAAATTAGCTTTTATATAAATTTTAATTTTAAATTGTTTGGCTTAATATTTTAGGTAATACATAAATCTACAAGTTATTATGTAATACATAACAGTACATAATTTAAAATTAATTATTAATAATATAAGCTCAACATTTATTTTTAGTTTATGCTGAATGAAATTTGTATTTTTTTTTTGATACTATAATTTCTTAAGTTTGCTATAATACCATTGTCTTGCATATGACTGAAATAAATTACAAGATTATGGTTTAAATATTATGTTTTAACTTAGATTTAATAATTTTTCATCATATAAAGTAGATTATTAATTGTATAATTTATATATCATTTCCTTCTCTCCCTTTTCCTTTTTATTGAAAATACCTTTAGATTAATGATAATAAGTTTTAATTTGACTAAAAAAATTTAATTCAAAATTAGTTGACTGAATATTTCAGCAAATATAGTATACAATTTAAAATTAATTACTAATAGCCAATAAACATCACATGATCACCATTTCTTATGCTTGTTTATAACTGTTATTAAAACAGGCAAAATTCTCTATGCAGTATTGCCACTCAGTGCAAGCCAGAGTAATCAGTGGATGCCAGAAGGCTTGTGCATAAAATCCATATCTAGTGCCTACTCATCCAATATCCCCAGACTAGGTTCAGATCCAACGTTCCTCAATGACGAAGGCCACAAGCCAGAAACTAGTCTGGAGATATTGGATGAATAGGTACTAGATGGGGATTTTATGCTCAAGCCTTCTGGCATCCATTGATTTACTCTGGCTTGCACTGAGTGGCAATATTATATGGAGAGTTTTGCCTGTTTTAATTTTTTATAGTATAGTATATGACCAAAACTTATTTTTAGTTTTATGTTAAATAAAATTTGTATTTATTTTTTCTGTGCTATATTTTTTACATTTTTGGTAATGTCACATTTGGCTTGGATATACCTGAAACTGATTACAATTTAAAATTAGGTAAACACTGTGCAATAAATTATATTTTATACTTATATTTAATGACTTTGATTGCATATTCCATGAAGTCACCTTTTTTCTCAAAGTAACTTATAATTGTAAATTTAGCAATTAGTATACAATGATCATACTTTTTACTGCAAGCATAATAACATTAATAAAAATTTTAATTTATAAAAGTGAATAAATGTACAATTTTAAACTAATGTACACATTTAAAAATATAATATTCATACATTTGGTTGCTATATATCATCAAAATAGGTTTTTGACTACTTATTGTAGTGAATGTACTTTTAATTTTGTAGTCATTGAACTTTAAATATGTCATTTATTCATGTATTGATTATCTTGCAAGGATAGTGGATAAAAATTAATCTACTGTACATTAATTCAAATATTAAACCACTCCACATAATTAAGACATTCAGAACTGCCCTCTGTGAAATAAATATATAAATATATTAAGAGTCTGTATTTCAAAATAACCAGCCTCAAAAGGTCATTGCTTATTTAAGATATCATTTTGAGACTGATTATTTTAAAATACAGTCTTAATATATTTATATGTTTATTAAATAGAGAGCAATTCTGAATTTCTTAACCATGTGGGGTGATTTAATATTTGGATGTTTATTTCAATTTAGCATTATGCACTGGGATAATGTATATTAATTGTATTTTAATTTTACAGTCAAAAAAATTATAATATTGCATACTATACTATGGATAATGAATAAACTCTGTATCTTACATTTTTAGCATGAATGTTACCGTTTTTTTGGGATAATATAAAGTCACTATCCTATGACATCATAAATTTTACAAGAAGGCTGCCATTTTCAAAATGGCCATCAATTTTTTTTTTTTTTACGATCGATACAGTGAATAATCATTTGTAAAATAGAATAGGAGGTACAAATTGATGATAATGGGTATAGTGAATCTTCTTTTAAAGTCCCATATTCAATGAGTATAGGTATATATATATATAATATTAATAATAGCATTTCTTTAATATGTAATAATTCCTAGAAGCTATAACATTCTAGCATTATTTTGTAAATTAAATTAATCAAAATAATAAAAATAGTTCCACTTTTGTGTATTTTGTTGGTGATGAATTGCAAGTTGTGGATTAATTTAATTAAAAGATATTATTAGATGTCAAGCGTTGGTGGACTAGTGGTTAGCATAGCTGTCTTCCAAGCAGCTGGCCCGGGTCCGCTTCCTGGTCAATGCATTTGACATATGAAAAAAAAAAGATATTATTAGATGTTAATATAGGCTTCTAGAAATTTTACTATTTTATATTATATACACACATAAATAGAAATATATATATATATATGTAGAAAAAGCATCATACATATATATAAATATAATTTATTGCTTATTCTATAAAATTTATTTCTCTTATCCTTTTTATGAAATTCTTACAATTATTAAATGTAATTAAAAATCATTATTGAAATTTAATCATAGAAAAAAAAGATAAAAAGAAATCATAAAGAACAGAATAAAATGAAATATTAATTTTTTTAGATTTATTTTATTATGAAATATCCACTCCACAAATTGCTAATTAAATTCTGAAAAAATATTAAATTTTTAAAGGAAAGAAAAAATGAATAATTGAACTTTAGAAAATTATTTGATGTCATCTGTAGACCAATAAACCATAATCCATTTAATGCTTAAATACTTTAGCTAATAATAAATAACTTATCAGAGAAAATACAATATTTATAAAAATATCAGAATAATGTTTTTCTTTCTCTGCTGGCTTACTGTATTAATGTTTAAACATTAGCATTTAAAAATACTTCATAATTAATGATGTAATGTGTTATTTAAACCTTTAGACACAGTAATAATATGAAAGAAAAACTTAATTAGGAAACAATCCTGAGTTTATTTTATTATTTTAGCTTATTTTAATTTAAGAATTAATTAGGTGAGATTTCAGCTGAAGAAATGGTTAACATCTTTAGTGACTCATCATCCTTGTAATGGAGGTTTACTGGAGAAGTTGTAATTTTCTCATCACTTCATTTTTTACAATATAGTAATAGCATTTAAATCATTTTCTCAATACTTAATGTTTTTAAATATCAAAGCTAAGACAGTGCAAATTGTTGACAACCTGCACTTATCAATAATAGTGCAGCATATCATTAATTCTCATAACTAAATAATGACTAACCATTTGAAAAATCTTGCCACTAGTAAACTATTCACCAAAACATGATTACTATGCATTATGTATACTAATACACTCTACTAGTCTACTCCATAGCTTAGATAGTAGAGAATTTAAGATAATTGAAGAATGTGTGTGTGAAAATCCAATGTTCTTTCTCATTGATGAATATCAATAGTCAGAAAATAGAGTTCAGCAACTACTCAAGCTTACAAGAGATGGCTATGGAGTGTATCTATAGAATAATTAATGTGTTATTTTAATTTAAGCAATAATCTGAAGATTTTTTATTTGCATATTTAGCAACAGAAATTGAAATAGAATATTTTTATCATCTCGTGATATTCACAGTATAATGGTTAATTTATTTGTTTTAAAATCATCGAGATGCATTTCAAATTTGGAAGACAAACATTTCCTAAGTATAGTTGGAATTTTTCAGGCATGCAATTCTTATCAATTTAGCTAGTGACTAAATTGTTTAAAAAATATTACCTGGCTATTTTTCTGAAGACTTAGTTTAAATCAATCAGAGGTATCAAAGCATTGGCTTAAGAAAATTCAGCAGTTTGCTTTATTATTTTACTTTAGATTGACTTATTGTAAGTTTATGCAATTTATGGACAAACTAATAGTATCACACAAATCTTCAGATTAATTTCAAGGTTACTGGGTTTTTATCTGCAAGTGCAGCATTTATTTTTACTTCTTTTCAAATGCTAATGACTTGAGATTGTAAAATATCCTCATTTTTTTTTTTTGATTACTCAAGTTTAAAATAGATAGCCCTGGAATAAAATAATAAGATATATTACTGCTCCAAATTCAGATGCTGAATATAAGACAATTATGGTTTTCTATGATTAGTATTTTGCATTGATAGTAAAAATAAAAGCATAATTGTATTATATTACTTGCACTATATAAAGAAAGTCTATGATATCAAACACTGAATTCACAGTTTACCTTTATATTATTTTATAATAATTAAATTTTACCCAATTACTAAAAAAAGAATATAATAATTCATTATTCAAGAGATAATGTGGTTTGTAGCTCAGAAATTTATAGCCTCTTTGAAACTGAGGAGTCTAAAATGTAAATTTCAAAGTCTGCACTTAACCATTGCATTAAACTAGGCCAAGACAATTTAAAAGTTTATATATATATATATATCAACAGATGGCGTTCTACCAAAAACACCATCAAACGTATGTTTACATAAACGTCAGAGCATGCATTCACTATCTCTAACTTTAATTCCACTTTCAGATCATGATTTCAAGCTATTTGCTATCATCAGTGAAAGACAGGAATTTTAGAAACTAGATCTAAACACAAACTCTTAGCATTTATGAAACAGTTTCTATTCAGCTTGCAAGCGTGAATCTTTTAGACACGTAATGTCTTCAAACTCAGCATAGCAAGCCATATAGCTATATGGGTCTGATCTCAGTTCAGCATCACCACATAGTAGAAGCCTCTGCAATACTTAGGCAGTTATAAGCAAGCATAAGAAATGGTGATCATGTGATGTTTATTGGCTTAAAACCAATCCTGCCTAATAGGATATTGGTAGCTATGGTTATTATAAATAATATATATGGTTATTAAAGAACCAAGGAAACCAAAATGTATAGGTACTGAACTGAGTTCTGACCTAAATGACTATAAGGTGTTTTTAATTTAAGACTTATACTTTTGTAATTAAGTAGAGATAAAAAGTGGCTGCTGGAGGGTTGCATTAGATCATAAGATCTAGGTGCAGTGCTCTCATATCCAAGGCTCCTCACTAATAAAGGCCATAAGCCAAAAACTAGTCTGGGGATATTGTATGAGTAGGAACTAAATGTGGATTTTATGCACAAGCCTTCTGTGTGGCAATACGTATAGTGAATTTTTGCACGTTTTAATAATATATAATTACATACTTGAATTTATTCACGCACGTGTATAGGTAGATACATATGCACATTCATAAATTTATACCTAAGTATTTCTTTTATTAAAAAAAGTGTGTTTAACATGAAATATGCCTTACCTATAGTGCATATAAAGAAAATCAAGTTCAAAATAGATCATTCTTGTATTAGAAGATTTAAAAACTAATATAATAAAATGCAGATGCTATAGATAATAGGATAATTTATTGTTCAGCAGTTCATAATAAGTTTGAACACAGGAAATGAGAAAACCAGAATCATGATCTGTAGATCTTGAATTCTAACGTCCATCATTCTATCATCCCACTACAACATATAGGGCAATTATAGCTGATTCAAAAGCAAGCACACATAAAAAATGAAAAACATTTCTGAAAAAAAAAATTATAAAATATAATCACTGATCACTGATTATATATATGTGTGGGAGATGATAATCTGAACCAACTGATGAGTGCTGGTTCAGCACGAAATGCTTATATTGGTGATTATTTATTTTTTCTACATGTGTGTGATCATGTGTTTCAGTAGTATGAGATAATGTGGATAGTTGAAGATTGCTTGAAAGTCTGAGTTCAAATCCTCTATATTTATTATAAAATATAAATAAAAGCTAATGTTCAAATATAAAAAATCATTATACAATATGCAAAACCAGTAAATTATATTTATTATATACATTTATTATATTTAAGTCCAAAGTCTTTAATATTGGATATATAAATAGATGTATAAAATAAAAAATAAAAATTCAAATAAATAAAAACTGTTTATAATATATATATATATTTGTTGATTTTACGACCTAACATATTTTTATTTATTACGACATCTAGGGATTATTATTATTAATTTTTTAATATATATATTAAACACTTATATATGTAATTTTAAATTATCAGATTATAAATTATTTTGGTTTAAATTTGTTTCTTGCTTAATAATAGTAGAATTAAAGGGTTGAGAAAAGGATATTTTGAAAGCAGACTTTTCAAATGTAAAAGTTCACTCTGACAAACTAAAATTAGCAAAGAAGAATTCTGGCTACCCCAACAAAACAATCAACTAACTTCAATAACTGGTCAGGGAACTCAAATTCAATTAGGATTTCAGCTTAAAAGTAATAGAAGATTCCGATCGCTCCAACTGAGTTTTATAAAGTTTCGATTTAATTTTGAAAAATATGGCAGTGATTGACTCTCAATTTGTGGAATGAAAAGGCAAACAAAATACAGAAAAATAACAACATAAAAAATGAGTAAGATCTCACTAGTCATGCTTATGTTTTGTTTTTGTTTTGTTTTTTTAAAAAAAGAACAGTAATAAATTTCCGGAGAACAAAAATTGTGATACTTAAAAGTAAAAAATAGTAAAGTGAAATATAAATAGGGAGAAAAATAATATTTTATTTTCACATATATAATAAAAAGGTTTATGACTATTAAACAAAATAATTTAATATAAAAATTACTATTATAATTAAGTTTGTAATTTATTAATTTAGCATAGGGATTATTCATCATCATCATTTTCAATCTCCATCTAGTGGAAGATGAAGATCTCCTCAAATTTAATCCAGTTTATCCGTTCATATGCCTTTCTTTTCCACATTACATCACAAATTGTCTTATCTAATTTATCCATGATACATGGGCCTCTTTCTAGATCTTTAACAATCTCTTGGGATCCTGATTATGACTTCAACTATTCACTTAATATCTTTTTTAGTAATATGCCCAGTTCATTGAAGATAAAATGATTGCTTATTTAACGAACTTTGTAAACGAATTTGTAACGAATTTAAGCAAAAGGTAGATTCTTGATTTTTGGGTTTTATTTATTTTTAAACTAGTTGCATCTATTCTGATGGGTTAAACATTTGTGTGTACTATCTGGTAAATAGATCCAGATTAATATTATATATATATAAAGAATAACTGTGTAACATTTTGATAAAGATAAATCATTGTATTTTTGATTGTTAAGTTGGTCAAAACACGTATTTTAAGACAACAAAAATTTGTAGCAATAGTGTTCTATAAACAACATTTTTCAAAAGTATTCTGATCTAAATATCAAACTATTATTTATACTTTAAAGTCCAATCATAAGATATTATGAATTTAGAAGTTATTTACTCTTGAATCCAATCTTTATGAGAATATCTACTTCAGGAATCATGACAAAAACATGAGAAATGAAAAAAACTGAATTGAATAAGAAGAAAACATTAAATAGAGTGCTTACTTTTCTAGAACTCTTGCCCTTCACAAGCTATAGGTCACATAGACCTTATTATCATAATATTTCAAGACAGTCATGTAATAATCATAATAAAATATAAATAATTGTATTCTTTTATTTGATTGATCTGGCTTTTAAAGGTTCTGTCATTAAATACTTCTAATTTGGATTGAAACCATAACAAAATTAAAAAGAATTTCATGCAAAACTGAAATATCAATAAAATGGTTAATCACTAATACTAAAAAAGTAAATCAATGTTCTTTTTACATTAAAAAAAAATCCATTTAAAGGTTTTGTTATTAATATACCAACAATAATATTATTAGATTTTTTATATGCTTCCAAGAGCAGTTCATTTCATTCCACACCAGTCATTTATTGCAAGCTTGATTAATCAATGAATATTATTATAGTGCAACATTAACTACATTACCCATTAGTATCTAGATTTTCCCTTCATCAATGATAATTTAGAATTCACAGTAGGGAATAATATATTTATTTATTTCACAACATTTTTTTATTCCTTTATCTATTTAAACCAATAGCCTGCAAATTTAAAAAAATCTAATATTTAAATATCCTATTAATATTGTTGCTTTCATACTAATAATATTTCACTATTATTATCATACTATCATAGGTTATAATGCTGGAAAAAGTTACATGACACCTAGTTCTGGTTAGCATTATCTTGCACTAATCCCACATATTTACAGATGGCTCTAAAGTAAAGTATTGTAATGGAAGTTATTGCTTTTGTGCAACATGCAAAAGTAATTCAGTTATGAACTTAAGTGTTTACTCTGTCTCTTTTATTGATCAAAAGTCATACATTTCTCTGGTGATAATGAATACATATTTATTTCAGTTAATCCATATTTTAAATATGAACTAGAATTGACATATTTAAAATATGGATTATCTGAAATAAATATGTATTCATTATTACCAGAGAAATGTATGACTTTTGATCAATAAAAGGGATTAAAAGTAAAATAAAAAAACATTATCTTTTTAGATTCTAGATTTATCATATGATGATAATTGTGTTATTTTATACAGTTTAAAAGATGATCTACCAAAATTTCTTAATGCTTTGAATGCAATATATAAAGTACTTGCTTTAATAATTACTGTTCAAAAAACTCATTTTATTAGTATGTGATGGAACAAAAATTCTATGCATCTTTTAACTTGAATGGCTACCAACTTAAAAGTGCAAACCAAATTAAATACCTTGGTAGTTTAAAAGGGGTTAAATGTTGAGGTGTAGCACACATTCCAATGTTCTGCTGCTACTCTTAACAAGTAGGGTATTTCATCATAAGAAAATAACTACTCCAGTTAAATTAGTTTTATACAGATATTATTTTATCTATTTTTTTATGGAAGTGAGATATATTGCTATGCAATATAAAAACTCTAGAAAAATTTCATTTAAAGAGATTCCATAAAATTTTAAATATATAATGTCAAAGTCAACTTGATGGATGTGATATTATAGAGTACACTATTGTAAAATCTTATCTTTATTGGATTGGATATGCAAAATAAATGAATAATTCAAGGCTTTCTAAAAGAATCTTTTATGGTGAATTTTAGAATTCTTTTTATGGGAAAAGTAAATCCTATTTAAATTATAAAATATATCTATAATATCCATTGGAAGATGTGAATACAATGCATTGAAAAACTATGATTAGACATGGAGCTGAAATATTTCAGAAAGAAAAGTTTTCTGCAGAAAAAATTAAAAGACAATATTGCAAAATATCAAACATACAGAAAAATGGACCAGCATATTTTATATATGGATGTATTTATAATTCATAGATTGACTTTATTGTCAATGCAAAACTAATCTGTAGAGTGTTTTCCTGAAGATTTGTGATGATCGTGTTCTAGCTGTATTTTTATATCGGACTATTTCCATCATCTAATATGTGTGTTGAATGTCTTTAGAAAAGTTTAACTTTATTTAAATATTTATTGGAATATTTAATTAAAATTAAACTTTTCTAAAGACATTCAAATTAGATGATGGAAATAGTTCAGTATAAAAATACAGCTAATCTCTAGAGTATTTGTTTTTTATTCTTGGAATTGCAATAGCCAAATTCATTTATGAATGCCAATTCATGTTGCTGACTTAAAGTTTTTATATACAAATGCATATGTATAACATATGTTATATATTACCTTATAAAATTATATTGTATGCAATATTTATAATTCATAATAACAGTATTATGAAAATAATATATAATAGGATGGACAGTTTGTCAGTAGTAATGGCCATGTACACATTTTGTGAAAAGACACAGTTAATAACTGACATTGAACTTTTAATTACAAAATTGCACCTGAGGTAGATTTATAACTAATCAATTTTTAGGTGATTATTCTGTTACTTTTTTTATCTAATATAATAGAAATTGATTTTATAAAACACATGTATAATAAATAAGGTTGATGTAACAAATTTTTACATTGGACAATGTCATAATTTATTAACAAGATAAGTGAAATAAAATTATGCATTAAAATAATTGAAATATATATAAATATATTTATTTAAATAATAAATGTAATAATGTTCAAGGCTAAATGGATTTGCAAGTAATAGCCAATTAACACCTAGACAGTCCCAACATCAATAACAATCAACAATTTCAAACTGATGTCAATGCAACCTCCTTTTAACAATAAGGGCTTGCATCAGTTTGAAATTGTTGATTACTATTGATGTTGGGATTGTCTAGGTGTTGACTGGCTTTTAATGAATATTTATTTATACAACAGAGATAAATCCAACAGCACTTACAGCTCAGTATTCATTGAACATGAAAAAATACTGGCCATTCTTTTAAACACACCAATGTTAGGGTTATCTGCCTTAAAAGAAATAACAAAAAAACAAAATCAAACAGGCCTGGCACATAATCAACCTTAAAAATGCCATAAATTTAAGAGCCAATAGCATTCCCCTTAGCAAACACTAGTCATTTAACTTAACAGCATAGTTAATTGCCCAACTGATTTTCATACATATATTCACACATAAAAATATGCACATTTATTAAAATCAGAGGCCATTTTAATTTATCTGCAAGTGGAAATGCCAATATCTTTGCCTTGCTAATTCCACTTCAACTGTGCATTAACTTGCATTGACAAAGATATTTCTTATCGAAATCTTGACTTAGCATTTAATAAATAAAATATATATTTGTCTGAAGCTTTGTAATGATGGTATATTATAAGGTATGATATGTTGGACTATTTCCATCATCTATGAGTTAATATTGAATGTATTGAAAATTTTAAACTTCATTTAAACTTTCCAAATACAAACAACTTGTTAGTAATAACACTCAAATAGACAACACAGGTTAGAAATTACACAATGTTTCAAGTAGTATTATTCTCCACTCTTCTTCAGGTGTTACTGGCCTATATGCACAGTGACAATATTCGCTTAGAAGTTGAACTCGCACCTTTAGATTCTTGAATATCGAATTTAAGGCAAACGCTCTTGTGTGTTATTACTAACAAGTTGTTTGTATTTGGAAAGTTTAAATAAAGTTTAATTTTTTCAATACATTCAACATTAACTCATAGATGATGGAAATAGTCCAACATATCACATCTAATAAAATATATAGTTTTTATATCAAACTTATCAAATCTCTCCACCGTAATATTATTTCATTACTTTATTATATATATAGATGTGTCTGCGAGTGTATAATAATCAAGTATTTTTCTGAAGAAATATATATAACTAATTAGTGCTAAGGTCTGTCAGCGCATACTACCATTTTGTGATTATCACACTCTCGGAGATTTGACTAGTTACATACGCGCGCGCGCACATACCCATATATATATACAGTTAAATTAAAAAGGTAAATCGGTTATGAGGGTATATGACAAATGGTGAGGTAAATAGCAATTAAATAGATAAGCAGTAAGAAAGTATATAGATAAGTGGATAGATAAATAGATGGATGAATCAGTCAAGTGATAAAGTTCTAATTAGATAGATTGTTGATTGGTTTGAGTTAGTGGGTGAACAGGTGAATGGATAAACAGATAGATAGATTGACAGACGGATATATAGATGGATGGATGAATAGATAAATGGATATTCTTATAATACATTATAAAGCAGCATTTCAAATCCAACTATTAGATTCTTTGAATCTAATAAAATTAGGTTACGTTAACTATTTAAGCAAACTTAAACACAACTATGCAAACTTTTTGATTATTCTCTCTATCCGATATTACATTTTAAAATATATTTTAAGACAATAATTTCTAGTGCTCAAACATCACACTCACCTTTTAATTAAACATGGGCATAATCAGTCGATTGTTATTATATTTATTTAACAAAAGTTTTAAATTATACAAAATTGATCAGAAATATATAGTTTTTGCTTAAATCAGTATTTTAACTTTAAAACAACGTTAAATTGAATTCAAGTGTTAACACGAGCTTATATCTCGTTTACAAACAAATATTTTCTGATAAATAAACCGGTAAATCAGCTACACAGTTTATAAACATCGGTTTATTTACGGTATTTTCTTGTAAATAAAATGATTTGTCATTTTTTATAATATTTTTGCTCTTTTTATTTTTAAATCTGTTTTGTATTTAATTTTTTTTTTTAAATACTTGAAAGATTTTCTCCAAAAGTTTATTTTTAAAAATGTAGTGCTAAGCAAGTTATTTGGTATTTCTTATGTACTTTATAATCACCTAAACAGAAAGCGTTTATATTAAACTATCCCGCGGGTAGTTTACAGTTGAATAAAAATTCTTACATTTTAAATTATTTTATATGGAAGAAACTATTTTAAAAGATTAAATTTTTAAAGTGGGATCAGGTTTACCGTATTAGAAAATTGGGGGAGGGCAAACTTTTGTTGTGAAAATGTGTTTTCAATATAGTGCAGAATATCCAAAAATTAAAAAATACTATTAGTAAGTTTTAATCAGTTAAGATTTTAAACGATATATATTTATGTTTGAACTTCAATTTAAAATATTTTTCTTATGCTCCGGGGCAATTTCATTGCAGTACGTTTAAATTTGAAAATATTTTAATATAATATGTGTACATACTAGTAAATGTACATTACTTTTAAACAATTTTTTATCCATACCCACAAATATATCTATATATTGCTATGTGATTTGATATAATAACAAATAAATATATACTTTTAAATTTTTTTAAAGATTTAATAATGCATTTCCTCCCCTCCCCTACGTTCTTAATATATATAAAAAAGATATTTCTAAGCTTATCAACTACATAAAAATCATATTTTAGTATGAAAAGAAAAGAAAGAGTAAAACAGAAAAAGAAAAAATCTTATTCATAATATATCTATACAGATTAACAACAATTTAAGCTTATCCCTATGAGTTTCAAAAATCATAAAAGAAAAATTCAATAATAATGCAAAAAAAAAAAAAAAATTAAATATATTAAGTACTAAAAATTGATAAAAAATGTTTAAATATATATATATTTTTAAAAAAACTTAAGCAGATTTGTCTTCTCTTTTCACCTCCTTTTCTATTAATGATTGAAGAATCAGTAAATTTAAAAAAAAAAAAAACGAACTTTTAATTATTTGGAATATATCCTTTGTGTATAGGTTTCGAATCTGGATAAATTTGGATTTTTTTTCACCTTCAAATTTCTATGTAAACTTTCTAATTTTCTTTCAGAGAGCTGATTTATAACCAAACTAGCAAGCAATTCATCTGATTATTGGTCAGAAAATGTGTATCTAGCTATTATTAGTTGAATAACAAAACAATGTCAAAAAAAAAATCATTAAAACTCTCATTGTTTGCAGTTTGATTAGTTTAATAAATATTGCGTTTTCTTCTACTATTTCTCTTGAAATGTCTTTGCAATGAGCTATTTACGGTCATTTCTATTTTTTATTTATAGAAAACATCAACTTTTAAGATAAAAAATAATAATGTTAAAACTAAATATATTTATATGTTGAACTATTTACATCATCCAATATGAGAATTGAACGTCTTTAGAAAAATTTAATTTTACTTAAATATTCCAAATACATTCAACTGTTAGTAATAGCACACAGGTTAGTATATACACAATGTTTTGGGAGGTATTACCCCCCCCCTTCTTCAGGTGTTTCTGGACGGACCACTGACAGTACTAGCATGGGATTGAACCTGGGCCCTTAGATTATTGAGTATGAATTTTAAGGTAATGTTCTAACCAACTGAGCCATACTGCCAAAGGCAACAATCATTAAAAATTTCACATACTTATTTAAGAGATTTCTCCTGATTTCTCCACTCCAGCAACACATGAAGAAGAAGGGAGGATAATACCTCTCAAAACGTTGTGAATATACTAACATCTTTGCTATTACTAACAGTTAAATGTATTTGGTATATTTAAATAAAGTTAAATTTTTCTAAAGATATTCAATACTCATACTGGATGATGGAAATAGTCCAATATAAAAATATAACTAAAACATCATCATCACAAACCTTCAGGAAAACATTAAAACTAGATAATTTAGTGATAAAATTCAAATATTTAAATTGTACTTCTCACTTTAAAATTAACAATAGAATTACTGCAATAACTATTCATTTTGAATGAGATTGGTAAAGAGACAACTGATGCATTAATAAGGTTAATTACAGAATTAACAGATATAAAAAAGTAGCAATTTATCAATAAATTTTCAACCAAAGCAAACCAATGTATGGAAAAAAAACTTAAAATATTTAACAATGATCCATTTAATAGAATTTAATATTTGGAATTTAGTATTAGAAGAAAGGATGTTTCAGAATAAAAATAGAACTATTGCTGAAGAGGAATTTTTTTACTATATATGAAAGACTTCTACAAAGACCTTTATTATTATTATTATTATTATAATAATAATAATAATAATAATAATAATAATAATAATAATAATAATAATAATAATAATAATAATAATAATAATAATAATAATAATAATAATAATAATAATAATAATAATAATAATAATAATAATAATAATAATAATAATAATAATAATAATAATAATAATAATAATAATAATAATAATAATAATAATAATAATAATAATAATAATAATAATAATAATAATAATAAGGCACCCTAACACCTATAGGAACAAATTGCAAAAAGTAAAAGAAAGAAACAGCATTATTACAACACCTGATATCTTTGCAGCAACATGGTCTCTTTTTAAAATTCAGGCCACTTTATAATAAAGGATATAATAGAAAAGGACAAAGGCAAACATGAAATTCAGTGTTGCACGAACATGAAAAAATTACTGAAACCATGATCATTGATTTATATTGTACATAAACTTGGACAATAAATATTTCATAAAGTGTGAAAAAAATAAAAACATTGTGAAAGCCACTATCTAAGTTCTAAAAAGTCAATTTTTAAGTGCAAAGAGACTCTAATCAAATATACAGACTGTAATGTAATAACTGTGTAAACCTATGTATAACACTATGTATAATCAACAACCAATGTAACCACTTGTTTTTGAATAAAGTTACCTTTAAAACATAATAATAATAATAATAATAATAATAATAATAATAATAATAATAATAATAATAATAATAATAATAATAATAATAATAATAACAACAACAACAACAACAATAACACACAATTCAGCATGTTACAAGAAGAGCCCAACATCCACAGGATTATATACATTAATTCAAAAATTACATAAACAATCACTAATACAGTAGACAATGAGAATAATAAAGACAGAACTATAGCACTTAAAAGAACATATAATTTAGCAAAAGACAAGTTAAAAGAATATATAGCATTAAAAAAAAAGAGATTATATCTCAAATGCATGTATGGACAAAACAATACATTAGATGGTGCCTCAGTCAGCCACCTAAATATAGAGTTCCAACAGCAATTTCACAAAATAACAAAACAATAAGTGGTGAATTCATGCTAGATACAATATATAATTACTTTTTTAAAAAAATTACAGTCATGTGAATCCTTTGACCCAGCAACTTTTTTTCTAGTAACAGCAGAAGAGAACATAGTGTTTGGAAAGATAGAATTCAAACAAAAAATAGACCAAATCCCAGATTCCAGCCACCCAGGTATGCCTGGGATCCCAAAAAGAATTTTTTCACACTTAGAAACTCACACTACACAATATTTAGTGAATATAGTGAATTTGCTTACAAAACAAGTATATAAAATTCTAAACCTAAACCCTATATCAATAGTCCCTTTTAAAAAAAAACCAAGAAAGTCCAACCACACTTGAAAATCTTCATCCAATATCGATGAGCTCACTAGGCATTAAAATACTTGAGTCTGTCATCAAAGACAGAATAGAGCCATACATCAATCCAACTATATCCAAACACCAATTTGCTAAAAAAGGCTCTTCAGTTAACCAGGCAGCATTCATCTATAAAACAGTCATAGACACAGTAAGAACTAACAAAAAGTATGCACCAGTAGTAGTACAATTAGACATAAAGTCAGCATTTGATAATGTATTAATAAACAAGCTAGTAGAACTATTAATAAACTCTACAATCCCCAAAGCCTTTATTTACATAATCACGAATTTGTTACTGAACTGAGAAATATATATTACTATAAATGATAAAACAGCTACACCAATAGTACCAAACTGCTCCATATCGCAAGGATCTCCACTAAGCTCACTGCTATTTGCAACATATATCAACCCTCTAATTAAGGAAATTGAGGAAAAAATAAATGGAATATACATAC